>NRSV01000067.1:0-151077 GCA_002286855.1 Bipolaris cookei | reverse complement strand
TAGAAATCAGCTCCACCATGATAATCTTCGGGCAGCTCGAGCGCACCAGGCTGTGAGCGCTGCTTCCGCTGACGCTCACCAATTAGAGCTCCTCGTAACTTTTGAATCTCTTACTGGTCGAGCTTTGATTGGGTGGATAGCTTTATGATAGTTCGGTTAAGCTGGGAAATCTTTCTACTCTCTTTTTGATCAACCGCACGATTAATTAGCTCTCCAATCTTTCTCCAATCTGAAGCGTTTAGCGCGGATGAATCGCTATCGCTGTGGTAAGCCGCTGGTTTAAACTTCTGGAGTATTACTTCTGGATTGAACGCCGATATACCGGTAGCTTCAAAGGCTCGGAGGATCGTTAATTCCTTGAATGATGCCTGCCAGACGTTCCAGAATAGTGGGAAGAAATGGGACTTGGTGATAGGTAGCAGCCCTTGGCACCTATCCATGAAGCTCGATAGCTCGTTCGAATAGGCAGTGGATAGTGTTGTAGATAAGCTACTCAGCTATTCCACGACAGAATCCGGATGCGCAGTCCACACCCGGACTCTGCGATCAATCAAGTCTATAGTCGATCTATCAAGACTATAATCGATCAATAGACATCTATCTATGACGCTATAGATTACGCAAGCTACTACTAGATAGACTCTTCTAGAATCTATTCTAGCTAATATATATAGTAGTAGGATAGCAAGTAGATAGAAGACAGAGCACTTCACACAAGATCAATTCACACTACCAACGATCAATCAATTAGTGTTTCTCCCCTAGCACATATCTTCTCTCTCTACAATCTCTCGATCAAGCTGGCTCTGAGTCTACTACGGACAAGTAGAAGGCAGAGAGACCTCTACCTCTGAGTCGATAGTAGAACAAGCAGCACCCTACACTTTGACAGATAGCGGCTTAAACAGCCCAACGTCGAGCGGCTGCAACGTATGAGTCGCATGAGGTGGGTATATTGCAATTAAGATCTTATTCTGATCGCAATAGTCAATAAACTCCATTGTGAGGTGAGATTGATGGCCATCTATGAAAAACAATCGGTAAGACGACTGAACTTTGCTTTAGTGGCAGGATCGAATACCTGTTTGAGCCACTGAAGCCCGATATCATTATTCGACTAGCCAGTAGTCGATGCGGCGATTCGGGCGGAGTGGATCTCTGGATCAAAGCCTTGCAACCACGAGTCTTGGATGGATCCAGATTGGCTTGAGTAGATAATGCTCGGATCTAGATGAGATCCATCAGCACAAATACAAGCTATCAGCGTAATCCACTATCGATTACCATCTTGAATCACAGTCTTTCTTAATCCAGATTGAAGAGAGGCTTTAGAAAAGATCCTCGTTGAGCGCGATTGGACTCCAATCATAAAGCCCTTCTCATCCATATTGTATATATAGCGCGGCTCAATCTCATATTAGGCGATTTTTTGGCGCAGAAGCTCAAAATATAGACGGTATTTCTGTTCTGAATCAGCTCGGTGGTGATTGCGATCCATTGGCGCGGCCTGTTTTGCCTGGAGAAGATCTGGATAGTGTTGAACAAAGCGATCAACCCAGTGGTAACCAATCTCTTTCTGCGCGATCTCTGAAGCAAAGCTCCGAGCAAGATCTAGGTTAGGTGCAATAACGCATATAGTAAGTCGATCTGTATATTCTATAAGAGCTTTCTCCTGTTGTGGGTGGAGAGCCTGACGATTGTGAGCCTCAACGTAGCGTGAAGCTGTTTTACCTTGGTGTCGGCGCGCGAGCGTTCTTTGATCAACACCAAACCTTTTAGCGATTTAGGTGTATACAAGTTTTTCGCCAGGTTCTAAAGCAGCAATAGCTGCAAGCGCAGCGTCAATAAGCTCAATTTGGGGTGGTTGCCGCATGATTGGGTTGGTGGTGTTGGTAGTGGTTGGTGGTGCGGAGCGGGCATTGAGCCGTCCCGGGCATTGGCCCGTCCGGCACGGTATCTATCTCAACTGTGCAGGTGGGGGCGTTGTGTCCACTCTCCCTACAACGCCCGCACCGCCTCTCTCCTCGCAACCTCTTCAGCGCACTCTCACCGTCGCCACGACTACTACCCGCCCGTTCAGCTAATATGTCTTGTACCTCACCTACAGTAAGAGTCTCGTCTGTCCGTACGTATCGCCGCTTGCGGCTCTTGCGCTTATTTGCTGCATCTAGAGCCTCTCGAAGTACACGAATAAAACAGCTAGACGAGCGAGAGTGGCTGAGATCTCTAGAACAATATAGGAGAAAAGCCATCGCTCTGAACCCTAACACCTATGCTGCAAAGTACAAGTGGAAGACCAGAAAGCAGATCGCCACTCCTACTAGTAGGGAGACCTCTAGCACCTTCTTCCAGCTTAAGCTAGGCCACTGCTACCTTAGAGATTTTCTCTACAAGCGAGGAAAAGTAGACTCTAAAGTGTGCCCCTGCAACTATAGAGCTACGCAAGACACTGCACATATCCTCCTTAGCTGCACGCTATACAAGAAGGCTAGGACGAAGATGCAAAAGGCTAGCAAGGACCCCCTATCGTTAGCTTTCCTACTAGACATGAGCACAGACATACAGGCTACTATCGCCTTTATTGAGGAAACTAGGGCCGCAACACAGGCCTGGTACAAAGGAAACCTTGAAAACTAGGGCAACGCCTAAACACTAAGTGCCCTCGCCCTACACCCAACCAACATTCCTCCCCCCCTCTCTCTCTTTTCCGCTAGACCCCCTACTAACCCCCCGTTACACTAGGCTACGAGCCTCACCTCGATTTAGATAGCCCCTCCCCCACCTACACCAAATTGATAAACCCACATAGCTACCTGCAGGCCTTCAGCCTGCACGTCTTATATAGCCCTCGGGCTGAAACAGGACGTTAATCAACAACAACAATAACAATAATAATAGTAGAGCCTCTCGAAGAGCAGCTACTTCCTCTCATAAGCGTCATCTCATGTGCTATTTGCTGAGCCCCTTTACTTAACTGCACAACCTTCTCGTCAAGAGAACTTGCAGAAGACCCACGGCGATTTCTTACTCTCTATCGAATAAGAGTACTTTGAGCCTCAACTTCGCGCGCGTTGTGTGGTGTCTGCGCCTCTCAGGCGTCTGCCCGTCGCGGTGACTGTTTTGTCGTTTGCACCACCATATCAAGCTTTGATAGCACAGCCTATGGGTTATGTGGGACTAGACCGGCGCTTCTGAAGCCAGCTTGGATATTCTACTTCGTAATATATTGCTCAAAAGCAGCCTTAAAGGCTGGCAGGAAGGTCTCCTTGCTGATATAGTGGGTGCAGTTACGTGCCAAGCCTAAAACTACATCGCTATACTTGCGCTTCAACAGCGAGAAGCAGGCGATATTAAGAGGCTGTAGTAGGTGAGACGAGTGCACAGGTATGCAGAGAAGAAGAGTATTCTTCTCCTTGCAAAGATCTTGAAATTCGACCGAGCAGTGGCCCTCATGGCCGTCGATAATGAGTAGTCAATACCCACCCACAGTGCAGCCCTTTGTATGGGTATCAAAGTGCTCCAGCCACGCAAGAGCAAGCTGATTATTCGTCCAACCATTGTGACTGACTTCAAGCACCCAGTCGGCAGGCAAGTTCTCAAACCAGACGTTGATAAGCACCCTGCCCGCAAAGATTACGAAGGGTGGTAGCCAGCGACCCGACGCGCCTGCGCCTTGGATCACAGTAACCCACTCACGGTTGCCTGGCTGGATCCGCTTCTTCTTTCCATATCCCTCTGAGCCTGTGATAACTAACTGTGATAAAATCTTGCCCATCATAAAGCCAGTTTCATCAAAGTTGTAGATATCATTGTCCACAATACCCCACTTCTGCTTTGTCGCCTTGACTAGATCAAATCAGCGCTGGATAGCTACTGAGTCTTCGCAAGTAGCTCGCTGGTGACCATAAGGACGGCTCCAGCGCGTACGGAGCTCAGGGGTTCGCTTGACAAAGTTATCAACCCAGTTCTTGCCAACAGGGTCGCTGGCGCGCTCATGCAAGAGTTTATCAGCCATTGCTCGAACGTCAGTCTTCGTAGACGCAAATCCTCGCGCAGACTCTTCGAGAACACGCTCAACTATAGCCTCCTCTTCCAGCTTATCAAGGCGCTTTGATTTGGCTTCATAATCGCGTCGGAGACGCTTCCCAGCACGTTGGTCTTGGAGAGTAGTTCGAGGCATGTTATAAATAGTAGCAGCACGTCTTTGTCTTTGAACACGTTTTGTTTGGATATTAAAAAGAGCAAGCTGAAGATCTGATTCAGTATATGAAGTTTGAGAGGTGCGTTGTTGAGACATGACGCGTTATAGTGTTGATGGGGACGCGCCCGTGCAAAGTGGGCGACTCGCTTGTGAACCACGTTATAGTACACTAATTACAAACTGAATCTACGCCAGGAACCCCCGTGCCTTCCAACTGCGAATATACCGTCGTACAATTTCATCATCAACACTGCCAACACACCTCATGGCTGCCGAGTCCTTCTGACTCCTCTCTGTACCTAATAATACACCTCCACAACTCATTCTAGTAAAATCTGCTTCAAGGAAATCTATAAGTCGCTTGGCGGGATTCAGATCCGCATTGCACGGAGTAGCTTCGTGAGGGAATGCCCGAACACGCTTGATCCACTCCTTGAACGGGATGATGTTTTTCTCTGGTATACTGAGCTCCGAAGCAAGGAGGGGTAGCATCTTGCTCCAAGGCTGACGAACGGGATTATCAATATGGTAGATGCCACCGGCAGTAGATTCGCCGAGTGCAAGGTCTGCACACGCTGCCGCTACCGCGTCGACGGGTGTCCAGCTCACTGGGCCCTCGAACTTTGGTAGAGCCCTTAGTGTCTGGGAACTCTTGATGAGAAAAGGTAGGTGCTCGTTCTCGTTCCAGTAGCCGGAGGCGGAGCACCCGGCGACTTGGCCGAGTCTCACTGCCATGACACTGAAGCGTAAACTGTGTTTGTGAAGCGTTTCGTCGAGCATGCGTTCGCATACGAATTTTGCATCTCCGTAACCATTGGGTAGAACGTGTTCAATGGTGGCGCGCTGTTCGGGGATGTGAGGTGTCCCTTCGTGTATGGGGTAATGTCCCACAGTCGCAATGGAAGATATGAATTGAAAGACAACTTTGGAATCAGAAGACGAGTGAGCAGAAATAAGTGCAGCAAAGTCGATTAGGCTGCGAAGAACGCGGAATTGCGGAAGAAAAGCCGAGAAAGGTTGTTTGGCGTTCATAGGCCAGGCATTGTGGACGATATGCGTGACAGATTTGACAAGTTGATCATAGGTGGGTTGTGGCAAGCTGAAGAATGGCTTCGTCATGTCCACCTCGAAAACGGAAATTTTTGCCGATGCTGAAGGAGAAAGAGTGAGATCCCGTGATGTGAGAGAAGCGAGCTGACGCCCTAGGGGGTCAAGGCCGGTGGATTTGTTGCGCCGATTGAAAGCTATCACCGAGGATACGGTGGGAAGGTTGGCATAGTGGGCGAGCATGTGCGATCCAAGGCTACCGGTGGCGCCGGTGATAAGAACGCATTGCCCAATACGACCAGTATCGTCAGCAGTTGGCTCTACTTGCGCAGGCAGTGCAAACTCCATGGTCATCGATTCAATGAGTTTGTCAGTTGCCGCCCTCCTTTCGTTGTGGCGGAAATCCTACTAGTTCAGTTAGCCAATCAATCAATAGAGATCAGGATTGTACACACCTCTTTTTGAACAGGCTTTGAAGGGACAGTCAAACGTTCGAGTTGCTTACCACCTGCTGTGGCAATAATAACTCTCTCGCATCTGACCTCATCAACATTTCCATCGCTCCAGTCGACGTGTCCGTAACCGACATTGTGGAGGACCGCCTCCCATGTCTGAGGAGGGGCGACAGCATGCTGCCTGCCATCCTCGAAGAGCCACCAGCCCTCGAAAACACCAAAGACAATGTCACACCAGTACATAGGCTCGGTCATCTCCAGCAGTATCAACACACCGTCCGGTCGGAGCATCTTACGGATGTTAGCTGTGGATACTGGAAGACTGCGTGTGGCGTGAACTGCGTTGCTGGCGATAACGACGTGCTGGCTTTGCAACAGATCGGCCGCAGGCTCCTTCTCAATGTCGTGGACCCTGAACTTCATGAAAGGGTACTGCTTGTACTTCTTCCTCGCCGCAGCGACAAAGCTAGGCGCCAAATCAGTGAAAGTATACTCAATGTTAACGCCCAGGGTGGCAAGCAGCGGCACCAAGCTATTGGTCGTGGCGCCAGTACCGGCTCCCATCTCCAGGATCTTAAGGGGACCATGTTCAGGGCGGCGAGAAGGCGATGTCGCAAGACGGCGAAGGAAGTCACCCATCTGAGCATAGTAGAGCTTGTTCAGAGGAAAGTCAGCGTAGACAGCTCCGACCAGCTCACGACCACGTTCAGTACCGAAGATGAGTTTGATACCATCTTCTTTGCCCGTGAGAATGCCTGCAAGATGCGAGCCTGTCCAGTATGCGAGCTCGTTGCAGCATGCATGCTCAGGGTACTTGTCGAGCAGCTCGCGAAGAAGGTCACTGCTTGCTCTTGTGGGAACTGGCACGTTGGTGCGAGTGATTTTGTTATTGTCGAGGTCCACAAGGCGAGCGGTTTCGAGAACCGTGTAAAGGTATTGCGCAAACTTCTTCTGGTCACCGGCGTGTGGGATGAATGACAGCTCCTCGCCGGCCTTGGCCGCGCTGAGATCGCAGTCTAGGTTTGAGAATGCCTCAACAACCAGAGCAACGCAAAGCTGATCCTGTTGGGGTGCGATGGTTTGAAGATACCCAGGGGCACCAAATTTCTCCATAAGCTGGTCAGTCTCCATCTTCGCCTCGCTGAAAGCTTTGATCGCCGTGGATTGAGGCATTTCAAAGTCAAATGGGAAACCAGTGCCATCTTCAATGACTGACAAGGGTGTAATCGAGCCTTCAGTGCCTTCGTGTTCGTCGGCTGAGGAAGATGACGATGAAGACGAATCACCATTGCTGGCCGATATGCCGAGTGAAGACTCGAGACAGTGAAGCAGTTCTGGAAAGTTGGTGACGTGAACAAGTTCGTCCTGTGGCAAGTTGCACTTAAATTCGCCCTCAATCTCCCTTGCCATCTCCATGCCCATGAGCGAATCGACACCAATATCTGCAAGCTCAACATTGCTCTTGATCTCATCGACTTCGAGGCCAGAGATGTCAGCCAATATTACTTTCAGTCTCTGGACAATATCACTAGGGGCGCTCTCTGTGTTTTGGGTGGGCGGTTGAGGGATTTCAATCTTTGCGGCCGTGGGCGTAGGGGGAGTAGGAATATCAGCTGATGTCATAAGGACTGGAGCAACGCTCTTGAGGGCTGGTGACTGCACCACTCCGGCTTCTTCGCGTGTCAATCGAGAGAGTAGTCGTCCCATTGATACTCGCGAGACTTTGGCGTACTGAATACCCAGGATGGCCTCAGTCAGGCCTCCTGTTGCAGCATCGAAGATGAAGACATCGGATAGGATCGAAAGCCCGTCTGCAGAACGCGAGTGCTGTCCAAAGACGTGCCACTTTTCAATGGATTGTTTCTGCGCCTCCGTCATTGTAGGTGCGCGAATCCACTGCTCAATACCGTTCGCAATCCACATATCCTTGTCGTTCTCTTCAGCCATGCAGTTAACCCAAATGCCGGCTACCTGACAGAAAGCATCAGAGAGGAAAGAATCAAGCCAACTTTCACTTGAATGCTTCTTGACAACGCGACCAGCAGATTCAGAGCCCAATCCGACAAGCTTTTGCAAGCCAAAGTACAAAGGCGAGTAGTTAACAATGGGAGAAAAGACGCGATAGATGGTCCTCTGACCTTGAAGTACTTCGTCAGGGTTCTCAGAATGCAGAATTTCCATGCATCGGCGATGGCTGACAAGGCGCTCATACCGACAGAACTCGGACTGGTAATGAATATCGCTTGCGCTGCGGAACTGTACTTCACCAGATACATGGGTCGTAGGCATGCCACCGGATGGGCCAGTGGAAGTCCACTTCCAGCTCCAGGTCGTGCGGCTAGCATCCAAAGCTTCAACATCGAGCCATACGGAGCGCGATTTGTCAATGCAGACAGGCACGAGATTAGTCATGCTGCGAATTTGCGGCTGGATGCCATCAGCTGAGAGATGCTTGGAGAGACTCTTGACTGCTTCGATGACAATGTCTATCTGCACGGTGGCGGGGCATATTGGTGCCACGCCAGCAATCGTATGACCTGCGATGATTTCCTCGTATTGAGCAATCATAGTGTTGATACGGAATTTAGCCAAACACTGTTTGGTGTCTTGGTAACCAACGAAGCTGTACAGCTTTGTCGGCAACTCTTCCTTGTCTTCCACTACAGCAACTGCAAGCTTCGGTGGTGCCTTGAGCTCAAGCCAGTGTTTTTTCTTCTCAAACTGGTATGGTGGCATGAGAAGGGCGGCATAGTGTTCCGTCTGTACTCTCGAGTGACCCCAGTAAGTAACAGGGAGGCCAGCTTTCCATAGTGCAAGAGTGGCATCTGTCAATCGTTGAACTCCCTGCGTACCGGACAGGTTCACTGCCTGGAAGTGATGATCTGGGGGCATGTCAAGCGCCTTGCTTGCCATGGATGTAATTGTAGCGTTTGAGCCGGCCTCGAGCCAAATGGCGGATGGGTACTTCTTTGCGAGGCGATGCGTGGCATGTGAGAAGTACACAGGATTTCGCAGATGATCGGCGACAAAGTCTGCATCAAAGTCTGCATCAAACTCTGGAGATGCCTTTGAAGTATCGATAGACCTTTCAACAGAAATGGTAGCAGGGTTGAAGGTCAATTCGGCGCCGATTTGCTGGAGCTGGGGTCGGAGTGGTGCAACCAAAGCCGAGTGGAAGGCATTGGAGACGTTCAATCTCTTGAATCGCAGCTTCGCGTGCTTCTCTGAGATTGCTGCAATGACGGCGTCGATGCTGTTTGCAGATCCGGCGATGGTGTGTGATCTTGGGGCGTTGTAACAAGCAATTGATGCGTCGAGGCTCGGGTCGATATCTTCCAGTACTTTCAACACCTCCTCCTCGGTTCCCTCAACGACAACCATGGAACCTTTCTCAGGGCCCCAGCTGTCTCTTATAAGGGTAGCTCGGCCAATGATCAGCTTTAGTGCGTCCTTGAGGCTGAGAACACCGGATACGCACAGAGCGGTGAGCTCACCAAAGCTGTGTCCGATTACAGCAACAGGCTTCACACCACATTCAATCCAGCACTGAGCACTGCTGTATTGCAAAGCGAACAGGGCAGTCTGGAGAAGAACAATGTCCTCGATGGGCGTGGCTTGGAAGACAGCGGGGTAGATGCTCTCAATACCAAGTGAGATAGCGATGGCGTTGCAGCGATCCATGTGCTGGCGCAAAAGAACATTGCTATCATGAACTGAACGGTCGAGGTTGATAGTGGTGGATAGCTGGCCGCCAAAGCACAGGATGACGGGTCGAGATGGTGGGACATCAGTCGAAGCATTAGCTGTGCTTTCCAGTTCAGTGAGCTTGCCAACAAGATCTGGAACCGATCGCGCGCTCAAGATTCGAGCTCGAGGAAGAGTGCGGTTGGATTGTCGAGAGATATTGAATGCGAGGTCTGCTATCGATGTATTAGGTCTCCGCTTGAGATAATCCTGGAGTTTGGCTGTATAGGCGCGAATACTCCTATCGTCGAGACCGGAGAACCAAAATGGATATCGGAGGTCTGCATCATCCTGAGCTGATTGACAAGTGGCAGTGGTCTTCAATCTGAACTTAGGTGCCTGGGTCACGACCATGGAAGCATTGCTTCCACTTGCACCATAGTTGTTGATGAGAGCAGCCTTGAAGTCATTATTCCAAGGCTTTGACTGCAAGGTAATTTGAATGCCATCACCCTTGGTTGCGCCGATTGCTGGATTCATAACTGTATGACTAGCCTGAGGTGGGATGGTGGCCTCGTGCAACATGCAAAGCACTTTGACAAGACTCACCGCTCCAGAGCTACCCTCGGTGTGACCTACTAGGCCCTTTACTGAGCCTAGCTGTAGCGGAACAGGCCTCTTGATTCCGTTATCTTTATCTTGGCCAAAGATGCGACGGATCGCGGCGTATTCTGCTGGGTCACCAACGGGGGTGCCAGTGCCATGTGCTTCGACGACTGACACATCCTGTGCATTCAAATTGGATTTCTCAAGAACCGATCTGAAAAGGGTAGACAGAGAGGGAGCATTGGGGACTACGATAGGAGTGTCGTTACTGTTTTGTGCAACGGCAGTACCAGAAATAACACCAATGATCATGTCCCCATCCTTCTGAGCTTGGGAAAGAGACTTGAGGAAAACAGCAGACACAGCTTCACCACGGCAGTACCCATCGGCGTTTGCATCAAACGGTTTGCAAGGACCAGTTGGACTGAGGAATGATGCACCGGCAAGGTTCTGGTAGACACCTGGCTCACTGATGGTGTTTGTGCCACCAGCTAGTGCAGCAGTGACCTCTCCAGACAAGATGGCACGGCATGCTGTGTGAATGGCGACTGCAGATGCAGAACAAGCAGTGTCAAGCGTAAGCGAGGGGCCGAGCCATCCGAAGTAATGCGAAAGCTTTCCAGCAACAAACGAACGAAGGGTTCCGGTTGCTGTGAAGGCATTGGGCGCATGGTGCGAGGTGTTCGCCACGTAGTCGTTGCCGCACATGCCAATGTAACAACCAATGTTCTTCTGGTCAGGGCCATTGGCATCGACATTAGCCTGCTGTTTATTCTCGTTGAAGTACCCTGACATCTCAACGGCTTGATAAGCACACTGGAGCAACAACCTCTGCTGAGGATCCATGCCCGTGCTTTCTCTTGGTGTCTTCTTGAAGAACTTGTGGTCAAAGTCTTCGACTCCATCAATAAAGTTACCATACCACTTTCTCTTGGGATCATTCTCGCGGAAAGTGGTTTCGAAGGTGAACTTGTCTTCCGATACGAGTTGGTGCTGTGATTTTCCAGATGCGAGAAGGTCCCAAAATTCAGTGGCGGAGGAGGCCCCGGCAACGTTGATGGCCACGCCAATGACAGCAACATCATTCGGGTTCATTCTTAGTGCTGGCGTAGTTGGGTCATCGAAATATGTGACGCGTCCAGAAAACCCGCTAAGGAGACTTGCTGGCATGCAACGTTCGCCGAAAGCAACGAAGAATGTAGAAGTGGAGAGGTACGACGATTTGAGTTCGGCAACAATTTTGTACCATTCACACCTGTGTAATAGAATGGACTGAAGTGCAGTCTTGTGAATGCTTGTTTGGTCTTTGCGTGTGACATCGTCGCTGTCGATCTTTGTTGGGATCTTGAGCGCAGATGTGCTACTAGGAAACGAAAACGCGGCGTTCTTGTCGCAAAACTCGACAATAGAGTCGAATACGCCGTTATGGTCGGGTGTGCTGTGGAAACGACCTGACAGTCCAAGTTCTGTAACGGCAAAACCAGCATCTTGCAGGGCGCGTTGAAGTGGCTCGAAGATCGAAACGCTCGAGGTGAGTGATACACGTGTTGTATCATATGCTACCGAGATATAGGCCTTCAAAGAGTAGTGCGTTAAAATATGCACATTGATCGAATCGAAGCAAAGGGGATGATGAGGTTTCGTTACGAAAGGAGCATAGAAGACTTACATCTGGAAACTTCGCAAGAATATCCTCCAACTCCTTGCGGTTATCTCTCGAATCAACACGTTTCCATGCAACGGAAAATGTGTTCGAAGGGCCCCTGGGATCTCGCAGCTGCTGTTGATCAACAACACAGCCAGCAAGCATCGCCAAACACACGGCGACTCCAGCGTTTTGTGCAAACTCTGTGGTCGTATATTGAGGGGAGAGGGAGACAGCGAAAGCAGACAACAATCCAATACAAAACCCTACCGTCTCCTCAACGATAGGCTGCTCTTGGATAACATCCTGGCTATCAAGAAAAGCCCCGTACTGCACCAGTTGTGCAATCACAACAAGAGGTGCGAGGATCGAATTAGGCAGCTGCTCTCCACCCAGAGCCAAATATCCGGTCTTTAACCACGCTGCTAAGTCAACGATTCGTTTTTCGCTAGCCTTGCTGTGTAATTCGGGACACTTGGTCACTAAGGACTGGTAATCCGAAGGCAATGACGTGAGTACTTGGTTGACCCACGCATATCGTGGAGAAGAGAGAATAGTGCCTCGAAGTGTGGCGATGTTTGATTGCGACAGGGACGGTGAAAGAGGTCCAAACAGAGCAACCACCGGGTTACTTGTGCCGAGCTTCTCGGATAACATGTTTGGTAGAAGGATGTTTTGGTCGACAGACAACAGGACGGGGATATCAAGAAACAGTTGTTTGTCCGGGATGTAGCGGATAGATAAATAATAGGAGAAGTACAGAGATAGCCAAGCTGACAAGAAAATGGGGCGAGGGTATGATTCAGAAAGGCACCGTCGGAGGCATAAGGCTCTTCGAGCTGTCGTCTTGACGTAGTGCAAAGACTTTGTAGTGCTACAAGATGTCCAATTTCCAAGTACTCACTCTAGCACGTATATACATCTTTTCACCCGAACACTCAAGCCACCATGAATCCTAAATTGATACAAATGCTGGCTTGATTTAGATGGAGTCCGGTTCAGACCGCGAATTGTGTCTCCGATACGGACTATCTTGGCTCTGTGAACGCTCGGAGTAACTGTTCGGACTCTCACAATCACACAGGAGCCCCACTCTCCATTGGTGAACTAGCCGCAAAATGGAAAAACCAAGATCCGATATATGCCCGGTGATATGCCGATCCCATTGGCACCATGGCCGCGGAGCCTTGCAGGTCCGACTAAGCGGTCCTGGTGGAGACGAAATGCTACTCGGGTTGTTACCAGGGTTGTTACTACAACACCGTTCATCTATAATACTTGTATCAGAACCCGTCTGTTTTACATCAAATAATTCTTATATTCAGAAGTCACTCGCGGTCTAAGGTGCTTGATTGTATTGCGCGGCTTCCTTCCTTCCACCCATTCTCACAGCGGGCAGAGATTTGACATCTTCTTTGACTACGGATCTTCAGATTCTATGATCCATCTCTGACATAGTCCATTTGCACATAGATTCAACAAAGATGTCTACACCCAGTGTTCCCATTGCCATTATTGGCATGAGCTGCCGTTTCGCTGGCGGCGCCACCGATCCCGAGAAACTTTGGCAACTGTGCGCCGAAGGACGAACAGGTTGGAGCGAAATCCCAGAGGACAGATTCAAAATCGACGGCCACTACCATCCTCGGCCGGACAACCTCAATACAACAAATGTAAAAGGAGCATGTTTCCTTGATGAAGACGTTGGCAACTTTGACGCCACGTTCTTCAACCTTCCCGCCGAGACAGCTGCAGTAAGTATCAACATCCGTTCATCTTTACCATTTATACTAACGAATAAGTAGTGCCTGGATCCCCAGTTCAGGCTCATGCTCGAGGGCACTTACGAGGCTTTCGAGAATGCAGGTCTTACCATGGAGGACGTGATTGGTTCCAATACATCAGTCTACGCAGGTTCCTTTTTCAAGGACTACCACGATGCTGGACTTCGCGACGTCACAACATTGCCGCGTTTTTTTCTTGTCGGTGTCGGCTCTGCCATGGCGTCGAACCGTCTTTCTCACTACTTCGATTTACGAGGAGCATCAATGTCCATCGACACCGGTTGCTCGACAACGCTCACTGCGCTACACCAAGCATGCAATGACCTCCGCAACCACGAGTCTGACATGTCTGTAGTTTCAGGCGCAAATCTCATGCTAAATCCCGACATGTTCATCACTATGTCTTCTATCGCATTGATCTCAAAGGACGGTCGGTCCTTTGCGTTTGACAGTCGTGCGAACGGTTACGGTCGTGGTGAAGGCGCAGCGACAATTGTGTTGAAGCGTCTGGATGATGCCATCCGTGACGGTGACCCAATTCAGTGTGTCATCAAAGAGACTGGTCTTAACCAGGACGGGAAGACGGAGACAATCACCACCCCCAGTCAAGCGGCGCAAATAGACCTGATGCGACGCTTGTACAAAAAGGCCGGGTTAGACCCGAAAGACACGGGCTACTTCGAGGTATTTGCCATCATCCACCCCTGAATGCTCACCACTAATCTCGCCCAGGCCCACGGAACCGGAACACCAACCGGTGATCCCCTAGAGGTCGGCGCTATTGCTGCCGTGTTCAAAGACTCAAGACCAACCACCACTCCGCTACCTATTGGTTCGATCAAGCCAAACGTCGGTCACACAGAGTGTGCGTCTGGTCTCGCCAGTATTGTCAAGGTCGTCAAGGCCATCGAAAAGGGACTCATTCCCCCAGCGGCAAACCTGGAGACCATCAACCCCAAGTTGAAGCTTGGAGAGTGGAACCTGAAGGTGAGTACCCCACTATTCTCCTCATTCTATACTCGCAAAAATAATGCAAGACGGCTTATTAACATATATTCACCTTATAGATTCCCCGAGCTACTGAGCCCTGGAATGCATCTCTCCGCCGCGCCTCGGTCAACAATTTTGGGTACGGTGGCGCAAACTCCCACGTCATTCTCGAGAACTACACGCCTGTCGAGCGTGGCTTTGGCAGTTCCTCTTCCCTCCCTTCCAAGGTCTACGTCCTCAGCGCCAAAGATGAGCACGCTGCTAAAGCAATGGTTTCCAACCTCCGGGATCATCTCGAAAATGTCACGGATAGCGTGGGTTACCAGAATGATCTCGCATATACCCTCGGAGAACGTCGTTCAGCATTCCCTTGGGTAGCAGCAACCTCTGCTTCTTCAATCTCCGAACTCATTCGACTTATTGATGCTGGAAAGATGAAGCCAAAGCGCAGGGGCGATGTCCCAAGACTTGGCTTCGTTTTCACAGGTCAGGGAGCCCAGTGGTGGGCCATGGGACGTGAGCTCATCTCTGCCTATCCAGTTTTCCGCGAGACACTGCATGAGGCCGATAAGTACCTTCGCGAGTTTGGCGCCCCATGGAGCCTGATTGAAGAACTATACCAGAGCGAGAAGACGACCCGAGTCAATGAAGCAGCTCTGGGCCAGCCAGTGTGCGTTGCTGTGCAAATTGCACTGGTCCGCCTGTTGGAATCCTGGGGCGTGAAGCCAACGGCGGTGTGCAGTCACTCCAGTGGTGAGATTGCAAGTGCCTACGCTGCAGGTGTCTTCGATCTCCGCAACGCCATGGGCGTAGTGTACGCTCGCGGTTTCCTTGCTGCGGACGTGGCAAAGTATTCCAACCTTGGTCAGGGTGGTATGATGGCAGTTGGTCTTGGTGTCGGCAACGTACAGAAGTACGTAGAGCGTGTCACTGCCGGCCATGTCCTTGTCGCATGCCAAAACAGCCCTTCAAGCGTAACCATTTCTGGAGACGTTGCCGGAATCGACGAGCTGGAGACGATCCTCAAAGAGGAGGGAGTGTTTGCACGAAAACTCCAGGTGCCTGCGGCATACCACTCTCACCACATGGAGCCCCTTGCAAAGCCCTACGCAGACTGGCTGAATGCGAACATCAAGCCCCAACCAAAGATGCGCGACATCATTTACTCTTCGCCTACTATTGGTCAGCGCATGACAAACGTGGAAGAAATCGGCACCGCGGACCACTGGGTAAGGAGTCTTACGCAGCCGGTGCTCTTCGTTGAGGCTTTCACCAACATGTGCTTTGCTGCCCCAGGGGAGCCCAGCGACGTTGACATGGTCATTGAGCTCGGCGCACATCCCGCTCTCTCTGGACCTATCCAAGACATTACAACGCTTGATGCCTTCAACGGTTCCACAGTCGGCTATGCCAGTTGCTTGGTACGCAAGAAGAACGCTGTCGACACTATGCACACGCTGGCGTGTGAATTGACCCACAAGGGTTTCCCGCTGAAGATGGCCGCAGTCAATCTCACAGTCTGTGGCCGAGTACTGACCGATCTTCCAAAGTATGCCTGGAATCATCAGCTCCGTCACTGGTACGAGCCGCGAATGAACAGGGCGCATCGCATGTTGTCGGAGGGACCTCACGACCTGCTTGGTTCCCTTGTCACTGGTACCAACCGCATCAACCCTTCTTGGCGCCATGTCATTAAGCCTTCCTCCATGCCTTGGATCACCGACCACATGCTTCAGGGTACTGTAGTATATCCGGGTGCGGGTTTCATCTGCATGGCTCTTGAGGGTCTTCTACAAGCCCAACAGCAGACTGACAAGGTCATCACTGGATACTGCCTGCGTGACATTGACATGCTTGCTGCATTGGTCATTCCAGAGGGCGACAATGGCATTGAGGTTCAATTGTCACTCAAGCCATGTGGAGATAAGGCAATCTATGCCAGGGGCTGGAGAGAGTTCCAAGTTTTCTCCGTTACTCATGACGACAAGTGGAATGAGCACTGCCGAGGTCTCATTTGCATCGAGTACGGAGGCAAGAGCGCTCCCAAGACTCCTGTGGCTGTTCGCGAAAAGAGGGAGTATAGGACTCGTGTCAGCCCATCAGACGTGTATAGCTCCATGCACCGCGTGGGTATCCAGCACGGCCCCATCTTCCAGAATCTCAAGGCAGTGCAAGCTCGTCCTCAGGGCTCTCTCGCAACCATTGAGACTAGAGACACGGCATCTCTGATGCCATACAAATTCGAGCACGAGCACGTCATCCACCCAACAACCCTTGACACCATCTTCCAGGCAATTTATGCAGCACTGCCTGCCGCCGGAGCCCATTTGCCATCCGCACAAGTCCCACGTTCCATCAAGAACTTGTGGATCTCGGGAGGCATCAAGCACGGCGCTCCCAACACTTTCAGTGCCTTCTCCGAAGTGCGAGACAACGACAAGCAGGGCTTCAGGGCTGCAGTCACAGTCGTCGATGGTGCCGAGGGAGACGTTGTCATCACTATCGAGGACTTCCTCTTCCAGTCGATTGGTGACGCTCTTAACAAGCGCGAGCCATGCGAAAACGACAAGTTCCTCACTCCCAAGTGGGTTCCGGATCTAACCATGATGAAGCCAGAAGCCATCAAGCAGAAGCTGTCCAGCGTACCTGATCTTGTTGAGCTGCAGGCCTTGGCTGATACGAGGTTGGCATGCTCTTGGTTCATCAAGGATGCTCTTGCGGCCATTACTCCGGAAGAGGTCAGTGGTCTTCAGGAGCACTTCAAGCGTTACCACGTATGGATGGAATCTCAAGCTTCGGCAAACGAGGTTGCCCCTGTCACACAGGAAGAGAAGGCTGCGCTCATTGCAAAGGTTGCAGCTGTCAGTGCCAATGGAGCCCTTGTTTGCAAGGTCGGACCACACTTGGCCGATATCCTGTGTGGACGCGCAGCACCATTGGAGTTGATGCAAGAGAACCGGTTGCTGCAGCGCTTCTACACCGAGTCTCTCAACCTCGATCGCAGCAGGAACCAACTGGCAGAGCTTGTTCGCCTGTTTGGATTGAAGCATCCTCGTGCTAAGATTCTCGAGATTGGCGCCGGCAGCGGCAGCGCAACTTACCCTGTCCTCAAAGCCCTGGGGGTAGAGGATTCTCTCTGCGCTTCGTACGATTTCACCGATGCCTCCGATAGCTTGTTCGAGGCTGCCGAGGAAAGCCTTGCAGCATGGAAGAGCATTCTGTCGTTCCGCAAGCTCGATATCCAGCAGGATCCTTCCGGACAAGGCTTCGAGGCCGGATCATACGATCTTGTCATTGCCTCTCAGGCACTGCCCAAGACAGGATCTATCGACGAGACCATGGCAAATGTGCACAAGTTGCTCAAGCCCAGCGGCAAGCTCATCGCCATTGAGCGAACCAATGACCAGCCAGACTTTCGCATGACATTTGGCCTGCTATCCGACGAGAGCCTCGACGACGAGGAGCACCGATTATTGACTCCTTCTTTGACCGCCGAGGCATGGAATGACGTGCTTAAGAGGAATGGCTTCACTGGACTGGATACTGAGGTCCGTGATTGCGAAAGCAATGAGGCCTACGCCTACAGCGTTCTGATGTCTTCGACGGAGACTGAGGCCCCCTCATACCACCAAGAGGTTGTCATCGCGATCCCCACGCTGAGCCCACCTCAAGAATGGCTGAAGAGCCTGACTGACGCTGTTGGTGCCATCACCAACTCTCAGCCCACTGTTCAGGCATACGACA
Organism: Bipolaris cookei; assembly: GCA_002286855.1. Lineage (NCBI taxonomy): Eukaryota > Fungi > Ascomycota > Dothideomycetes > Pleosporales > Pleosporaceae > Bipolaris > Bipolaris cookei. The sequence goes on along the minus strand of NRSV01000067.1, from coordinate 132,921 downwards.
ACCTTGACTGCGAAGGAAAGATTGTTGTCTTCCTCCCTGAGGTCTCAAGTAAGCTTCTCGTCAACCCCGGAGATGCGCAGTTCGAGGCGGTCAAGAATGCCTGCATCAAGTCCAAGGGTCTGCTCTGGGTCACTCAGGGTGGAACAGTGGAAAGCGCCGACCCATTCTCAAGCTTGGCTTCAGGTTTCCTTCGTATCCTCCGCCTCGAGTACGTCGGTAAGCTCCTCGCCACTCTCGACCTCGACTCAAAGGCAGAGGTCTGGTCCGCTTCTACCGTCTCAGCCGTCAGCAGCGTTTACGCCAGCCTCTTTGCCAACCCCGCCGAGAACAAACCCCGGGATTTTGAGTTCGCTGATCGCGATGGCATCAACATTCTGCGCTACTTCAAGGACCATGGCCGCAACGATGTCTGGTTCCCTGACACCAACGAGGCAAACACCACTGTGTTGCAGAAGTTTGTCGACACCTCGGTCCACCTTACTATCGAGAACCCTGGACATCTTGAAAGCCTTGTGTTTGCTCCCAGCGCTGACAAGTCAGGCATTGAGATTGCGGCCGATGAGATTGAGGTTTCTCCTCAAGCTTTTGGTATCACGCCCCGCGACATTGGTGCTGCAACAAACACTATTCAAGACCGAACATTGGGCTTCGAGTGTGCTGGTACAGTGACTCAAGTCGGTGCTAATGCCGCATCTGAGGGCTACAAAGTCGGCGATCGTGTCGCAGTCGTTGTAGACGGCGAATCTGGTAACAGAATTCGTGTCCCTTGGACCAGCGCAGTACAACTCCCAGCTGCTATGGGCTTTGAGCTTGCTGCTGCCATTCCCGTTGCATATGCAACTGCCTGGATCTCGCTCATGGATGTAGCTCACATCCAGAAGGGAGACAGCATTCTCATCCACGACGCCGGTTCTGCCATCGGTCAAGCCGCCGTTTCGCTCGCCAAGTACGTCGGCGCAGAGATCTTTGCTACAGTCAGCGACCCCGAGCACAACAGTTTCCTCAGGCGTGTCATTGGCCTCAAAGGAGACCACATCTTCCCAAGCACTGACTCTGCCTTTGCCACAACCATCCAGACCAAGACCAATGGCCGTGGCGTCGACGTCGTCCTCAACACCCTCGAAGGATCTCTGCTGCACAAGACTCTTGAATGCGTTGCTCCTCTCGGCCACTTCTTCGAGCTCGGAAAGAGGGATCTCGAGCAGAACAGCCGCCTGGACATGGGCGCTTTCGCTCGCGCCATCACCTTTTCCGCGATCGACGTCACCATGCTGGCTAAGCACAAGGGACGCCAGGTGCACCGCGCTTTGACTTCTACCCTTGACCTCATGAAGGCGAGGAAGATTCGTGGTGTACCGATTTCGGTGCACGACATCTCCAACGCTGTTCAGGCTTTCCGCAGTGCCCAGTCGAGCAAATCGCTAGGAACAGTCGTTCTTTCAGTCAAGCCAGAGAGTACAGTACCGGTATGTATACCCCCATTTCCCCACCTGAAAGTTCGGGTCCATTTGCTAATATTCAAACAGGTTGTTCGCCAGATGCCCATTGTCAAGTTGCACGCAGACGCATCCTATGTTGTCGTCGGTGGCTTCGGAGGTATCGGCCAGAGTATCTGTGTTTGGCTCGCTGAACACGGGGCCAAGAACCTGATTGTCCTCTCTCGAAGTGCCAACGCCGCTGACAAGGCCGCTCCTCTACTCAACGACCTGAGCAACCTCGGATGCCAAGTCAGGGCCGTTGCCTGCGACATTGCCAACGAGGACGATGTCAAGCGCGCGGTTGAATCCTGCAAGGACCTGCCTCTCGTCCGCGGTGTGATCCAGGGTGCCATGGTGCTCCGTGACTCGATTCTCGAGCAAATGTCTCTTGCTGACTACACAACCGGTCTGCGTCCCAAGGTACAGGGTACCTGGAACCTACACACGGCGTTTGAATCCGCTCCGCTTGACTTCTTCGTTATCCTCTCATCCATCGCCGGTATCATTGGTATTGCATCTCAGTGCAACTACGGCGCCGGCGGCGCATTCCAAGACGCACTGGCAGCGCACCGCACCAGCCGCGGCCTCCCTTGCGTCTCCATCGACATCGGAGCAGTCAAGAACGTCGGATACGTCGCTGAGCACGATGACACGCACAACTATCTCAAGAAGCTCGGTCACATGGTCCTCTCCGAAGGCGACGTCCTCAAGTCCCTCGCCTGCGCCATCACCTCGCCCTTCGCAACCCAGCTCGTCTTCGGAATCAACACAGCGCCCACCAGTGCCCTCTGGGATGAAGGTCCCGCCTCCCGCGACCTCCGCTTCTGGCCTGCCAAGTTCCGTTCGTCAGGCGATGAGAGCACAAATGCAGGCATGGCTGATACGCTGGCCGGTCGCATTTCGAGCGCCACGTCGCTCGAGGAGGCTGCTACCGCGGTCGCAGGTGAGATCACGGCCAAGATCATGGATATCTTTATGATTCCAGAGGCAGAAGTGTTCCCGCATAAACCCATGGCGGATTTCGGAGTCGACTCGCTGACGGCGGTGGAGCTGAGGAATACACTGGCGACCAAGGCTGGTGCAGAAGTGTCCATCTTTGATATCATGCAGGCACCTAGTTTGAGCGCTATGGCGCTGTCGATTGCAGCTAAGAGCTCGCATCTTAGATCGTCGCTGGTTGTCGCTGCTTAAAGTTTTATGGCTGATTGTATGATTATGTAATGTCTGTATGAAATAGTTTTTTTTTCCTAGTTTCGGGGGTTGGTGGGGGCGTTGTTTGCTGTAGCACCTTAGTCTCTTTTTTCATATCAATGTCAGAGATTTTAACTATATCGATGTGTGTTTAAGTTCAGTGATTCCCAAGTGAAATTTGATTTCAAAGGTGCAAAGATAGCGAGTGAGACGTAAACAATGATACTTCATATACGTACCACTTCCCATGGAAAGGTACATGATATGCTTCTATATACAAATAAAATATAAACAAGAAGTGCCGAAGCGAAAAAAAAATAAAATGTCAGCAAGTGTATGTAAATCTCCGCGCAGCAGGCCAAGCATTTACACCACAGGCCAACCGCTCGAAAAGTTAATCTTGTTGATACCAAACTTCTTCTGACCATCGGCGTATCCAATACGGGTATCGACATAGTGGTAGTAAAGCACAGGACCCATCTGGGGATCGTAGTACACACCCTGACCACCAGGACCGTAGACCCAGCCGTGAGATTCTAGAACAGTAGTACCGCCACCGCGAGTGCAGTCAACACCGTTCTTATCGACAAAGCCGCCAGTAGCGCTGGTGGACCTGCAGACTTGGATTTTGTACTCCTCGCCCCGAGCAGGCCTGTTGGTATCGAAGCCGCAGCACTTGCCGACAGAGAAGAATAGGTAGTGGTATTTACCATTGAGAGCGATAAAGGGGGCTTCCTGGGCGTGAGTTCCCTCGGGCTTGAAAGCAATGTTCGTCACGGCTGAAGAGCTGGTCTTGAGCGGTGGGTTGGTCATGCCGATGCTGAAGAGGTTCTGCCAGAAGGATCCAAAGGACATGACGAATTTAGAGCCATCCCAGTAGAGGGCGCCGTCGATGGCGTTGTAGTTTTTGCCGCTGCTGGACTGGATGCCGGTTGAACCGAGGTCGGTCCATGTGTTGAGGTCTTTGCTGGTTGCTACGCCGATGGCGGAGTTTTGGCTGCCGAACGAGGACACGCTATAATAGAGATAGTATGTGTCGCCGACCAGGGTCACGTCAGGAGCCTGTAAGCCGTGTTAGCTGGGTGAGAGATGATGGCGTTTCGGGATCGAGCATACCCATAGGTCGTCCTTGCCGGGCAAGTTGATCTTCGAACCCGCAGGAATGGCAGCACCCTTGTAGGTCCAGGGACCAGTGATTTTAGGCGCGGTGTGAATGGCGATCTTGCCACCAGTCGAGAAACGGTAATAGGTACCATCGGCACGACGAATCAGGGCGGGATCATGGGCGTTGTTGCAGATTCCTGTGCATTCCATGGGGTTAGCATAGCCATAGACTGCGGCCACGGCAGAAAGCAGCGAAGCAACAAGTGAGTAACGCATCTTGACAGCCGACGTGGGACAAGAAGAAAAAAGAATGAGGATGTGAAGAGAGGCGGTGGACGAGCAACGACTACAATAGCAGCATCCAAGCATAAGATATATATTATATTTTTAGTTTGTATTCAAGGACTTTGCCGGGTTCTAGAAAAGCGGGCCCCTAGCTCACAATGTGGAATGAGAGGGTGTGTGCAATGGGCTGTTTCGTGACTGGTGGAAACACCGACATGACCATTGAGAATATGCATGCTAAGAGCAATCTAGTTTGGAGGGGAGGGAAAATAAATGGCGTTTCAAGTTTGGTCAGGCTAGTGGCGTCTGTGAATGGTGGCTTAGGAAGGGTTCGACAGCCATGTGGGTTGTGATAGGTACGGAAGGATTAGGCCCCGCAGAGAGCCCTCGGAACAAAATTGGGCCAATGGTACAGGTGTAGGGAGCGTTCGGGTGAAACCCGCCCGGGCCAGTATATATTACCGAATTGGGTATAGCTCGCGTTTCGTCCTGCCTCTTTGGGCTTCCACGCCCGTTGTCCCGTCAGGAACACGAGGAACACGTGATTGAGGTGAAAAGTTATGCGGTGGCTAGGTGCCGGAATATCTCCTTCTTCCAAACCGTAAAATGCATTATCTTCCCAAGCGTCTGCAGCCTCCTGCCGCCCAGTTGCAAATCCTTCCATTGCGCAACGTCGGGCGGCGCCTGTGCATCTTGATCGCCATGCACTAGTTTTCCTCGCTCCGTCGGTCTTGTTCAGGCCAAACCCCCGTCGACTACTGAGAAAATATGCAATCCTATGTGCAACCTTAGGGCCCTTGGCTGAAGGCGCCGTTCACCTTAGTTTCGCTTCCATTACATACTATCATAACCACCTGCCTTTTCTTCAACAATCTCGGTCCGGCTTTGAACAATGTGCTTAAGCTGAGGCACGTCTCGAGTGATATATGGACGTATGATCGTGTGTAGTAGGAGAGAATAGCGTACTTGAAGCTATGGCGGTGTATCTATCAAACCGCCACAAAAGCAATGGCCGAGTATCCGTGTGAGCCTCTAGCAGCCCGAACATCCTGAATCGGTCTCATACTCCAACAAATCCCATATCTCCCCAACTCCATTCACCAACCACTCAGACCCCATCTTCCCGTCTCACATGGTATCAATTGATGCCCAACACACGCCGACCCAACTCGCTGTCTTTTCACAATTATCCGCTTACCTTTCACATTCGATGCCCCCGTAAGCTTTAGCTGTGGACTACAAGCAAAACATAGTTACGAGCACAGTCAGCAACCGCAGCCGCAACCTCCTGATGACGTGACCCCTGCGGTAAAGCACGTTATAACGTATATACCTAGTCCTCAATGTGTCTTAAAAATAGCGGATCCGTGGTTCGATTTATCAGCGTGTTATTCAATAAGAGATTTCACAGATAGAAGTATTCCATAAAAGTAATTTCAGACCAATTTCACTTGGGACTCCATACATTTGCAAGAATTGGACTAATATCTAGGTGCAAGTATCAACTTCGGCAAAAAATATTAAAAGATGCTGAGAATGTGCGAGTCCAGTCTAGGTTGGTAGAAGAAAGTGCTAGAGCCTGGGCGAGAATATGGTGCCATGCGGTGGCCAGTGCTGCACGTGTGCACACAATACACTTTGTCGCGTACGCTTAGTATTATTATTATTATTGTTATTATTATTATTATTCTAATTTAACGTCCTGTCTCAGCCGCAAGGCTATATAAGACATGCAACCTGGTGAGGCTTACAAGTATCTACGTGGTGCTGTCAATTTGGTGTAGGTGGGGGAGAGGGTTATCTAAATAGAGGTGAGGCTCGTAGCCTAGTTTAGAGAGAGGTAGTAGGGGTTCTTGCGGGTGAGAGAGAGGGGGGATTAGGGGATGTTTACGGCGAGGGCACCTAGTATAGGTGCTGCCCTAGTTCTCAAGATATCCTTTGTACCAGGCCTGCGTTGCAGCCCTAGTTTCCTCAGTAAAGACAGTAGTAGCCTGTATGCCTATTTTAGTGTCTAGTAGGAATGCTAGCGATAGGGGGCCTCTGCTAGCCTCTTGCATCTTAGTCCTAGCCTCCTTGTATAGCGTACAGCTAAGGAGGACATGTGCGGGGTCTTGAGTCGCTCTATAGTTGCAGGAGTAAGCTTTAGAATCGACTTTTCCTCATTTGAACAGAAAGCTTCTTAAGTAGCAGTGGCCTAGCTTAAGCTGAAAGAAGGCGCTAGAGACTTCTCTACTAGTGGTAGGGGGAGTAGTAATTTGTTTTCTAATCTTCCACTTATACTTGGCAGCGTAAGTACCTGAGTTTACAACGATAGCTTTCCTTCTATACTGTTCTAGATAGCTAAGCCACTCTCGCTCGCCTAGCTGCTTTATTTGCATGCCTGTAATAGCGAGGCTAGTCCTACTAGATCTAGGACCTAGCTTTGTCGCCTCTTTTGGTAGGGTATCTGCTTTTTCGTTCCCTATAACGTCCTGGTGGCCAGGTACCCAGTAGATCGCGGGTATTAGGCCTTTCTCTCGGAGTTTCTCCGCTGCTCTTATACATCTAAGTTGCCACTCTTGTCCAGCGTTGTCCGAGGCAGTCTTTAGTCTAAGTATTGCAGCCTGATTATCTGCATATACTCGAACTTCTAGAAAGCCTTCTACTGGATCAATAGCTTTCTCTAGGCCTAGGCTAATACCTTCTAACTTTCCGTTGTAGATTAGTTGGTTATATCCTATATTGACTTTTTCCTGAGCTATTCGGCTAACTCCTTTGTAGAAAGCTACTCCTACTCCTATACTCTTGCCTTTGCTTGTGGCTGAGGCGTCTGAGTAGATAGATCGCAGGTACTTATCTTCTAGTAGTTCTTTATGTTCTTTTGCTTCAGCTTCTTTTGACTTCTTAGATATACGCGTCTTGCAGAGTATTTCTGAGCTCCATGGCATAAAGGCGTATTGTTTAATCTCCTCACTATCAGTAGATAGGGCTGTTGAGGTAGATTTAGTAATATGCTCAAGCTGCCTCCCCTGATTGCTAGAGATAGCAATATTAAGTGGGTGGCTGGGACCTAGTTTCCTTGCTCTAAAGGCGTATTGGCGCAGGGTGTTGTTTAGTCTAATTCTAGGAGGGTACAGAGCTGCTTCTACCTCGCTAGGTATAGTCTGCGAGGTTCTAAAGGATCCTAGGATTTTTCTGCAGGCTTGGTTTTGGAGCTTCTGCCTCTGATTAAGGGTTGTTGTCTACTCTTTCCAGAAGATTTGGCATCCATAATCGGCTATGCTAGTGACGCAGACTAGATATAGCTATTGTACTGCTTTAGGCGAGAGGCCTTTGTTTGAATTTGCTAGCCTGTTAAGACGGTAAAAGGGTACACTAGCTTGTTGGTTTCTGATATAGCTGTGGTGCTTGAACCTGAGGCTGCTGTCGAAGTAAATTCTTAGCCATCCAACTAGCTCCTTAAACTGTGGTATTTCCTGAGTAGGCAAAGTACTCTGCTTTGATCTTTTCTAGATCTTGTCCAGTTAACTAGTTCAGTCTTTGAGCTATCGAATTGTATAGCTGACTCCTCTGCTAGTCTAAAGAGACTCTGGATCTCCCTTTCTAGTAGCTTGGTGTTTTTCCTCACTGACGTAGTCGATACAGAGATCTGTAGGTCGTCTGTATAGGAGGAGGAGTAGATATTCGTACTAGTCTGAATCGCCTCAAACAGCGGTTTTGAGTAGATCAGAAACAGGATAGGCGAGGCTGGGCTTCCTTGAGGCGTTCCTACCAAGATTTGTTTTGGCTCCTCAGTTTGTCCCTTGAAGGAAATCTCTAGTACTTTATCTTCGAGAAAGGATTTTGTACAGGTTAGTAGACAGCAGGGTAGGCCTTGGTCTCTCATAACTTCGAGAAGTTTGTTTTTTGAGACGTGGTCGAAGGCTCTTTTAATATCAAGAAAGATAGTAGTAGTAACTCTATACCTTCTCTTCCACTGCTGAATACTGTTATAGAAGAGAAGTGCAGCGTCGATAGCGGATTTCTTTAATCTTCCTCCTAGTTGAGAGGGGTGGAGTAGATCTGTTGTTTCCGCTAACGTGTTTCACCAGTGATTCGGCCACCTCCCCGCGATACCCCACCTCCACAACAATAACGCGTAATGTCTCAACCACGCAACGCGTTAAAAGCCTATACTGAAGGAGATCTATTTCTTGCTATTACTAATCTTGATTCTAAACAAATTCAGAGTGAACGACGCGCTGCAATTGCCTATAGTATTCCACGAACAACAATCCAAAGCCGACGCGCTGGCCGACGCTCACAACGCGATTACGAACCACCAACTAAGCGCCTAACAAAACTAGAAGAGCAGACTATTACTCAACGTTTAACAGTCGAGGCTGAGCGAGGACTACCCTGTGGAAGAGACAACGTGCGAGATATGGCTAATAGACTCCTCCGAGAGCGTGGTGGAGAGAAGGTTGGCAAGAACTGGGTTGATAGGTTCGTCCAGCGCAATCCTGAGCTGCGTACGCGCCGAAGCCGTCCATACGATCACCAGCGAGCTCTCTGCGAAGACCCAGCGCTTATTAAGGGCTGGTTCGACCTAGTTCAGAATACAAAGGCAAAGTATGGTATCGTAGACGAAGATATCTACAACTTTGATGAGACTGGCTTCATTATGGGCAAGATTTTATCACAGTCAGTTATCACAGGCTCAGACAAACCAGGATTAACAAAAAAGATCCAGCCAGGCAATCGTGAGTGGGTTACGCTGATACAAGGCGTTGGCGCAACAGGCACGCGTATCCCAGCGTTTCTCATCTTCGCAGGCAAGGTTCTGATCTCTACCTGGTTCATGGAGGAACTGCCACGCGACTGGGTGATTCAATTTGGTCTTAACGGCTGTACGAACTATGATCTAGCGCTTGACTGGCTCCGTCACTTCGATTCCCATGCGCGGCCTGTGGGGACGCATAGGCTGCTCATTATTGATGGCCACGAGAGCCACTGCTCAGTGGATTTCCGAGATCTCTGCGAAGAGAAGAAGGTAATCCTTCTCTGTATGCCTCCCCACTCGTCGCACCTCTTACAGCCTCTTGATGTGGGCTGCTTCTCGCCGTTGAAGCGCGCGTATGGTGATGCTATCTCGGCCTTGGCACGCAATCGCATCCACCATATCAGTAAAGAAACCTTCCTACCAGCGTTTAAAAAGGCCTATTACAAGGCTATTACACCAGATAATATCCGCGGAGGGTTTCGAGGTGCTGGGCTTACGCCACACGATTATCACGTTGTTTTATCACAGCTTAACGTCGTGCTGCGTACGCCGACTCCACCAGCGCAAGAGACTCCTACCTGGGAGCCGAAAACGCCGCGCAACGCGCGCGAAATGGAGGCGAAGGCTACGCTTATTCGAAACCGCATGCAAATCCAGCAAGAGTCTCCTATAAGTTCTCTTAAGGAGCAGATGCAGCAGTTGAGTAAGGGAGCTCAGCAGATAGCTCATAATATGGTGTTGATGCAGGAGAAACTTGATCGCCTTGAAGCTACGATTAGTGAAGCAACGAAGCGAAAAACTCGCAAGAGGCGCTACGTACAGGCAGAGGGGTCCCAGACAGTTGGTCAGATAGCTGATCAGATCGCCGAGGCAGAGGGTGGTAGCTGTAATGATGGTGTAACGCCTGCGAAGAGGGTACGCAGTGAACGGCGCTGTGGGCGTTGCAGCCAAATTGGACATAACTCCCGTACGTGCCAAGTAGAATTAGAGGATATAGAGGATATAGAGGATAGCGACGCGTCTAAATAATAATATCTTATTCTACTTAATGCTATAAATTGTGGTGGCGTTGCATAATACTATTACACAGATGTAGTAGTCTAGAGAGGTGGCCGAATCACTGGGGTGGCCGAATCACTGGTGAAACACGTTAGTGCGCCTAGTCTCTTAGCTACTAGCCTTTCTAGTACTTTGCCTAGGCAGTTTAGAGGTGATATTACTCTGTAGGCCTTTGGTATCGTGTAGTCAGGTTTGTTTGGCTTTTTTAAGATAACTCCTTTTGCTTTTCTCCAGCACCTTGGGTGGTAGTCTAGATTAAAGAAGGTAGAGTATATCTTAAATGGAGTCTCTGACTGAGTCGAGTAGGCCTTTTAAATAACTTCTTGGCTGATTAGATCATACCCTGCTGAGGTGGCCTTTACCTTACAGCAGGCATAGTAGAGTTTGTCTTTTGTTAGAGCAGGCCAGATCCACCTGCTGTCTCCCCCATAGGTATAGAAAGAGGGGCTAGCTGTATTAAGCAGCAAAAAAAAGATCCTCTCTAAAAGCTTTACATTTTTCAGTAAAAAATTTCTTGCTTTTAATCACAAGTATTCTAGTACTAATATTGTCTTTCGTATATGCTAGAGCTTTAAATATCTCCTTAGGTGAGTTTTTTCGGAGGGAGGCCTCCCAGTGATCTTGTTTAGCCCGTCGAACAGCTCTTAGATATCGGTTTTTCATGCAGAGATACTCTCTTTTTCACTGGTAGAGGGAGCTATTGTTTTCCTTTTTTGCCTATTTCCTGTACTTTCTATAGGCCTTTCTTAGGTCTCTTTTATGGCTATCTAGCTCGCTGGTCCACCAAGGCTTTGGCTTTGGCTTTTGGTTGACTAACGGAGTTGACTTTTCTAGTGCGTTCTGTATAGCCTTCGTGAGGTCCTCTCCTAGTTTGTCTAGATTGGTTTCTAGAGGAATATTTTGTCCTAGGATGAGCTTCCTTGAGGTGTAGTTCGAGCAAGGAGGTAGTGTTGATAGTCGCTCCTCTAGATCTAGAGCTTTGATCTCCTTATCTAGCTTCCCCTTGAAAATTGTTCAGTCTGTTTTCTTAGTATGATATCGTTTTGGCTGGCTAGACGCGTACGCGTAGTAGATAGATTGTAACACAGTGTATATGCTGAATAGTAGACGTTAGAGCCACCCACCTTGTCACTTCTACTTAATTACCTATAGTAGTCGTACTACTAGAGGAACCTCGTTTCAACAAAAATATTATTCGCTGATGATAATTATTATTATACTATGATAGACTTACTTGTTAAGCCTCTTCGCCCTCTCCGAATCCCTCCACCACTTACACTGCTCCATCCTAATTGCCACCCCTTCATCCTCCATATACGCGCCACCTTGATCTGGAGGGCTAACCACTAACTGTTTACTTCCAGCACCCTCGTACTTCTCCCACACCGCAGCGTTGGCAACACGATGCGTGTTTGGATTACCACTGACGACAAAGCTCGCCCAGTATGCGCTGTAGAGCATGGAGAGTTCCGGGTATTGCGTGTTCAGCTGACCGTTGAAGTAGAGGGAGTCGCTGGCATGGGGTATGCCTTTGTATGTCGGCGAGAAGTTGGGTGTGTTCCAGCGCGCCTTGTAGACAGGTGCGGAGGCAGAGGAGAGGACAACAGCGGTGTCTTGGACGGGGCAGATGTACGAATAGTCTCCGTATGCGGCGGAGAGACGCTCGAATTGGTCTGAGACGTATCCTAATGTGCCGGGTGCAATCTTTGTATTAGGGTACAATCGCTCCAGATCGGCAAGATCTTCGGCATTCAGACCTGGAGTCAGGGTTTCCCAGAATGTGACATACTCGGAATCAGTGCTCAGATCCTGTGGGGTAAAAGCTTTTCCTTCGTCGGTAGTAGAGGAAATGAGGAGAGGGACTTTGAAAAATGTGCCCTCCTCGCCAGATGTCGAGCCACGCTTCTCAAAGATTGGGCCTGGAGAAACAGGCTGCCAGGGCCATGTGATGTTGTAATTGTGGGCGTTATAGATTGACGAGGAAATGAACTGGATATCATCCACTTCAGATGCCTCCAGGCATGCGAGTGCTTCCGAGGTGGGTGATTCAGGACAGTTAAGGTAATCCATAAAGTCTGCAACTTGACGTTGGTAGAGTGCATAATCGACACCTGGGAATGCACGTGCAGTCGGTGAACCAGATGAAATGGCGGCCTTGCTGAACAATGGCTTTCCAGCATCCTCACCGTAGTTGTGGAAGAGATGAATGCCAACAGCATGGCCACCAGCACTCTGACCGCCAAGCGTAATCTGGTCCTTGTCGCCTCCAAAGTAGCCAATGTACTTTTGCAAAAATTCCAGCGCCATCTTTTGGTCTCGGATTCCCAGATTCAAAAGGCCCTCTTCTTCCATGAACTTTGCGGGGAGAGTGCCTAGTGCGCCAAGACGATACTGCACTGTGACGACCATGAGAGGCTCCGTGCTCCTCTCAACAAACGTGGAACCATCGAAGCTACGGTGGGAACCAGAGACAAACGATCCACCATGCAAGTAGACCAAGGATGGCAGCTTCTTCTCCATGGAGACACCAGATGGTCGGCAGACATTGATGGTGAGGCAAGCTTCAGACTGTCCCAGCGAGCTATACATGTTCTGGAAGCAAGCCGGTCCATTCGCTGTCGCATCTTTTGTGCCATCAAAAGGAGCAGGCCAGGTAACTGGCTTGAATCGGCCTGGTCCAACCGGCTGTGTAGAGTACTCAATATTCAACCAAGCATCTACCGGCCTGCTGAAAGTCTCCGTCTTCTTCAAATCGGTCAATAGCTTGGTGCCTTGGAAACTGCCATACCCGGGCAGGCTGATGAGTAGAGACTGGTCGGGTGTCTCATGTTTTGGAGGACTCGGTCGTTGTGGCGTTTCCGGCTGTGGCAGCGCCGGAGGATAAGTTGGCCTCGCATAGGTGAAGGCGCCAAAGTACCAAAAGAGAAACACCGTGCTACTCGAGAAAATCATGATGATGGCGAACCTCCTCTTCAACCATCTCGGGGGGAAATGTCTTGCTTTTATAGTGCTTTCTTGCTCCGGTACCGTTGCTGGTAGTACCGCAGCAGACGGTCCAGGGAGTCGGTCCGTCATGTTTGCCGATGAGGTGCTGCAGGGAGCAGATCGCGTAGAGACTGCGGGGCTCCAGATTCGAAGTAACTACTACTGCGGATAATCTGCGGCCAGAATGGCGTTTGTTGGCGCTAGTTGAGGCGGTGGGTGGTGCGCGATGGGCAAATCTGGTGTTGAGTGTGGAGAAAAGGTATAGGGCCGGCTAGTATGACGTTGCCAAGCCCCATTAGGATCATGTCCGAGTCAAGTACATATCAAGGTCAAGCACAGTCTTGCTGGAAACCAGTGCCGTCTTTCATCCTAGACGCCTGTTCTTGGATGAAGAAAAATCAATTGGTCCCATAGAGTTCGCTACAGCAGAGACCGAGGGCACAGCGGATTGTGGATGGGTCACGGCAGCGAAAGAATTGGCACGGCTGCGCCATTTATGCTTTTCTTCAGCCGGACTCGTCTTTATTTTTCTCCCCTACCAATGCATCTTACAGCCGGAAGGGAACTAGAAATCTGCATCAGGGGTCCAATTTCCGTCGGTAGAATATACACATGCGCGTGACCGATATCGATGCAGGTGGCAAGGACATGACTACCTATTAGACCGCCTGCACCCCGCAACACTTGCGCATAGTAATCCAGCCACCAAAATTCGGTTCTCTGGGCGGCCATTATTCTGACGCTGACAAATAAACTTTAGACCAACTCAAAGCTTCGCATACTCGTCAGGCTAGACTTGATATAACGTGGTTTACAAGCGAGCGCCGCACCCCACCAACTTCGCACACCTCTACAAGCGTGTAGCTCCACCACATATAGATGGTTTTAATAGATATTAAGATAGTAGATTAATTGCTATCTAGAGTATCTTTTTTACATGTACGCGAGTTATGACCAGTCTCTTTGCATCTACTACAGCGCGTAAGAGCTCGGCGGCTGACACCTGATCGCTCTCCTCCTTGACGCTCCTCACGAATAATCTGCTCATCAGCCTCACGTTGAGCAAGTATGTCCTCTCCAGCTCCCTTAGTAAGGACTCCACGCTTCTGTATCCGCTTTTTCTTACGCTTTCTACGCTCTGATACTGCTGTGTTAGCTCTCTCAAGGCTGGCGATTCGATCGCGCATTAGCTCAGCTGAGAGCATCATTATCTCTGCCCCCTTCTTAAGCTGGCCAATTGCCGCGATAATTGAAGCTGGTGATGAGCTTTTGTGCTGTCGAACGCGATTACTTATCAGCGTTGATTGAGCTTCAAGCTCGCGTAGGTTGCCTGGCGTACAGGCCTGCCAGAGAGCTTCTGTAAGAGTAGCTGGAGGAGTAGCTGGAGGAGTAGGCGTACGCAGCTTTACGTCAAGCTTTGATAGAACAGCTTCTGGCTGGAGAGGAACAAGGCCTGCGCCTCGGAAAGCTGAGCAGATATTGGCTGGCGTGAAAGATCGATCGAATGCTGCCTTAAACGCTGGTAGAAACTCGAGCTTGGTGATGTGGTTGATACAGTTGCGTATCAGACTCTCGACCTCACGACTATACGCGCGCTTCAATGGCGAGAAGCAGCCAACGTCAAGAGGCTGGAGCAGGTGAGACGAGTGAGGCGGCATACAGAGCGTGTAGATATTGTTCTTCTTGCAGAGCTCTTGGAACTCAAGTGACTGGTGGCTCTCATGGCCGTCAAGAATAAGCAGCCGGCGTGCCCCAATAACCTTGCCATTTGTATGTTTGACAAAGTGCTTTAGCCACTCAACTCCTAGCTCATTAGTCGTCCAGCCGTTATCGCTCACTGCGATCGCCCAGTCGCGTGGGATCTCTGCCTCCTCATACCAGGCAGATAAGTGATACTTGCCAGTAAAGATCAGAAACGGTGGGATAGACCAGCCAGCTGCGTTAATCCCAGCGATAAACGTCACCCACTCTCGGCCACCTGGCTGGATAGCCTTTGGCCGGCTTCTTCTCTCTGGCTCTGTTACGATAAGCTGAGTCGTGATCTTCCCCATCATAAAGCCAGCTTCGTCGAAGTTATAGACGTCCTCGTTACAGATGCCATACTTGGCCTTCGTCTGCTCTACAAGCTCAAACCAGCTCTTGATTAAGGCTGGATCTTCACATAGAGCTCTCTGCCTATCGTAGGCTCGATTGAAACATGTCGTAAGACTGTCTATACGCTTGACAAAGTTGCGCGGCCAGTGGACACCAACCTGGCCAGCGCGGCGCTGGCCAGGAGTCTGTCAGCCATATTGCGCGCAGCAGCGTAGGTAGGCGAAAATCCACGTAGATCTAGATCAAGTATATGATCAACTATCACCTCCTCTTCTAGCTTAGTGAGCTTCTTTGAGTTGGGCTGGCAATCGCGTCGCGCAGGCTTGCCGACGCGTCGGCGACGGATCGTTCGTTCAGACACATTATAGATGGCAGCAGCACTACGATTGCTCTGTATTTGACCAGACTTGATAGAAGAGATAGCAAGCTGAATATCTGATTCGTTTGAAACTAACTGACTAGCGCTACGTTGAGCCATTGTGTATTGAGATGAAAGAGGTGCGCGAAGTTGGTGGGGTGCGGCGCTCGCTTGTACGCGGTGCTCGCTTGTAAACCACGTTAACCTTTATGACGTTGAGAAGATCCTCTGTTGTGGGATTCCGCTTGACTTGAATGTGATTAAGCTTTATAATCTGTTTAATGTGACCTGGAATTCTCTCAATCCAAGCCTGAATCTGCTCGAGGCAAGCACTGCTCCCACGCTCGAACTCCCTCCGCCCTACTCTTTGGCGCTCCTTTCTTCGTTGTAGCTCTTTTCATTCATGTCCAGCAAGGCTCAAAGGCGGCAACGACTATAAGGAGGGTAGGCTGCTTAGAAAGCAAGAGTAGGGGTTGCTGGAGGATGATCCAGATTGAGAATAGCCTCAAACCCCTGCTCGCCAAGTCAGGCAAGGACTTTTGAAAGGCACCTTCGCACTACAGTCATCACTCAGAGCCAATGCAAATAGCCACACATTTCGCGAATAGGCACAGAAAAAGGTTCACATGTCCAAAGAAAATTCCATGATTAAGGAATTACTATTACCCCCTGCACCCACGCGAGTCCAACGCATAACGTCATTAAGAAAAGTCTCATATCACATAGCTATTCAAAAGCCACTCTCCCCAACCCCTTCTCCTTGCACACTCTCCTTACACCATCTTTAATCGTAGCAAGACATCGCCTCCAAGACTCGCGTGCAAAACTCTGTTTAGTATCCGTCTTATCGCTGATGATGTAATCAACCCATTTGACAAGACCAACTGCTTTATTCATATCGCGCTCTTCTAGCACGACTTTCTTGAGGTATTTGATCAGTGATGTGATGTCCTCCTCGTAGGGTCCCTCCTCGTCGAATTCGCTGACCCAGAGTCTCATTGCGCTGCGGAGATCGGGTTCCGTGGAGAGCTTCTGTGTGGTAAAAGTTGCTGTTGGAGGACGTGGGACTTTGATTTTCGGGGCTAGCTTGGACTGTTTGGGAGCCGATGGGGCTTTATTTTTCTTGGACATCACGAAGCGGAATGCTTTTAATTTTGCTGTGTTGTGCTGGCCAATGACTTCTTTGCGCATGTCTTCGGGGAGCGCAGCAAGGAAATCAGGATCAAGGTCGTCGTGTTTGTCATGAGTGATGATGGTAGGTGCTTCAAAGGCGTTGTCGTTCAAACCAGCTGAACCTTCTCTGCTCGGGCTTTCTCGGGCTGGATTCTTGAGAGATATAAAATTAGCTTGGGTGAGCATCTTGCCAGTTTTGTCAATGGCTTTTGCCTGTGCAGCTGCGGCCAACATTGCTGCTCTTGGCGGACGACCTCTCCCTCGTTTTACTGGCACAATAAGCTTATTCGCTGGGATCCCGATGATCCTGTTTTTGCGAGGTGACTGAGGTAAAATAGTTTGATCAGGTCCTCTTGGTCTCCGCGAAGGAGAAAAGGGTGTTTCGTTGCTAGCATATTGGGCAAGAACCTCGGCACGGACCTCTGCAGGTAAAGCGGCAAGAATCTCTGGGTCAAGCTGGGACTGGTTAGGAAGCGCTGTCAAAGTGAGAGGTAGGGCATTCGAGGATGTGCTTGGCGTGTCGTATGCTAATGCATTGTTTGCAGGTGTAAAGGACGATTGTCGAGTTTGGCGTAAGAGCTTGGTTCGTATATCCTCCGGTAGCTCATCGAGTACTTTAGGATCAACTTGCGAAGGCATGATGAATTGTGTGCCCAGTGTATTAAGTGGACGTCGGGAAGGCGTCGAGGCATTAAGCTGCTCGGCGCCAAACGCAACATGCTCACCTCCTGATGATATCTTAGATTTTCGTGGAGTCTCTGGGCCATCTTGAATCGGATCATCTTTAGCCACCCGTAGTGCTCGCGCTGCCCGTGCTACATGCGCTGGCTCGGTGTTCCCGATTTTGAATTGTAACTTTGGTTGTGAACCCTCAACACTTCCATCCATAGCCGATTTCATGAGCTCAAGCTTTGTCATTTGTATTCCGATGCCACGAAGCTCTCCTGGAGTAAATCCGAAGCCTCTTAACATAGCCAAAGCCTCCTTTGTCAGATCTTTCTCTGCATTGGTCGCAACGCCAAGCATAAGACTCTTGCTGTACGTGTCACACTTACCATGTCCAAGATGCTTTGGTGGATCCAGAGGCGCATCCGGTGAGCGTCGCATAACCTTCATGGTGAATTGTTTGCCTTTTACATTCTCTTTCAAGAGTCGTCTCTGGAGCTCCCCACACAAGCTGGCAATGAACTCATCAGCTTGCTCTTGATTTTCAAATCGAACACCCCAATTCACCTCCGCAGACACAGATTTGCGAATAGCTTGTTCACCGACTTCTTGACGGTCGATACCCCTAGAGTATTCGTATAGCTTCTCACCGGTTTTGGGTCCAAGCATTTGAACGAGTTTCTCCTTGTTAAGCTTACGAACATCCTTGACAAGTTTGACTCCAATAGCATCCAATTTACCGCCAATTGATGCGGCAACACCGGGTAGGTCCTGCACTTGGAGTTGGCCAATGAAGCCGAGCACCTCCTCGGGTTTGATCTGATGTTGGCCAGCAGGTTTCGCTTTGCGTAAAGCCAGTTTGGCGAGTAGAATGTTGCTACCGATACCGACCGAAACATTACATCCCGTCCTGGATCTTACTTCATCTCGCAAATTTAGTGCAATTTCATCGGCCTTCGCCTGCTCACGATAAATGTTGTCTTCCGAGTGACTTTTGCCATCGCTGCCACCAACGGCTATGCACAGATTTGAGACATCAATGAGGGCTTCATCAATGCTGACACTTTGAACGATGCCACTAGTGGCAAGGATAGTGTAATAGAATGCACGACTTGTCTCCTCATAAGCCGGAAAATCGTAAGGTAAGATCTTGAGGTCCGGACAGAGTTCTCGTGCTCGCTTCATCCACATTCCATTTTTGATACCGAGTGTGCGGGCAGGGTAGTTGCAACTTGCAATTTCCGAACCACTGCCTTGTCCATGAGCAACGACGGCCGGCTTGTCTTTAAATTCTGGGTGTTTCTTCAAACTGACTGCAACGAAGAAACTGTCGAAATCAACATGTAAGATGTATCGCCGAACGCCAGGCACACGCTTCTGCTTAGCTCTCTGGGAGGATGTGCTTTCGTTTGCAAGCGCCTGCAGTTGCGATTTGAGATCAGCCTTCCAAGTAGACAAATGGTGTAAGCGTGACTCTCTATAATACTGCTCAAGGAAATTTGGATCCACAACAGTGGACCGCCGGATCTTTGGATCACGGAGAAGAATTGCATTGTGCTCTTCAGCAGTAAGTGGCTTGTTTTTAGGCGCCGGAGGATCAAGTTTAGACGCGACCCCTTTCGCCTTTTCCTCGACTTGGCCATCGAGCGGTAAGTGTGGAGCCCTGGGAGCGCTGAGTTCTGCATGGAGGCTGTTGTGCAAATCATTCGATATATTGTCAGGATCAACAGGTAGCAACAGAGGATTTGTTTTGGGCGGCGTAACCAGCTTTGCAGCCTTACTTGACTGCTCTGGATCGGGCGGGTTAAGCAGACCTTGGGGCTGATAGGAAGGCGGAAGATCTTCTATGTCATCATCAGGCGTCGGGTGTCGTTGCTTTGATTTTGAGAAGCGTGGGCGCCTAGCACTCGAGGGCGTCGGTGTAGTGGATGGCCCAGATTGGCTACCTTGCAGCTGGCTCGTGTACCAGCTGGTGTCTATCTGGTCTCGATACCCCCTCTTCTTGATGTTTGAATGAGTGGTGATGTTATTTCCGTCGAATGCCAATACATTCTGTTTTTCGCCCTCGTCCACTACGCGGTACTCATTCCATGGCAGCAGTTTGCCCGCTCTTATGCTTTCCACCACCCACGCCGGCTTTACAATGCGATATCTTCTGAATTCGACAGCCTTCTTCTGTGTAAGGCTGCTGGCTATGATATGCGTTACGGTAGTCTTTCCGTCCAAGTATTGCATGAAGCCTCCGCCATGCTGCACTATGAGCGTATGCAGATCATTAAGCGAGGGTTGAGTGTAGCCGTTTACGTGTGCGACAGTTCCCTTGAAGATCTGCGGTTTATCACCTGCCTGAGATCGAATATCGGCATCTAGGTTCTGTAGTTTGATCTTCTTTCGCCTGAAGTAGTCAGTAAATCCACCAAATGCCGAGCCTCTGTACTCTTCGCCATCTTCGCCGTCAAAGCGATGGCTGGCAATGCGCTTGCGAACCGACTCTGCATTCTTGTCTAGACGGGAGCCCATGATGATAAATGTTTTGGTGGGTCTAGGGCATTCCTCGGGGCCGGGGTCATTATAAAATGTCACGAGACCAACTGGACTGCTGCATGTCGATGTCGATGTCGAGGTTGGTACTGGTGGGCTGGTTAAAGGCGAGTGCGCGTAGAGTGGCGCGTATGACCGCGATCCAGTCGCGCTAGTGGGGCGAAGTGGAGCGTTCTGCCGGCGGTGAAAGGACGCTAACAGAAAGCTGCAGGGCTTGGCGAACTTTTTCTACCTCTCAAGCCCGCCGTTCTTGAGTTCCTCGTTTTTTTTCGCTATCATCCTGCTCTACCAGCTGTCCTCGAGCTGTGTAAATCTCTGAGCAAAGAGCGCTTCTTCGACTGGGAAAATCTTGATACTTTAGCCAGCTCTCTCCCACATACATTCACAACAATCTTCAAGATGGCGTCTGCTATTCCTGTTGGCGTCTACGGACGTCGCATTCCGGCTGGAGGCATTCCCATTCTGGCTGCTGTCGACCAGTCCACCACTGTAAGTATATTCAATGCCTTGCTCGCATTCTGCGGTCAGCACATATGCCCTGCATCAATTCTGTTCATTTTTGCGCGAAGCCGTCGCATTCGTAATTTTTCGCTAACTGAGCCTAGTTTAGAATCACCATGGCTGCTATCGACCCAGATGCGGAGCCCCAGTTTGACGAGGACCAAAAGCATGCTCGCGCAACCTTGAAGCTCATCCGTATCCCTGATGATTTTGACATGGAAGATGATGATGAAGACTATGAAGAGGGTGACATTGAGACAATCGCTGCCCGTCTGCGTGCAGCTGGTGCGCTTCCCGAGGCTGACTCGGACCCTTCCGATGATGACAGCGAGGATGAGAAGAATGGCGGTCCTAGCGATCCAGCCAAGTCAAAGAAGGCCAAGCAAGCTGCTCTTACCAAGAAGATGCAAGAGGAGCTTGAGGCCGATGACATGGACATTGACGGTTTGACCAACGGCGCTAAGGGTAAGGCCAAGGGCAAGGCTAAGGTTATCAATGATGATCTAAGCGATGACGATGACGAGGATGATGAAGACGACGACGATGAGGATGAGCCTGAAGAGCTCGTTCTTTGCACACTTGACCCTGAGAAGGTATGATTGCTCATTATAGAGTCTGCTAGGCGCCCCACTAACTTTCATGTAGCACTACCAGCAGCCTCTCGACATCACTGTCCGCCAGGGCGAAGAGGTCTACCTCTGTGTCACCGGCACGCACGACGTCTACGTCACCGGTAACTACGTAGCGTTCCCTGAAGAGGAGGACAGCGAGGATGAGGAAGATGATGGTCTTGACGAGCTCGGCTACGATCTGTCTCCCGATGAGGATGAGCTCGATGGTATGGACGAATCAGAGGACGACGAGCTCGATGGCATGAGCGACCCCAGAATCACTGAGGTTGACAGTGATGAGGAGGAGGTTCCCAAGCTCGTTGAAGCTAACAAGAAGAGCAAGAAGCGTGCTGCTGAGGAGGAAGCCAGCCTTGACCACATGATCAGCAAGACCAACGGCGACGCTAAGCTCAGCAAGAAGCAAGCTAAGAAGCTGAAGAAGAATGATGGCCAAGCTGTTGCCAGCGCTGCTGAGCCAGAGAAGAAGGCTGAAAAGGTTGAGAAAAACGACACCCCCAGCAGCGACAAGAAGAAGGTCCAGTTCGCTAAGAACCTCGAGCAGGGCCCCACTGGCTCCCCAAAGGTAGATGCGCCCAAGCCAGAGGCAAAGAAGGAGGCTACCAAAGGACCTCGCAACGTCAGCGGCGTCATTGTTGATGACAAGAAGGAGGGCAAAGGCAAGGCCGCCAAGAAGGGTGACCGTGTCGAGATGCGCTACATTGGCAAGCTGAAGAACGGCAAGGTTTTTGACTGTAAGTACTCACTAAAATCTGTTCTACCGAACATATACTAATACTCGCATAGCCAACAAGAAGGGCAAGCCTTTCTCCTTCAAGCTGGGCGTCGGCCAAGTTATCAAGGGCTGGGACTTTGGTGTCGCCGGTATGACCCCTGGCGGCGAGCGTCGTCTCACTATTCCCGCTGCAATGGCATACGGAAAGAAGGGTGCTCCTCCGGACATCCCACCCAACTCTGACTTGATCTTCGACATCAAGTGCATCTCTGTCAGCTAAATCATCGACTTCCATTATTTGTCCGGTTATACGCAACAGGGTCCACTTGGCTCCTGTCAAATTGCAGGATCCGACTCCACTCGTGTGCAGGACTCCGCCTGCCGGCATCTGTTGGCATATCTTTCCTATTTCCTATTATGTCTGATTTCCGTATGCATAGCGCGTCGCCTGAGATATCCGACTTGCATAGTCCGGGTTGCTTCGATAGATTTGTGCAAGGAGGAAGGATCTCTCAGTCCTCTTCGCCAATGTTTCTTTTCATGGGTCATCTGTATGAGATATAGCGAGGCGATGTTGCCAGAAGAGTAGAAATTCGCTGAGGAAGCTATTTCCAAAAGTTAATGGTGTTTCATGTAGGTGCTAGCACGAGTGCGTAATAATACACGATATTCGAATCCAGGTCCCACCAGAATCCACACGGTCCCGTTGAATGTGATGATTACTGGCTAGAGGGTGGTCTGAAATTTGTTGTCCTGTTTTCACAAGATATCCAAATCATGATGCTCTTCACAGTGCAGAACCAAGTTCTTCGTTTGCAGTGCTCTGTCCGTCGGCCGAGGTTTGGCCAAGATAGCCGAAGTTTCTAGTGCTCAATTCTGGCCAGTCACATGGCCATCTTTACGCACGAGCCTCGAGGCCCCACTCCGCTAGAGCCCAACTCCTCTTTCATCTTCCGTCTTCAGTCTTTGCCTCTTCTTACCATATACATCAGCATTCAGCTCTCTGTTACACCAAACAACGCCTCCAGTGCCTCCAAAACATCTCAACCAGCGATCCTATCCGCACACCTCTATTCCTAAGACTCTTATCCTCTTACACATCCACCGTGGCAATATTGTAGCAATGGCGATGTCAAAACGAAACAGTAGTAGTATGAGTAGTAGTAGTAGCATTCACTCGTACTCGTCCGCTAGCAACGTCCGCGCTAGCTGCTATGTTGTAGACGCGTCAACTGCAAGCCTTCAAGGCTTCCATTACTCCACTACCCCGTCTGCCGGGGCCGGGTGGTGTTCCTGAGGTCAGCTCGGTATGTCATTGCTCATGCGCTGTTCCATATGTAATGTATGAATTACTAAGTGTCGACCAGGGAATACCATCACCTCCATCAAGTCCCCCCCTCGCCGCCAGACACGCATCTACCGCTAAGAACGGTAAGGCGCGCAGAGGGGGGGCAGCATATACCATCACGGAAGAGTGTGAGAGACTCTTCTGCGAGACACTGCGATCTGTTTTCCTAGGTGAGGGGAGCCAGCATCGTCAGGACTCGCTAGTGATGGGTATGTCTTATGTTGATACGATTGCAACCACCGCGATAACTAATGACTACGGCATCGACGTGCGTCGCTACTCTGACTCCTCGACTGATTCTGATATACCTGAAATGGTACGGTTTGAGGAGCATAAGGGTGCGATTACGAACTACATTGAGATGTGGGATTATGTTGGTGGAGTTATGTTCCGTGGATTTGTTGTTGAAAGGGAAGAGGAGAGGAGCATGTTTGTCTTCTTTGATGAAGCTGTGATTGGTGCAGACCTCAAGGCTGGGTAAGTCATTCAATGCTCTCGTGTCGCCTGTACCAGGACTAACATAAAACAGGCTCATGGCCCTACTCGAGCTCTGCGAAATCGATTACTTTTCATGCAGCCACCTCGTCCTTTGTATCGACCGACACAGCGACCAAGTAGCTCGCAATAACCTGACAAAGGACCTGGGCTGGATTGGATTTGGGCTGACAACTCTTGACGACTTCAGCCAGGGCGAGAATTTGACCAGTGATAAGTGGTTGTTTATGGACATGGAAGTCTGAACGTGTGCATGAGATCTATGGGGATCAAAAGTTATCCGTCGCTCGCTACAGAATGGTCGTGTTTGGAGTTGTTGTCCTTTTGTACGGAAGTGTAGCATGGAGTTTGGGCGTGAACGAGCTTTGGTATACGGATCGCATTCCTCTTCGTGTTCATATATCCTAGCAAGGCGCTCATTTGTGGATAGTCAGTTGATTCAATGCAACCTTTATCTTTCGTTCTGATGCCTTGCTGCACCTGCTCTTTGGTGAACTGATACCAGTAGTCTAAGGTCTACTTCTCAGTGTTGATTCTCATTCTAATTAGTTGCACTACATCAGTGATGCGAACATGAAGTACATTCTTAATGACGATATTCAACCCCGAAATCCTCAGAACGCCCAGATATGATACGAATCCTGCTGATAACTCTCTAGAGAGGCAAAAGAGAAATGAGTCTGTTCTGTTATGTGGTCCGAAATCCTCAAACTCCTATTCATCGCCCAATCCTGCCATCTCAGCATCAACATCAGCCCTGCCTCCATACTCATCCCCCTCACCATCAACGTCCATGTGCTCCACTTCAGCCCTCCCCTCCAACGCCCGCATAGCCGGGTTATCAGTCCCATTAATCCCATGCGCCTCCTTCTTCCTCTGATGCACCTCGAGATCCTCCAGACTCCACGACGAATGGCCCTCCTGCTCAGCCCTACTCCACGGCACGCTCATTTCCTTGAGGAAATTCTTGGCCATGCCGACAGCCTGGTCGATGGAGAGTTTAGTGTTTTTCGCGTCGAGGCCCTGTTGGATCCATTTGGGAAGCTGTGTTTGTTTCTTGTTGAAGCGCTTATCTGCTAGCACCATGATTCCATAGTCGTCTTTGCCGCGGATGACTCGGCCGAGGCACTGGGCGGCGTGGCGCATGGCGTCGAAGGAGAGGAAGTCTGCTTCCTTGATGCGATAGGTTTCTCGGAGGAATTCTAGACGTGCCTTGAGGATTCGGGACTCGGTGTATTGATAGGGTACGCCCATGCAGAGTACAGTGCGGCCGTAGTGGTGGTCGAAATCGATGCCTTCGCTTACTTTGCCTCGGGCGACACAGAGGAGTACGGCGCCGCGGCCGTTGTTGCAGGCTGTGCGGAAGGTCTCGAGTGCCAGAGCGGTTTCTTGGGCGTCGGGCGTTTCGACAAGGATGAGTTTATACTTCCAGACAGTGTCGAGGATTTCCATGCCTTGCCATGCTGAGATAATGCTTTCCATGTAGAGATAGGATGGGAAGAAGACGACGACTCCATCAGGAGTCAATTTGCAAAATTCAATAAGCAGGTTACCAAAGTTTCGCTGTACTTGTAAGTCGTTTCGGTGTTCAAACTGTGATGTGACTTGATTCTGATCGTTTCCGCGATCGACAATCATGGGAAGGAAAGATTTTCGTGTCAGTGTCATTGTGAAAGACTCTTGTACAACGGTATTAAAGTTGAGCATGCGCGGGTACATGTCCAGGGGTGACATTGTTCCGGAAGTGACGATGACGGAGTAGAAGCGTTCGAAGACGGGTTTAATGGCTATTGCAGCATCCAGACATGTCAGATGTAAGACGGGGTTCGGTACGGTGGCTGTCGCTGATTCAAAGGGTTCGATGATCAGTAGGAAGCCAGTTTCATAGGTTGCTACCAGTGTGGCGAAGGTAGCGACTTCTTGAAGGGGCTGATAGTCCTCGATATTTGTAAGTTCGAGGGTACGTACGAGTGAAGTCAGGCGCTCAGTGCAGAACCGCAGCGGTTTTCGTTCGATAAATGTCAAGTCCTTGAGATGCTTCAAGAATTCTAGTGGGGTATCTGCAACAACGTTAAGAACCTTCATTCGAGTTTTGAGGTATTCGATGAAGCGCTTGAGAAATGCGACGAAATGCTCGGCTCGCCGTATATTACCAGGTACGGCTTCTGTAAGAAGATCATCTGGAAGGGCAGGGTTCGCCATGAAGGCTTCTTCGTTGCGCGCCTCATCAGCAGCCCGGAGACCTTCTACTAATTTGGCATATTCGTTTTGTAGTTTCTTTGCATCGCTGCTCTTCATCTCCGTGATTTTTCGGTCAAGGTTGTTGACGCCTTTGGTTGCTTTCCGTAACACATCTTCTGTCAGGTCGATGCTGAGTGATTCAATGCATACATTGTCGATGTTGTGGGCTTCGTCAAAGACTACTATGCAATCTTTTGATAGCTCCTTGGATACTCGATCTGCAATCTTTGGGTCTAACAGGTAATGATACGAGTAGATGATGACGTTGCAGTAAGGCATCATTCGCCGTGCGGTAAAGTAAGGACATTGCTTTTGCTGTTCACCATACTTCAGTATGCCATCAAACGTCCATACGCCAGGCGGTACGAGGTTGTGTGGCTCTAATAGATCGAGATTCTCGTGATAGACGCAGAGCTCGACATCCTCGCCTCGTTCTTTCTTCTCCTTGACGAAACCTGCCGTCAAGCTGCGACATCGCGCATCTACTACCGTCCCACTCTTTTCTCGCTTGACTGAGGGATGTAGACAAAGGTTCTTTCGACTTGTCAATCCCAGACCGCGAAATTCCTCCTCATAGCCTAGCTCGGTGGTTCGATACTTCATCAACGCCTTCAACTCGGCCAAGGCCTTCTCAATCTCAGACATGGTACGCGAGCAGTAAATCAGCTTCCGCTTTTCGGGATAGTGTTGCTGATACGCGATGATGAGTGAGAGTAATGACACGGTTTTACCCGTGCCTGAAGGCATCTCGAGGACGCAATGACCGCCCTGGTCCAAGGTACGCTTGAGATCGCACATGTAGGCATATTGCTCAGGATAGACTCGAGGGTATGGGAACAGCACAGGAAGGCTATCGATGTAAAACTTCATGGTGACAGATCACCACCCGCACAGAGTGCTGTCGTGGCGGATGAGTGTAGAGTAAACAAGGGAAGAAAGGTCAATCGAGCTTGGGTGTTGCCTCCAGACGAAGTTCCATGTCAGCAAAATCCGCTAGACACGGATTGGCTCTAGTACATAACAGGGATGTGCCTAGATTGCCCCACCGTCGTCCGCCTACCCACAGTTGGTGCCGTCATCAGGCAGAGCCGCACTATTTCGACATTTCACAGCTGCTCTCTCACCGTTGTCACGATATGCGACTGTTGATTTTCTTTGAGTCATTCCTTGCATAACTGCGGCCTGTTCTGCTGCGTTCTCTGCTTCTACACACTGTGCGCCCATATTGCACAAGCATCTTCGAGGTAGCCTGGGAGTTTTGTCACACAAACCCCACCATGTCGAAGCGCACAGCAAAAGCCCAGGCAAGCAGTGCCCGCGTTGCCACCACAGCTGGATTTGGTGCGTTCGGGAGTGCATCACCAGCATTTGGTGCAAGTTCATCGCCGCTGTCATACGTATCAGAGCCTCCAGACGTCTCTGCCATCTCCGACCCGAACGTCGTAGTCTACCTGAGAAACCTCTCTAAAAGAGATAGCACAACAAAAGCAAAGGCGCTGGAAGATATACAGACATATGTCACATCACTTGGCAGTCCAGTGGAGGAAGGCTTACTTGAGGCATGGGTCAAGATGTACTCGCGAACCTCGATCGACAACGCGAAAGCCGTTCGCCAGAACGCCCATCTCCTCCACGGTCACTTTGCCGTATCTGCCGGCAGGCGCATAGCGAAACACATGCCTAAAAGCGTCTCAGCATGGCTCTGTGGTCTCTATGACAGCGATCGATCAGTGGTCGAAGCAACACAAACCTCCCTACGACAAGTCTTCAACACAGCCGAGAAACTGCAAAGCATTCGAAAGATTTACCAAAAGCCCATATTAGAGTACTGTCGCGATGCCATAGATAAAGAGAGCCCTACAACCCTCAGCGATGAAAGGACAGTAACCAAAGATGATGCCGAAGCAAAGTACAGCCGTGTCATCTCGGCATGTGTGTCTTTGCTGGGTAGCTTGGTAGCCAATCTACAGCCTGAGGAGCTCTCGAAGTATCAGGCGGACTATGATAGCCTTTTTGGCGACAAGAAGTTATGGGACTTTTCCTCTTACAAAGATGCTGGAATTCGGCGCTCAGTGCATCGACTTCTGAAAACTTGTTTGGCAAAAGAAGATGGTTCGTGTTTTTTATAGCAGGCAAGACTTGAAAGACACACTAACAAATTCATAGTCCCTATTGAGCAGAATCTGGCCATAGTCAGCAAAGCGTACCTGGCCGAAGCATTGAACTCTGACCAGACTGGTTCTGTCAGCGATTATGTTGAGACTTTGACCCTTCTCACCACCAAACATCCCACAGTGTGGACGACGGATTACAAAAGCAGAACAGGTATTGACAGACGCCTGCGACAGTTTTTGAAGAAAGGGTCTCAGCTCGGACCGCGTGACTTCTGGTCTCGATTGACCGAGCTGTTCAAAGTTATTCCAAAAGAGGTTCTGCCACAACACGATACTGACGCTGCAGAGTTGTTAAATTCTCTCCACGGCGGTATCGTTCGCAAAGACGAGCCCAAGTACACCCATGAAGCCGCCTTCGATGCTTACCTAGAGATAGCTAGCCTTCTGAGCCAGCGATTGGAAGAGTCTGAGCGAACAAAGCTACTAAAAGAGATGGTGCTGCCTATAATTATACAGTACTTGCACCCGACATTGGAGACCTCACACTGGACTATACCATCAAATGCGGCAGGGTTGTTACCAAAAGCTCTTGGGATTGCAGGAATGGCTACAGTCCTTGGTGAGCGATGGGCTGAGTTTTCACAGCGACTCATTGACAGTATCAAAACCTCAGCTCCAGAGCAGTCAAAGGATTATGAAGATTCGCAAACAGGTGTTAGCCAACAAGCGATGCGGTTCTCGACCCTGCAAGATCAAGCGCTTAAGATAGAAAATTTAGTGGCACTGCGACCAGTCATCGTGCAAGCATGTACATCGATTGTAGCAGAGGCCCTCGAAGTTCTCAGAAATAGGAATGGGAAGCCATATGGTGCAGCGGCTGCTATTGTAGCAGTGTTGAAGCGGAACACTACATTGATCTTTTCATCTCAGACAGAGCAGGACCTTGAGCTGTTCATACAGCAAGACCTACCGGCGCTTGTCCTATCACCCTCGTCTTCCTATCTAATTGACCTCTTGTACTCAAAATCGGATAGGACAATTTTCAAGGATGCATGGAGTGCATGCCTAAGAACCATTTTCAAGGAGACAGACCCAACAATCCGGAACAAGGCCCTTGAGGGAATTCTTACCTCATCTAGGATACCTTCAGACTTTGATCTCGCAACTTCAGATCCTGAATTGCAAGAACATATCGTTGCCAACGTCCGGGAAGCTGTAGAAGGCTTAGGGGAGTGGGACTCGTTCAATCGCATGCTTCAATCACCAGCGAAGATATTATCTCTTCAGACAACACATGGTGTTCTTGCTTACGTGACAGAAACACTCTCGATATCACAGCAAGCTCCTTACTCTTTGCGAGGTTTACGTCAGATCGTCAAGTCCAAACCCTCGATACTTCGCGAATTTCTCGCTCAGCAACAAGGTTCCAATCTTCTCCAAGCGTTACTTCTCGCATCCGAGTCACCAAACGACGAGGTGGCGCAGGACGCCAAGGCTCTCAATGCTTCAATCCAGACTATACTCTCATCAGGCTCTGATTCCAAGCAATCGATGTATGATCTCATTCAGCAGGGTTTGCGAGATACTACATCGATGTCAGTCTCGGTTGAAACCTTGGTGGATTTGGCAAAGCAATCCGCCAAAGCAGGCGGCGACTGGGATCAGATTTCGAAAGTTTTCCCTAACATCGACGACTGGAACTCGGCGCTCGAACCGGTTCTCAATGCTGCACCCAAGACCTCGCTAGCCATCACAAACCCTCTTGGAGGCGCTGTCTACCTAGTGAAATCAGATCAATCGCCATCTAGGATTATCAACATGACACGGGATGTTGACGGATATTCGGTCGCATACAGAATAAGTCAATATGTGACCCGGTTGTTCAAGAACCCTGATCTCTTCTCTATCAGCATAGTTCCATCTGAGCTAAAGGCTGCCTATCTTCACAACATCGCCCTCGCCATGCAGTTCGCTGATGACAATCTTAGTCTCGCAGGAGCAAATGGTTTCTGGGCACACTATGATCTGGATGTCGAGTCTGATGCGATGACGTTCATTTCAGATGCACAGTTGTTCGTAACGCAGGAACTACGGATGCTAGCCGCTACCTGGTCAGACAACAGCGCTGAATCGCTCATGACATGGGCTAGTAGCATCTTGTCGAATGTGAGTGCTGACACAAATGCTTCCACGTACAACCATGCGCGGACATATAGCGTACTGATTGCGGAAGCAATTGAGATTGCTGGGTGGAAAACCTCTCAGACTGCTCCAATGCAGGAAATGCTCAAGACAATGAGAATATCCAAAAATCCATTTCAGCTGCTAGGACTACTGAATGGGTTCAAGGAGCCGTTATCGGCTTCCAAGTCTTGTCAAAGGATGTCCAACGAAATCCTGGCCGACCTCACAGGTTTGGACATCGAGAACAAATCATCAGAAGCACTACAGAATCTCGTACAGCTGAACAGTATACTAAACCAGGACGATTTTTTGGAAGAGAGCGCCAAACATCGCGTGCTTCTCTTCGTCAATCATGTAGTCTCGTGGCTTCAAGACCAAGTCACACGAGCTGTCAAAGCGGAATTGTGTCGTTCACTATTAGTACTGCTTCCAGTAATAAGCGACCGGTATGGAGATCACTGGGGAAATATCCTCAATGCGCTATCTGCGATCTGGTCGGCAACAACCGAGTTGGAAACGAATGAGTCTGGCATGGATAGTCCGATCCCCCTCGTACATGCATCGCTCAAACTATACGCCCAACTTCGCACCTTGGTTAACGTAGAAGAGCCGAACGAAGATCTCCTAGATGCCTGGAAAGAGGCAGAGCAGACTGTTGCCGATGGACTTATCAATATCTTGAAGCACTCTCAACACTTCCCTGACGAGTTTCATCAACCTCTCAAGATGGTGAATGATGTCCTAGCGCGTCAGATATCGAAGGTGTCGCTCAAGAATCTTGAATCAACTGAAGAGCTGTTCCCCCTGTTGTATGTGCAGTCACAGCCCGTTCAGCAGACTGCGTTCGACATTCTGCACAAGCAAATTCCTGCAGCTCAAGAGCAGATTTCCATCGACGCGGCACTGGAGAAATCTACTGCGCGTCTGCCAGAAGAGCTACTATCTCTAGTTATTGATTCCCCTACAGTTGCATCATTGGCGGATACAAACTTTGAAAGAAGCGTGCCGTTGTCGCTACGTGGCTACCTGCTTAGCTGGAAATTGGTCTTTGATCATCTGGAACATGCTTCTTTCAAGGTCAAGAACGACTACGTCGAGCACATTCGTGAAGGTGATTACTTGCCTGGCTTACTGGACTTCACGTTTGATTTCCTCGGACACGCAAATAACAGGCCAGTCGACGTTTCGAAGCTAGACATCACAACATATGAAGCGGATGTCGAGCCTCCTAAAAGGGATCTCCAATGGCTCTTGACACATTTGTACTTCTTGTGCCTACGCGACGTTCCTTCGCTCACAAAGTCTTGGTTCAAGAACTGCAAGTCGCGTGCAATTGTAGTCTCACTTGAGCCCTGGACAGAGAGATATGTCTCTCAACCCGTCATCGTCGCTTCTCTCAATGCAGTCGCGAAATGGTCTGAAGAACAAGCTGCAGCTGAGCCCGACTCCCCTTTCACCGTCAAGGTCGTCTCTCGTGCTCGTGAGATCACTGCGTCTTACATCGTCGATGAGCAGACAATGGCGATGCGCATATCCCTGCCTGCTGCTTTCCCGCTAGCAAACGCTCACATCGAAGGTCTCAACCGTGTCGCTGTAAACGAAACAAAATGGCAATCCTGGCTACGAACTTCGCTGGGTGCCATTACAATCTTTAATGGCTCTCTGATTGATGCGCTGACCACCTTCAAGAGAAACGTGGACGGAGCACTCAAGGGACAGAGCGAATGTGCAATTTGTTACAGCATTGTCGGTTCAGACAGGAAGCTACCAGACAAGAAGTGTGCGACCTGTAAGAACCTGTTCCACGGTGTCTGTTTGTTCAAATGGTTCAAGAGCAGCGACGGCCCTAGCTGCCCACTTTGCAGGACCAATTTCCAATATGCGTAGACTAAGTGAACAAGGATGGGGCTCATATCGGCATATATAGACGACAAGCTGTACATAAGAATTTAAAAGTCAAATGAAAATCGGCTTAGAACATACCAAGAAGGTGGACAAGGCGGTGGCGGTATTGTTGTGAAAAGAACCTCGGCTGTACCTAAATGATGTACTTTCTCCTCACACCCTAACGCCATTTACTGACACTAACTCATGATATGTACATCATTTACTACGCACCCGTGGCGATCCAACATTCCTTACTAAATCCCACCTTTCCCTACACTTCCCACTAAATCTCCCCATCTCATCCCCCATCCAACCCCACTATGGCCTCCCCACCCCCAAGCCTAATCTTCAACTACGACATCTCCTGCCCCTTCGCCTACATAGCCTCCACCCGTATGCAATCCCTGGCCCGTCGCACAAATGCAACGTTAATTTACCACCCCGTTCTCCTCGGGGCCATCTACCGTGCCACCGCCGCGCCCCAGGGCGCTGGCGGCAGCGCAAGCGACGTCTTCAACTCGACGAAGAAAAGCGTCACAGCAACAGGTATACAGCGCACTTTAACTCGCTACCAAGTTCCCTATCACCCGCCCCCAAAACACCCACGCAAAACGGTGAATGCGCTGCGCATGCTTTATTGCGTCCCGGATCAGGATAAGAGAAGGGAACTTACGGATCTTCTTTTCCGCGCGTACTGGGTTGAAGGGCGGGATGTAAATGATGATGCTGTCTTACTGCAGATTGCAGCGGAAGCGGGGGTTGAGGGGCTGGATGGGTCGTGTTTTGCGAATGCTGAGGCGAGGAGGGAGTTGGAGCGCGAGACTGGGGTGGCGATTAAGAGGGGGGCGTTTGGGGTGCCTGGGTTTTGGATTCCGGATGCGATTGCTAATGACAGTGGGGAGGGGAAAAGGGGGAAGGGGAGGTTCTTTTGGGGGCAGGATCGAATGCATTTTGTTGAGGCGACACTACTTGGACTATTGTCGTCTTCTGGTACGGAAAGGGAAGATCCGTGGACACAAGTAAAGAATTTGCGGACGCTGCTTCCTCGTTGTGTGCATTCGAATCGTCTGCCTTCTGCGAGTAAGCCGGTGGTTAGACTGGAGTTCTGGTTCGATTTCTCGTCGCCGTGGGCGTTCCTGGGGTACACACAGCTTGCACGATTGCAACGCACTTTTGGCCCTGGACTGGAGATTGTGCTCAAGCCGTTCTTGCTGGGTATCTTGTTTCGAGAGATAGGGGCCCCGAATATGCCGATAATGGCAATCAGTCAGGCGAAAGCGGAGTGGTCGAGGCGCGATCATGCGGATTGGACGAGGTGGTGGAATGCGGTTGATGTGCAGGAGGGACAGCAACAGGGTGATGAAGGAAAAAATGGGCCGATTAAGTTTTATTGGGCTGATAAATTTCCCATACGTACGCCGACGGTGCTTAGAGTTGGGATTGTTAAACCGGCGGCGACGAAGATCTTGTGTAAGTCATTCATTCTTTTGTCTATGTCTTTGACTTTGCCTCTGCAGAAGCTACACAAGAGACTGTTGATGAAAGTTTGAGAAAGCAGATGCTAACGCGAAATTAGACTCAGCATGTTGGGAGCAGAACAAAGATGTAGCAGACGAGTCTGTACTTCAATTGGTTCTCGATGAGGCAGGGTTCAACGGTGCTGAGCTCATTGCGCGTGCCAATAGCCCTGCCACCAAGGAGAAACTGCGGGCTCTCACGGCCGAAGCGAAGGAATTGGGACTTTGTGGTGCACCCACTTACCGTGTGTTGAGACAGCAGCAGAATGGAGAGTTCAAGTCCGTAGGTGGCTTGGTGTGGGGACAAGATGAGATCAATGTTGTTGAGGACTTAATTGCTGGATGGTCGCCTGAGGAGAGCAACGGCCAGATTGCTGAAGTAGGGAAGGTCACATATGAGGACTTACAAGGCGGAAAGGGTGTTGGCGCAAAGTTGTGATCAGAGTCATCAGGCTGTAGTTGTGGGTGAACCATTAGAAGATGTCAAACATAAAAGAATCTCAGCATATTTTACGACGATTTTCAAAGTTATTAAAACCATGTATCATTCCAATGTAAGTACATAATGCATGAAAATGACCGTAGAAAGAACAAATCACTATGCCAGAACCTCGAGTCCTCCCGGGTATCATAAATCATAAATAGTGGTCGTGTGGGTATCTGCTGGGGTATATGGTATGTTGTGATGGGTGATTTGAAAAGATGACTGATGCCCGCGGTCGGTCGCTACAAAACTGCAGAACGACAAAACCTAAAGATCAACTTGGGGATATGCGCGGCGCTTCCTTCTCCGTACTGCCAGCTGTGGAGTCCAGATACCACTGAAGAGGTCCTCGCATTCGTCTTCGTCCTGCGAATCGAATTCAATATCTGTTTCCTTGGCCTCAGTGACCATGCCGTTGTTCTCTTCTTCCAGGGCTTGATCCCATCCTGATCCTTTCACAGTCCTTTTAGCCTCGAGGATGAACTTTCCAATCTTGTACTTTTGACTGTCTTCTGCAGCGTCGACATACTTCCATCCCAGAACACTACCACAACTGCGACAGCTTACATCACACACAATGTGTACACCGGTGACCAGCTGTCGGGACTGAGGGTTGTGTGTGAGTGTATTGGGCAAGTCGCCATTCTTGAAGCCTGCTGCTGCAATGTTTCCACCTAAGAGGAAGCTGTATGACGGCGGTGGACTGACAAGGTATGCGCGGCCATGTCTTCCAGTAAAACCCTTACTTATGATTGACGACGTAGGAATAAGATCGGCGAGGCATTTCTGACAACGAAGATGCGAGGTCGGCTGGGTGGCGAGAAAGGATGTAGGCTGTGGCGGGGACGAAGACAGCGATGACGACGAGCTAGTAGAATCGCTGAACGCAGAGCTGCTGCGCCGGGGGAAGGTGAAGCTTGGGAACAGGTAAAGAGGAAAGGGGGTTGTTGGTGAGTTCGGCATGGTGTGCTAAGGGGATGGAAATCCGGTTAGTACAAAGTCTTGTTGAGCGTTATTCGCAAAATCAGATCAAACTTCTTAAAGATGGCCTGGATAGGTGTGCGAAAAGTATTGGCGGCGTAGAGGAGTATTCAGAAGAGACGCAGGCGCGTAGTAAGAAGACAATGTTCCTGGTTATATTCGATGAAGCGCTCAATGAAGGATCGAGGCTAAATTGGCCTCAAACCCGTGGAATGATCTTTGCAGACTCTGTAATAGTTACGTCAAGATCCGAGGAGCCTTAGAAACCCCGCGCTGGGGTTTGATCTGAGCTGCTAAGTCAACCTTTAAAGGTTGTTGCGCACGAGAAAAGTGACGTGATGGAGTTCGAGGGTTGGATACCGCGATAAGCGATAGCCGATAACGGATAAGTAACGGATAAGGCGCCACAACCGAGTAAGGCGGAGCAGGACTGTTGCGCTTGGAGTTATCAAAAATCGCAACCCTTGTAGCACCCAGGTATCGATGGGCTGTGTGTGGTAGAAGTAAGAGCTGTAGCAGAGAGAGAGGGAGGAGTGAAGAACAAAGCACAAGGCGGTCAATACGAAACTCTGGTCATCTCCTCGGGTGGTACCCCGCGCCATCGAATCACAGTGAGCCTCCTGATCATGCGGCCCTTAGGAACCCAATATCTTGTCACGGGATGCGCTGGCACTCGGATCGCATAAGATTGGGACACACACTTTTACTAAGATATGTGTGTCCCTGTGACTGGTGCTTGTTCGCTGGAGTCACGACAAGATGTGCTTCTGCTGTCATGTCGCAACCCTCTAGGAGATGCCCCACTCTTTCACTCCAGTAAACCTCTATTGTACATTGTCCTAATGTAGAGCTAAAATAAGAGCGCCCTTTTTACCAGACATGATGGATTTGCCAGAAGCTATTTGGGTTATTCTGATACCCTATTTGCCACCTTTCTCACTTTCAAGTCATCGTGTGCGGGCTGACGCTGCTTCACATTTCGCTGCTGTACTTTCCGTTTACGGCGTCAACAACCCCTTCTCTCTCTGGAACACAAAGCGGGACTAGCGTTTCTTTCCACTCCCGTTGCTCCACTTACTCCCCTGGCTGGGCGTTGGTTGAAATCCACAGTGTTTGTCCAGCATTATTACTCCACCCCAGTACTAACACTAGGTAATATTGAGA
Source organism: Bipolaris cookei (assembly GCA_002286855.1). Taxonomy (NCBI): domain Eukaryota; kingdom Fungi; phylum Ascomycota; class Dothideomycetes; order Pleosporales; family Pleosporaceae; genus Bipolaris; species Bipolaris cookei. The sequence continues at coordinate 96,986 of NRSV01000067.1, read as the reverse complement.
TATCAGAATTGTCAGTATGATGTCTCTTGTCCCAACACAGAAAAGAAAAGATGCCCATAACCCTGGAAAAGAAGCGCAAGACAAGGGCAAAGTTCGTGTTGTCGAACGATCAGCAGAAGCTCATCCTGTTGCGACTGGAAAGCGTCCGCACGCGCGCGATACTACTCCTGCTGGCCGTACATTCACCACACTACGGCGTGGGAGCATAAGAATCTTTTCCATCTTCCGTAATGGCAAGAGTATTTGTCTTGCATATCTTGTCCTTCGGGGTATTGGATTTAACTCTACCATCAGGCTCTACTCCAAGCTCAGCAGAGGCTACACTGGGGAGCAACGGCTCAGCAGCGAACAAATCTTCTAATCCAGCTCATCCGAGAGCTGGAAAAAGCTACTCAAAATCTTCTCCGCAAATCCCTTTTACCTCCGACTTACCTACCAGCCTCCCACCCCTTAGCTTATACCCTAACGATTCATCCCTCCTACAGCTTGCCAACGCCGCCACGTTCGATGGCGAATCCGAACCAGTGTTCCAGGCTCGCACACCTCCTTCTACATCTGTAACCACAAGCAGATCGACTCCAAGCCTGTCTAGCCAGCTGACTACAAAGCTTTCGAATGCCCTACTCAACAATGAGACTGTGGTGCATCGCCCAAAATTGAGTTCCCGACCTACTGTTGAACTCAGTTGCTTCACCCACCACAGCAGCGACAAAAATACTACGATCTCTCCTAAGACTCCTATGTCTGAGGTATCTTCTTTGCCCTCAAGCGGCTTCAGTCCAGGAAGCAGTGGGGCTCCACAGTCAACTGCTCCTACTTCTCTGGTTTCTTCAGGTGGCCCACGATCTGCTGAGACAACACTTCGCACACACAATGGCCCCTTTATAACCGACAGCTCACCTCCTCTTTCCTATGAACCGACTGCCGAGCATTCGCCTTCTCGGTTTTTAGTGTTCCCTCGCCAAGACGCACCACGATTATGTGAGCCTTCCATTGCGACTATTGAAAAAGCGGCGGCAGCGAAGATCTTCTTCGAGTCACATTTCAATGAGCTTCTTACTACCAAAGTTACACCAAGATCGATGCGCCGTCGCCAGATGGAGCGTAAACTTCTCGTCATGGCTGTCTCTGAGGAGCAACGTCAATGCAATAGACGAGAATAGTATCTCTCCGAAACTTACCACTTGCGTCAAATACGAGTGATGAAATCGAACACTGTAGCTCGGCAAACGATGAAGGGTGTACACGTCGCGAACTACGATATTATCCGGGTGTTAGGTAAAGGCAGCTTTGGAGTCGTCAGACTTGTTTGTGAGAAGAGCGAACACTCCGAGAGTCTCCGTGGAAGCAGCTCCAGCACGAGATATCTTGATGGATCTTTGACACCAAAGGAAAAAAGCCCTTCTGGTCCTTGTCGCAGACCAAAACAGGTATTCGCTATGAAAGTTATCAGGAAATCCGATATGCTTCGTAATAGTCAGGAAGGCCATTTGCGCGCAGAAAGGGATTTCTTGGTTGCTTCAGAAAACTCCCGTTGGGTAGTGCCTCTAATTGCCGCCTTCCAGGACAACAACAACTTATACCTTGTTATGGAGTACATGATGGGGTGAGATTTTCTCGGACTACTTCTTCGCGAGGACATTCTCGATGAGAACGTGGCCAAGTGGTATCTGGCGGAGATGATACTTTGCATTGAAGAAGCACACAAGATGAACTGGATCCATCGCGATATCAAACCCGACAATTTTCTCATCGCCTCATCTGGCCACCTTAGAATTTCTGACTTTGGCCTCGCCTTTGATGGCCACTGGACTCATAATCAAACATACTATAACGAACAACGGTATAGCCTGCTACGTGACTTGGGCTTGCATGTCCAGGGCGATGCACAAGATATGGAAGAAGAGAGAAACCGACAAGATGCCCGCAAAAACATGGACCATGTTTACGGCAATGGATCAACATACAACTGCTATCAAACTCGACAGGAGACTGCCAATGGGCCCATTATTGATTCGTTGAACCGTGAGCAAAGACGTCAGTTCGCAAAGAGCGTTGTGGGAACCAGTCAGTACATGGCTCCAGAGGTCATCAGGGGTGAAAAATATGATGGGCGTTGCGACTGGTGGAGCATCGGCGTAATACTATACGAGGTATGTCGCTTCAGAAGACGTGACGTCTCTCTAACATGCCCAGTGCCTCTATGGATGTACACCATTTTTCTGCGAAGACAAACAGGCGACAAAGGCGCGGATACTCGTACGTAGAATCACATGGGGTACTAGACCAAGATTCACCTGAGTAGGATCACAGACGATGGTTGCGATTCCCATCTGATCAGCGTTACGCCCGTCCGAATATTGATTGCGTACCCCTTGTGCCAGTCTCACAAAATGCCATCGACCTAATGACGAGACTCCTCGAAGAGAGACAGGATCAACTTTCCACCAGACGATATCGTGAGAATGACTGGGTGCTCCGCGATAAATCGCTCAGTATCCGTAGCAACCGTCATATTCACAACAACAACGGTCGCATCGTCTTTCCCCACGATGCCGAAGACATCAAATCGCATCCATTCTTCTGCAACATCCAGTGGTCTTTGCTACACATGACCCGCCCTCCTTTTGTGCCTCGTGTCCATGGCGAACAGCCCATCACCAAGTACTTTGACGACGAGGCCGACATTCTAAGCGCATCCGATCATCTCGACTCTTCCAGCTACGACTTTTTGGAAGTAGTCGAAGAGCCAGCACCACCTTTTGCTGCAGCAGCACCCAAAGCTAACATCGATCCTCCCGCCATCGTAGTCGAACCCCAAGTCCGCATCCCCGGAATCTTTGAACAAATCGCATGGGATAGGCTATGTACTTCGTTCAAGAAGACATCAAGGCGGAAAAGGGAGAAAAAAAGACCTCGTGACAAGCTGCTTCGTGACCCGGAGGTCGGTCGTGCGGTACTGGAGATCAGGAAGAGGGGTGCTTTTGTGGGGTATACGTATCGTAGGCCTAGGTTCTTGCTACCTGATTTGGAGGATAAGACTGCGGCGGCGAGACCGCAAGTTACGCGGTCTGGTATAACTGCAACAAGTGCCTAGACTTTGTAGTTGAGTTTTTTTTATGGTTTAGTATCATTAGAAAGTATCACTACGTATAGCCAACGTTCCTCTATTCTCTCTTGAAGCATCTGTTGTATGCATCTATCTTTTCTTTTTCAAGCCAAACCACCTCCCTCACCCCCTCCTCAACCCCCTCATATTCCGCCCAAAAACCGCATATAACACCCCCGCCGTCACCAAAAACGCCAAAATCCCCATTGTAACCCCTAACCCCGCTGCCGCCGCACCACTAAGCCCCGCCGACGGCTTCAATGGCTTCACTGAGACTAGAGATACAGAGACGGTACTAATTGCATCTAGTCCTGGAAATGTATTTGTACTGTCGGATGTAGGAGACATAGACACAATGGTATTTGGGAAGGATAAAGTAATGACCGGGTCTCCCCCACCATCGCTATTACTTCCGCTCTGGTGCGTCACCGCCGATGATGATGATGTTTCCGGTGCAGAAGAAATCAGCGCATTCGTTATTGTGGTCATGGGAAAAGTATCTGATGAGGGCGAGAGCAGAGTAGTGCTAGTAGGTACGAGTGATGGTGGTGCTGGATCCATGGAGATTACAATGGGTGTGATACCCCCGGTTTTCGTGGATGGGGATTGCATGATTGCTATGGAGATGTGTGATTGTGAGTATCGAGGTTTTGTCATGTGTAGGTGGTGGGGTGGGTTGAGTATGTGCGAAGGATGGGAATGGGTGAGTTTCCATTCTTCTCTTTTCTTGTGGACTAGAAGGGCGGGTGGGAAGAGCTGTTCGTTTGTTGCCGTTTTTTTACATGCAGTTTTCGTTGTGTGAGCATGTGTTGGCACGCAAGTTGTCGTGTGGCGTTGGGTGGGATACGGCGGTTGTCTGTTTGCTGATTACGAACATGGGTGTCGCTTGGTATTTCAAACTGGAGACTGCCCATAGTGGTTTATTCTGTCGATTTGAAGGGTAGAACTGTGGATTGTGAGTTCGCAAAATGACGATGAAGCTTTGTGTTAGTGAGAATACACAAATATCAAAAGAGGGAGAATGTATATAGGCAAAATACTATTCCTTATCCACTATCGCTATGCTACATTACGAATGGACGGACCTATTCAAGTCCTCAATGATAGAAATCCCGCCATGTCTTAAAACAGATTGTATTCTATAATTCTAAAGATTCGAAGCGAAGGTGAGGCGATTACTTGCTACGGCGGAATGCAGCGAAAGGAGGGAAGAAGTATGCGGGGTGGAAGGCAGTGAGTACTGCGCATGCGATACCAAGCATCCTAATCATTGTAAGCTAGATATTCAAAGCCTGCAGTGAGTAGTGCAGCTTACATTCCGTCAAGCAGGAGGAACTCTCGCTCATTACGCATCAGCGCGTTACCCCAGCCACCAGCCATCTCTGGTAAACGGTATATGCAGCGAATGAGCACAGTGAGGTACGCCAACACAATGACGCCACCGAAAAGCTTGACTTTTCCAAGGGAAACAGTACCAGCTTCCTTGTCCATCTCGTAGCTGCTCTTCTCGTTCAGTGCATCGCGGTTCTGGCGGGTCTTGCGGTATCGGAAGATGTAAATCAGAATAAGCACACCGCACACAGCCATGGTGACAACCTGGAATGCGATACCAGCTACGATGAGATTGTTGCCGCCATCAATGAGTTTCTTGTTGGTAGTGCCACCGGCAGCTGCCATACCTCCACCAACAGCCTGAAGCACAATAGAACCAAAATCGCAGCCGACAAAGATCCATGGATAGAGACGAGGCTTGATGAGTGAATGCTGGGGCCCACAATACAGAACAAAGTGCTTCAGTGTGAGGTAGATGGCGGCAGCAACAAAACTAGGACCGAGTACGAGACAGCAAATCTGGAGTTTGAAACCAGACTCGCTCCATGGATTGTCGTTCATGATGATGCGACCGGCGTATCCAGCAGCTTCGAGAAAAGTTCCGATGCCCAAGGCAAGAGTGTACGTCCATGTCTTGCTCAGGACGCCGATGACAATGCTAGCAAGGCAGCAAAGAGCGAAGAGAGCGCAGAGGAAAGCATTGGCTCCGAGATTTGGCCTGTATCCGTAGAGCGTGGCGAAAACGGGGCATTCAGGCGATACTTCGAGACATTGGCGGAAATTTCCCTTGGGCCTATCTTCGGCGGCGGAAACAATAATAGCCTGGGTGGCGAGGACGAGGGCAGCAACAAGACCTTTTTGCGTGTAGGAACGCATCATGGGTGAAGTAGACGAAATAGTATTAACAGAATCAGAAGAGAAAGAAGAGCAGAAGAAGAAGAAGAGCGTGAAACGACACAAGCGACACCAGGCAGCAGATTGGCGTGATGTCTAAGCCATGTGGGCGTGGGTCGTCGACCAGCTCTTCCACAGTGCATGGTCGCTTCGAGGGGACGTCTAGGCCTCTGCCATAATTATCCCCTGTGTGTTACTAGTCGAAGGTGATACCCACCAACCGTATAAGCCGTGTTCCCATGAGCGAGACTTCGCGAAGCTCTAAGCGAAGCTGCTCTGCCATACTGCTCTACACGCCATTGGCTGCGCTTGCACCATTAGGCCAATATGTCATGGCCAAGGCGTTGGCGTCAACGACTTGTGTTTAGGCCGCGGGTTGGGTGTCTCCCGGACGCATGGGTCCCGCTATATCGTCCATTTGCGGTGGCGCTGTGCGAGGCCTACCTTGTATGGGAAGGTGTTTGACGCGTGCAGGGGGCGATTCACGTCGGTTGCGTAGCGGCTTCGGTTGCAAGTCTGGTGCTGCCGTTTTCCCGGTCGTTAGATCTGGTCTTCCATTGTCTGCACTCGTCACAGCGAATGCTGATCTTGCAGGTTTAAGCTTTCTTATATCAGCTTCGTCTAAACCTTTTCGTTACTACAGTTGACGTGCAGGTATCGATTTTGAGGACCCTTGGAATCCCTCCCAGGCTTTGTGAAGTGCTCCCAACGCTCAAAATGGACCCAGACTGCCCTTGGTGTATATGTCGATATAGTATTTTCGGATTGATTGTGTAAATTCCGTGCCGTATTCGCGGTGGCTGATTTCAAAGACGTTAAAAGGGTTGGTTGGCTGACGTGGAGGACTGAAAGCTAGCCTAATTGAGACTTAGCTTCCCAGCCGATATCCAAACATATTTCCTACCAGGTCTCCATATACTACTAGTGCATACATCATGGTCAAGGTTGTACAAACGCTTCGTTTGTACGTCGCTGCCGGGAAATATCATGAGTTTACGGTACTACCCTTGCTGACTACCACAACCTATACTTAGTCATCAGGGAGAACCTTTTCGTGCTTACCTTTGCAATTTCTAAACATAACCGGCGTGTACAACATATTTCAGCTCTGCATAATTGTAGAGCTGATCGCCACGTTTCCTGTCCCATTTTTTAGATTCCAGTATTTCAAACATCTCTTCCATATACGTATCAGCAGGCCCGAGCTCGATTTATTGAAAAGGCATTTCGCAATACAAGCCTCCCTACACTTGGGAGATCAATCGAGAAATGTGATCATACTGGAAAATGGACACTTCAATACCATCAGATATAGTAAGGATATGGCGGTAGTCGCATGGGCTGTTGGGAGGGGTAGGACAGAGTCGCATAGACTAATGGCTAAGATTTAAATAGGAGCACACCACCGGTAAGAGGAGGTATGCTAGAGGTAGGCTTACGTCAAACCCTACCGGTGTATATCCATTTACTGATCTAAATATGATTACGCGCCAGCAGAGAGCCTTGGTGCAACGGATTACACTTTTTCCAAGCGGCATAACATGGTTGATAAACATGAAAAATGTGACTAAGTAAACATTGCCTACATTACATCTCCTATGCTGATCTAATTTACAAGACAAAATTGGAGCGTTAAATACTACAGTGGAAAATAGAGCAGTAGGGAGGATGCGAAGAAGCACAGGGCGGAAGGGAACACAGAAAAAGGCCCATATTCCCTGCAAGTATGGTTAGCCCAATATTTTTGTTTGCATATAAGTGGAGAAGGTGAGGCGACTTACACTATCTGGATTGTAGGGGCATAGGATCACGGGCAACCCAGTAGTGCGGGCTGCCTGGTAGTTGCTACTACGTCTCCTTAGCTTGGGGCCCAAGTATAGCAGCACTACTCCCATGAAACCGGCGATAAGAGTAAGCAGCATAGCTTTTGGAAAGTAGATCTTGTCTTTGATCAGCTCGGGCCTTTTGAACAATGTTCCAATGGCGACTGCTTTTCTGGCGAATTGAATAACAAAGGTGTAGTCAAATCCAAGGACTCTCATAGGCAGCGTGCCCTTGATGTTGCTCAAGATCCCCCTACCGGAAGATCCGGATTCGGACTATCAGAAAGCAGACCACCCGACCCTGACTTGAGTTGTACCCAAACGTCTCCTACCAAGAGGCGCTAATTGGCACTAAAACTAAGTGGATATTAGCATCGTAAGCCGATTCCTAATCAATTCTATCTTAATTTTTAGTATCTTCTCTTTCAAATGCGTTTTGTTACACGGGGTTCGGCTATACTTCCCTGGTCTCGGTCCGGGTTAGGGCGAGTCGGTGATCTGCGGTAAGCCGTGCGATTTGTCTGGCGATTTGTCTGGCAATTCGTAGTGGAAAGGAGTTATGGACGTAACCGAAGGTGAAGACAATCAATTCTATGCTAGATACAATAACAAAGTAACAATCTTGTTAAGTAAAATAATTAGTAAGAAAGTATAATTTAATTTAACCACGACAAGAGCAATAATAAAATCCATCCATTCTTACGTCCTCATTGCTTCCAGTCCTGTCATCCCATCCATCCCATCCTGGCGGGATGACACATCACGTGGCCTTAAGCCACGCGATGATCATTACATTCTGACGTGGATGTCCCTGAGCCTCCAGCCTTCTCGTCTCTTGTCAAGGAGAGAATCGTTCTGTTGCTTGTAACATGTTTCTTGTTCATTTTAATATTTATATGTAATAGATAGATAGTACGTTTCTTCTACCTAGAAAATAAATCTCTTTATTTAAAATCAAATCAAATCTATCTTTTAGGTAATAGTAGAGAAATTGTAATAGGCTGAACGCCCTTCTTCTCTTTTCCTCGTCTACGACCTTGTTTACTCTGTCTGCCTGGCCCGATTGTTGCTTAGGCAGCCAGTATAGTATATAGATAACTACGTAGGCCAGAGCTTAGCTCGCCATCTGTAACGGGATAGACGCCCTTTGGTAGAGCTCCTTGATGATATCTCAGTGCGCGATTACAGAATCTGGGTGGAGGCCATAGCATCCAGATTCTGCCCATCTGAACCGTGTTCGGACGCAGCGCTCAGATATTACACTCAGATCAACAGGAAAGCATATTTCTCCGATCCGTGCGTAGATATAAGTTCTTAAGTAGATAGCCGTTAGCTCTCTATCGAATACAATCTTATTACAACCGGCATTACTCTTGGAATCGCAATCTCTTGAGTCCAGCCTCTTATACTATCGAATACAATCGCATTACCTAGTATTGCCTATTGCAGTTCCTTGAGTCTAGCCCCTTACAGAAACACTTACTTATAAGTTCGTAATACAATTAATACGCGTAATAGGCTCAAGTATTCTTAGAGAAGTTAGAATATATAAAGGAGTTTCTTGTCTAAGTTGAGCATACTATATTCAGGTAGAGGTTAGAGTTGCATGGCCTGTAACGGGTCGGATCCTATCGGATCGCGCACGCAATTACAACGCGCCCACCGCACCAAAAAGGCTGACACAAGATATCAGAGCTACCGGTATCGTTGCGTAGTCGGTATATAAGATAGCCGCCGCTATCTATACTGTGATGGGCTGCCCAGCCCGTCACATGGCCTGCCTACATGTTACAAGCAACAGGAAGGATTCTCTTCCTGATGAAGGACAAGAGGGCTGGGAGCCAACGGAAGTCCATGTCAGGAGGTGATGATCATCGCGGAGCGAGGAGCCAGGACATCTCTCGATGACCAGGAAGGACCAGAGATCAGGACTGGAAGCAACGAGGATATAAGGATGGATGGATTTCGTTGTTAGTCTCGCGGTTAACTCAAATTGTACTTTCTTACTAGTTACTTCATTTGACAAGATTGTTACTTATTAGTCTATAGCAATATAGATTAGTATTGTCAATCCGTTGTTCTCCGTGTATACCACTCCACCAAATCGCCAGATAGTTCTCACGGAACACTAGCGTAAAGCTCACCGGCCTTAGTGTGGAACCCGGAAAGAGAAGCGTAGATTCAAACCCCGTGTAACACTATACTCGAATTGTGTGTGTACACGGTGCTACGTCGCCCTTGCTTCGGTCTGACTACTGGGCGTCTGTGCGTGAGGAGTATGTTACTACGTTACTACTTTACAAGGGACATTGTATGTGGTATGTAAATAAGTACAAAGAAGGCAGCCAGCAAGGGAACAAACTATGTAGAAGTACAGACATCCAGTAGCCATTTCTATGCGCATGGTTTGTCGCCTGCTAAACTTCTTGCCAAGTAGGTGTACCCCTTGCCGCTGGGCGCGGGTGTGACGCTGCACCGACTTGTAAAGATTATGAAACGCTAGTGTGTAGTCTTCAAAAACTTTGTGGTTGAAGGATACATGTAGGAATTGTCAAAATAGAGCGCATAGTCTGATATATGTACGTATGTACGTAGTGTGCATGCATGGAAAGTTGACTGCAAACACGAAACGATGGCGTGATAGGCAACGATTTACTGCACTAATACTACTACAGCACCTGCCTTATCGCCGCAGTGGGAAGGCGCGACTTCGGGGCCGGGCCAGGCTAGGCCAGGAACCGCGGCCCCATGACGCGCAACATTAAAACATGTGCAACACCAAAAACATCAAACACTTGCACCGACTCTTGATACTTCATCTCTATTTTGCAGCTGAATCAAAGCAGCCATGGCATCCTCTGACGATCTGAGCAAGCTCGCGACACCGCCAATGTGTACAGCAGACTTTTGTCTCATCCCGCTCGGCACCCCCACGGCGTCGGTGTCCAAGGAAGTGGCAGAGGTGCAGCGACTCCTCAAGAAGAGCGGACTCGAATATTCAATGCACTCTGCTGGCACGACTCTTGGTAAGACTTATCGATGCAGCACACGTTCTTCTCGGCCGGGAAGCAGTGTGTTTGTGTGTCCGTGTGGTATTATCTGCGGGGTATCATGGCATGGGACGGAGGGGTAATAAGACGCGAGGCTTGGAGCGCAGGCTAATTTTTTCTCTTTGCAGAGGGCTCATGGGACGACGTGATGCGGGTTATAGGGCAGTGCCACGCCATGCTCCACCAGAATGGCATTGTGAGGATTCAGAGCGACATCAGGGTGGGGAGCAGGACAGACAAGAAGCAAGGGTTCAAGGACAAGGTTGCAGCCGTCGAGCAGCTCTTGAAGGAAGACGAGGGCGCATGACGCGTGGTCGAGGATGACTTGTCAGGGCAGCCGATGGGATGGATGGAAAAAGAAATTTGACGTTGCCAGTCCGGCGTGAACACGCAGACGGCACATGTGGTTGCCCAAGCCACAGAGCGTGGGTGAAACAAGACTCCTTTTTGTGCCATTGGCTGTTTTGTGTCGTGGGCCAGTAGGCGGATGCTGGGGTAGGATGACATGGCTGGGATGGGCTAGTATTACGTGGAGAGCGTAGGATGGCCGTCTTGTCGCAGATTACCTTGCATGTGTGTATGGATATTCATAGATGGAGGATGTGTAGCTGTGCTGGCAAGCGACTAGGGGCCAGGGCTGGTGAAACGGTCGGTCGAGGCTGCGGCCTATGGCTCAATGGCAATGGCAACCCCGCATGCTGGTACTCCAGAATCCTCACCGCCAGTCGACGTGGAGGCACAGTAGCGCAGTATAGGCAGTGTCGGCAGTGTAGGCAGTGAAGGCTGGCGGCACTGATAGGCCAGGCCCTGGGAGACGCACGGCCGAGGGGATGTGGAAAAAAGTTGGCGGGTGCCGAGCAGCATCATCCTTGACGTCGGTACCTCAGTCCCGGAAAATCCCCTCGACTCCCGCAAATATCCTCGCACCTCGCACGCTCCCATCACTCCACCATCTCTGTGCCATATTTGCATCCGCCCTCCCACTCCGCCCTTCCGCTCCCATACAATCCTCTACTCTCCGTCAACACACCCTCCCCGTCCCACGCGTCCCGCCCCGTCTCCCCAGTCAGTGTCTCGTGTGATCGCATGGCGAATGCACGCGACCGCACCATCACCTGCCAATCTCTAGCTCCCGCCCGGTAAAGTCGACGCTCAACCCCTCGCTGCACCGGGCGATCCCAATCAATCGCCATGGCTTTCAACTTCAACTGGTCCCCGCTTATCGCAGACACGTCGCGCGCCCGCGACATGCTCACCACGGCCTTGAACAAGTCGCCCAAGCCGCCCATCATCGTCGACGACATCATCGTCACCGAACTGAACCTGGGCACCACCCCGCCCGAGCTGGAGATACTTGAAATTGGTGACCTGGCAGAGGACAGGTTCAGGGGCATTTTCAAAATGTCGTACGCCGGCGATGCCTTCCTGACTCTAAAGACAAAGGTCCAGGCAAACCCGCTCAAGACGTACTTATCCACAAAACCAGACTTTGCCTCGCCCCAGCCCTTGGCCGCCGCCTCGGGCCTGACGATACCTCTGCAAATTACCCTCTCCGAAATCCGCCTGTCTGGCTTCGTCATTCTCGTCTTCTCTAAGCAAAAGGGCCTGACGCTCGTTTTCCGCAATGACCCCCTCGATTCGCTCAAGGTCTCTTCAACCTTCGACTCTATCCCTTTTGTGCGCGACTACCTCCAAAAGGAGATTGAGGGCCAATTGCGTGTGCTGTTCATGGAAGATTTGCCAGCTATCATCCACAGGTTATCCCACCGAATGCTCTCGCCAGAGTACCGTGAAATCGACATGGAAGAACGCTTGAAGGGGGCCAAGGACACAACCGCTGCCATTGACCCTCTTGCATCCCCGCCTCAAGATGCCGTTGATGCCTTTGGCAATCCCCTAGACGAGGCCCAAATATCTGCCTTGTCCCTCGACTCGGGCGAGATACATGCCTCGTTTTCGCAGAAGAATATCCTCCGCCTCGCGGCACTCTCCGAATCTCAACGAACCCTGTCGCTCTTCACACCCGGTATACGTGATGCTGTGTTCCGTGCCTGGGCGGGTCATCCCGACCGGCCCGAGTCTGGCGTTGCCACCCCTGCGCTTACACAAGGCAGTTTGTCAAGGATACAGTCAACGTTTGGTAGCCTAAAGTCTGGCACATCCTCGGTTGCTTCTGATAGCACGGGCAACGAGACCCTGAGCTCACGGCCGACCATGGTTTCGTCCTTTTCTTCGTCGGCCGGACTCAGTCTCGGCTCCGCTCGCTCGCGTGCTGGGGGCATGCGCAAACGGAAGAAGCGTGTTGTCGATCTACGGAAAAAGGACACCCCAGACTCTGGTGTGTCTACAGGAGAAAACACGCCACTACCGAGCACGTATGCATCCGAGACATCAAGCGTTATACCAGAAGAGAGGGAGGCAGAGGACGAGCTGGCTACTCCGCCAATGAGTCCCACACAGCCAGGGGTGTGCTTCGAAGGCAGGCGTGGAAGTCTCGATGTTGGTACCCCCAAACGTATACCTGAGTCCAAGCCGGCATTTGAAGAGCCACCCTCATTTGGTTCTCTCGCCCCTGCACCTGAATTTTCAAAAGCACCTAGACCCGCAAAGTCGAAGCAGTCAGCACCACAGCACTCGCTACCATTTGTACATCTTGAAGACCCATTCATATCCCGTGGACCCCGACGCCCACCCATTTCCCACAACAAGTTACGACAGGCACAGCAATCCACCTCTCCACTCCTACGCTCCCTGTCTTTCGATAAGGTCTCGTCCCTTTCGGCTCTATGCTCGCCCCCTCGCGCCCTCTCCCCACCCAATACCAACATGGCATGCAGCTCTGGCGGCATCCTTGAGCAAGCCTGGATGCACAAGATGGCACAGGAAATTGCGAGAAAAGTGCAGGAAGAAAAGGACCGGTCTTCACGGCAGCGGCCCTCGAATCATACGCGCACAAAGACTGCTCCTGCTGGAAGAAGCTTTTGGCAGAACGACGATGAGATCGAGGCTCCACCTGCTTATGTGGCATAATATTGGCCTCTTTCTCGAAACAGCAAAAAGTGGTCCTGTGATGAAGTTATGAGCGATGATATTTTGTCATGACTAGCGCTTTTTTTGTTTGTCTTTTTCTCTCCTCAACCTTTTGGTCTACTTTTTTGTTTCTTGCACTGTAATTTGTTCCATGGTTTTTACAATTTTGTTTCGTTTGTGCACCAGCATTGTTTTAGCATCGGCGTTGTCACGGGTAAGGGTAGCAAAGGGGAGGTAGAGCAAAAATGCCACGGCAATGGCGAGAAAGGGGGAAGGAGGAGGATCAAAAGCATCATCAGTTTTAAGTTTGAAGAGAAGAGGTGAGAAACTTATTGCATAGCGCTAAACGGTGGTTGTTAGTATCGCTTTTTTGTTTTGCTGTTTAAGGCGCAGGATACGGGAATCTGATCGAGGCTGTGATCAGCGGGCATTGCAAGGAGGGGAATGAATACTCACCACACAACTTTTTTTCTATTCTTCTGTCATTACTAATCTTTCACGTTCTCGTCTCGCAATTGAAACACGACGGTCTTTCGTCTGCTGGTTCTTGCGAAGTACAAAAGAAAAGGGAATATACGTATATACACATACACACATATATTGTGGCAAAATCACACAAGAATATCATTCAAATATACCACGCAAAGACATAACTCAAACTGTGAAATATATATATATATATATAACCCTTAAACGCCTGTTTATGCATTCATAACTTCATTAACCCCCCCCCCCCCCCCCCCCCCAAAAAAAAAAAGAAACAAGCACCCACCGTTCATATACAACAATCTGTACCACATGTATATGTTCGCGCCTCGCCCCCCTTTCCCCTCTTTTCTTTGTTCAGCGTTGCACCGCATGAATATGTAATACCCTCATGTTCGTTTTTTTCTAACCTGGAGAGAGAGAGAGAGATAGAAAGAGGGAGTGTGAATGGATTTGATTTGATTTGTTGGGTGGGAGGTTTGGTAAGCTGAGAATGGGTTAAGGGAGGCGGGGTATGTGGTGTATTTGTAAACATATAGTTTGAATCGTACGATTTGCGGCGGTAGGTTTTGTTGTGTATGCTGGCCAGTCGGTAGTGATGCCGATGTTAAGTTTTTTTTTCTACTTGTTTCTTTCTTGCACTTGCTGCTTTGTCAGGATGAGAGAGTATGCGTAGGTCTGGATCGTGATGATTTCTTTTGGATTTTATTGCTTCTAATGGCTCACCGTCTAGACAAGACAATGGTTACATGTTATTCTATGTCAGGATCGATCGAATACAAAGTCGGCTCGGCTCGGCTCAACTCTAATTAACTCTTCATGGCGTGAGTACCGAAACTCTACAGAAAGTCGCATCAACAAATCACGCCATGTTCTGATTTCCCAAGAAAACAAACTTGATAAATTGGTAATACGATGTACGTTTTGAATCTCCACGTCAAATAACTTCAATTACAACACCCTTCATTCATGTCGTAAGTGGTGTTGTAAAAAAACACTCCTTCATCAAACAAGCAGAAAAAAAACGGATTATGGGTAATTACCCCTCCCCACACACACACACACACACAATTGGGGAGATGCCGAGGAGAAGAGGAATAGAAACAGGACACGATCGAGCTGAACCGGGTATATCTTATGATGCCTGCCCCAAAATGCTGTAGAATCCACCAGCTCCGTGCGCAAGGTCGATGCAAAGAAAAAAAATAGTGAACGTACGTAAAGGAGGGCGGACTGTATTGAAATTTGAAAGTATAATCATAAACGATAGCAAGTCACGCTGGGGTAGCATGGCAGAGGAAAGCAACGCCCGCTTCCGAAATGCAAGAAGGGAAAACCAAATTCTCCAATTGGTGGTAAAAAAAAAGTACGGGCCGAGAGCCTTTGTATTTTTGAAATTTGCCTCATAACTTTCAGACTACACCGGATGGTCGTCATTGTGGAAAGCCTCCCGGCTGATGGCCCGAGGGCATTCGTGAGGCAGTCCATGAGAACATGGCCATATCGCAAATGCGTGCAAGAACCTGCTGACTTGCAGCACGGCTCTCGTGACTAATAAAAGACATGGCAACAAGAAGCTTGTTCAAGTCACTTTCCGGAGCTTGGTTCACGGGAGCTGGTAAGGCGTTGGGGAAACCACCAATTCGACTGCCATAGTGACGCGCAATGGCAATCGAGTAGATTGCGTCTCGCACTTCGTGCATGCGCAACACACCACGTATTACAGCAAGAGCGTTATCGGCAGCTCCGGGAGGCGCAGTGTCCGAGTCTGAGTATTGCACAAAGTCACCCAAGTGGATCCAGAAATCCACTTGCATCCTGGTTTCGTCATCGAGGTTGGCAGGGTAGGTGAGTTCGCGCAGAGGGTTGGGTGCAAGGTTCTGGTTGGTCAAAAGAGCCTCAAGAACGTCAAAGCGGGCTCGGGCTTCTCGTAATGAGAAGTCGTCGCTCTCCGAGGTTGCACCATTGGCTGGTGGTGGGTTGTGTTTAGAAGTTCCCAGCAGGTGCCACAGCAGACGGGCTTCCTGACTAAAGACGCCAGTCATGTCTGTGTCGGATGCCTTGTACTTGATGGTCTCGGTAAAGTAAGCGGCCTCTTCGTGCAGCGACCGGTCGCTGAAGACTCTATTGAGCGCATTGCTTTCTGTAGAGAACCATGTGGTCTCGAGAACAAGGTCCAGCCCCTGGCAGTAGTCATTGATGAAGATGCGACTAAACTCGTCGTCAATCTCACGGGGCACAGGCGAGGTGCGAGGGGGGACTTCCGGAGGGCTGTGGTTACATATTCCAAAGATGTCGGTAATGTGGAGGCGCTTGCCTGGGCTGCGTGTCAGTGCGAATCCATGAGAGGAAAGAGAGAGTCGACCAACCTTTGAGCGGCTCTGGTGGAGGCGGGTAGGCGTTGGAGCCAGGAGGACCCCTCATAGCAGGATCCATAGCGTGGCCGCCGTTGTAGTGCTGGGTCGACTGCAGGGCAGGGTCTGCCTGGGCAAGTGCAGGGTCTATAGCGTGGAAGCTGGCTGGCTGGTGTTCCCCGCTCGTCGCAGGTGCGGCGCTTGCGTAGCCAGCCGAAGAGGCAGGCGCGTAACCTTGGGGCACGGGGCTCTGGCTGTACGCTGAAGTTGGCGGTGCAGGCGCGGGGGGTGCGTTGGTTGCTTGAGAGGCAGGCACAGCGTTGGGGGCAGGTTGTATCTGAGCCGGGCCAGACTGTTGCTTGAATATCGGATCGTAGCCAAGACACTCGCGCTTACTCTTTTGGCAATTCCTACACATGGGATGCGCTTCGTCGCACTATCCAACTCTTGATTAGCACATGTGCAGGTCAAAGTTTGATGTTGGCAGGTGGGCGGTAGGGGAGGAACACGAAAAAAAATGTCGCAATGGGCGCAAAACAAGACCCGCACCGCAACTACACACAAATTGCGACAGTCGAGCAGTGTGCGCGCTACTTTTGCAATGGGTTGCTGCAGACCACGGCGGTTCTCGCTTTACGATGCGCGAGGTCCGGGTTAGAGTAGTTTGGGTTTCTCGCTCGGTTAAGCAAGCGACATGGCAATAGCTCCTCTTCTGACCTCGCGTCGCGTCGACTATCGCGTACCATTGACGTCTGTTCTCACTTACCTTGATTCTTCGTTTGCGACAGGTCAGACAACCAGTCTTTGTGCGGCGCTTGATCTCCTTCTTGTGGCGACCTCCAGAGAGCACTCTCTGGTCGCCCTGGGGCGGCAGCTGGTATCGCATGGCATTGAATTGGGGGCCCATGTTGGCCATCATGGGCTGTCCGGGCTGCGCATGAGTTGGGTGCGGATAGTATTGCGGCATACCGTGTTGCGGTGGTGGGAGTGGTGAGCCCATGGGCTGCTGGGCTGGTTGGGGTTGCGCCTGCGGTTGCTGGCCGTCCTGCAGACGGATTGGCGGCAGGTTGAGGGGCGGCAGCGACATGTTTGAGCCCTGGGGAGAACTGCGATAGGCCTCGCTGGTTTGCTGGCCTTGGGGCGGCGGGTAGGTGTAGGTGGGCTGCATCGAAGGCGACGGGTATGAGTGCGGTGAGGGATAGGCGACGGTCTGCTGTCGCGACTGCTGCTGCACATTGGGATCGGCCATGCTTTGGTGGGAAAAGTGCGATGACGCGGGCGAATATGGCGCTGAGTTGATCTGGGAGGAAAAGTCGTGCGACATGGGCTAGCAGTGGACAGGGCCGCCTGGGCGCAACAACAGACAGACACGAGCACAACTCACGTCGGCGGTTGAGTTTGAGGGCACGCAGGCGCTAGAAAGCTTGAGGCAAACGCAGATGGAAGAGGGACGGCAAGCCAGGCAAGGAACTGGGATTAGCTGAGTTGGCGAGGGCGTTTTGACCCGCTGGCAGGGGCCTGGCCGCTCGGTTCGAGGACGGCGGGCTGGCGCACTGGTAGACTGCGCGCTGGGACGGCGGACAGGATGAGGGACAGGACGACTGCGGTATAGATTAACGCATTGGCGAGTGACTTTGCAGGCAGGCAGCAAGAGCTGGCTAGAGGCGACTAGGGGGGGGGTGGGTGCAGCAGGCAGGGTGGGCCAGGGAATAGTATGCGTAGACTAGGCACAACACTCGGTCAAGAGGCGCCCGGCGGAACGAGGGGCTGCGCGCCGACGGAGAGTGACGATGACAGCAACGACGACGACGACCTAGACGACGACAAAAGCGACAGCGACCGCAGCGACAGCGACGGCGACCGCAGCTCCGGACAGCGACGGCGACCGCTCCCAGCAGCAGGCCCGAGAAGCCTCGGAGGGTGGCAAAGGGGGGCTAGCCGCCTTTAGAAGGTAACTGAGGGCGGCGCGTGTGGCAGGGCACGGCGGCTTGGGAGCGGATGGGCGAGGGAACGGGGGACGTCTTGGGACTTACAGGCGAAGCGAGGACTCGCTTGAGCGGAAGGTAGCGAGCAGGGTTACGGGCGGTACTAACGCCTCGCCTGGCTACTGAGGGCTGCTAGGTGTGTACTGCTGAGCGAGTGCGTGCAGGGCAGTCGGCCGCGGCGAGTCGAGTGCGAGTAATGCTCGTGTTGTCTACACGTCTGCGTCCACACAAAGCAACACAGCGGGCTATTGGCTGGCGGGCGGGCTGTAGC
This sequence comes from Bipolaris cookei, assembly GCA_002286855.1. Classification (NCBI taxonomy): domain Eukaryota; kingdom Fungi; phylum Ascomycota; class Dothideomycetes; order Pleosporales; family Pleosporaceae; genus Bipolaris; species Bipolaris cookei. The sequence continues at coordinate 78,652 of NRSV01000067.1, read as the reverse complement.
AGAGCAAATACCGCGCCAGGACCCGGGAGATCAAGTCGACTGGGCTCCTGGCCACCGAATGAAAAGCAGCAGGTGGAGCGTCGCAGCCTCGACACCGCTCTCGCAAAAAATAAAATAATGCGGCGGCGGCGCGCTAGCCCGCTTCCGGCCCAGTCACGTGTCCGCCCGAAAAGTCCCACCGGCTGCCGCCCGCCTCGCTGCCGCCCTTGGGTCGTGTCGTGGCCTGGCGTTGTCTTTGCATCCGTCCATCCATCCATCTGCTGGCCACCCGCATGGGCAAACTGGGCCATTGAGCTCGATTGCCCATTTCCTTATCCATTCACGCTCCCCTGTCTCTGCCACACTCACACTCGCTTCGTCCCGCCTCGTCAATGCATACATGTCACTCTGTTCCTCCTACGTTAGAGTCCTGCCCTGGGTCGACATGCTTGCCCACCGTGGCTTGCTCATGCGCCATGACTGCAACCCGCTGCACCATCCTGCCCTTGCTCACACCCTACATACTTTGGGTCCACGGCTAGCCGACCATCGCCATTACCCGATTCAACTTACTCTACTTACTCTGCCCTACCAGCATTGTTTCGACGAGAGCCCCCTCCTCGTGCCCATGCGAGGGCCTCCCGACACATGACGTAGCCACCCGTCGTGACAAGTGGTGCGCTGGCTGCCTGTCCCTGCCGCCCCATTGGCCACCGCCGCCCTCGCACTGGTCCACTGCATGGCCGGCCCGCTTTCCCTTCTCAGTGGCGCCCCGTCATCATCATCCGTAAAGAGGGTGCTGACAGACCCTCTGTTGCTTCAATGGTCAATCTCTCTCGACATTTATCCGCAACGTCTCATAGCCCCCCGCTGCCAGCCTGCCGTGACGCTGCGTCAGAAGACAGTCGGTGCTATCCCACGGACTATCGGCGGGTAAAATCACCATACCTTGGGGCTGAGTCGTGGCCTGACGCCAGACAGTGTGACCAATCTGTAGCTGCTGCATCAACTGGAACCTCCTGGTCCTGCCACCCAGACATCATCAACACGTGTCAAAATTTCTACTGGAGACTTGCCCAGCCCCCCAGCAGCAAAGAGGGCGCTGCTTTTTGCTTTTTGGTAGCACCGCAACATGCTGCGTTGCACAGCAAAAAGACCCTGCCTGCTCTTAGGGCTGACCATGCGCGCGCGCAAACGGCTGCCGTAATTGTGTGCAAGGTCCGGTGCAACCACAAGGAGAGAAAGGATTGCAGCCTTCCCCCCCTCCTCCGATCTCCTTGTCTGGCCCCTATCCGACAACAGCCGCGCAAAACGCATTCGTAGATTACACCCGTCGTCATAGCTGTCACAAAGAACAGCGCTGTGACACGAACGACGGGCAATTGAGACAATGACTAACAAGATCTCGTTTATCGCATTATAGCCAAAGCGAGGTCAGGGGTACCCCTAGTACCAACCCAAAAGCATCGAACGTTTCTCGAACAAAGTTGTGCGCCAACCGAGCGTGAGCTTTGCGCATCATCCTTCCGCCCCGTGCGCTCGGGCAAGCCTTGGGTCGCAATAAACTGCTGATGAACGACTCAGCTCCCAAGAAACCCATTTCGGCTCCAGGGCACTGGTTACCTCATGCGTCGCCCACCTTTGTCCCTGCACAACGACAACAAGAAAAATAATCATCACAACAAAACTCTACCCTTCTATTTGCGCTAATAAACTCTGCATTAATCACTACATTCACACTACGTTCTTTATTAGCCGCTTTCCTGTTTTGGTTTTCTGCGCAAGCCCGTATCTGCACTACTTCTGCCTGCCTACCTATCTGCATCGCAAAGACCCTGAACGTGTTCACGCTACGGGCCCTCGCGAACGGACTGGACTGGACCTTTTTTGAGCTTGACAGCCGACTTTAAAGCGTGCGACGCATTTCTATTCATAATAATTCTAAAAAAAATACAGGCAATAAGGTAGCATATTAGCGTTCATGATTGGCATATTTAACACGACGACGCTTTGCGAACACTATACCTTTCTCCGTCTCTCACACGTCTTCTCTCCCTCTCTCCCTCTCTCCCTCTCTCTCCCTCTCTCTCCCTCTCTCGCAATAAAATACTCTGATTGCGAATTCCATCTCTAAACACGATGCAATTCTACATGCATCAAGTTATCAAGGTGCGAACCCTGCAAAGACAACAAGGCAAGATTTTGACCGCTATTGGCGAAAAACTAAAATCTTCTTTATTCTTTCTTGAACTTTTCCCAAATTCCAAGATGAACAAAAGGTCCACTCACTCACCATTTCCTCCTAATAAAAAGAAAGGAAAAAGAGATAAACGCCCCATGATGCACAAACTATCCTGCTGAAATGCAATGACAATAGAATCCAAAATACGTGCCTGTGCCATGGCCATGATACCTCTACTACAAGCCACGCTCACTCGGCCTTTGGCTTCTTGTTCGGCAGCGCAGGCACCTTGAAGCCTCCAGCATCCACCTTGGAGCTGCCGTTAAGCTGCGTAAAAGAACCACCCTTGAACCACCGATCGTCTTCTGCCTTCCTCTTGCGCTGCATCTCCTCGCGTGCCTTTGGATCCACCAACTCCAGACCCTGCACAGGGGTAAATGCAATCGAACTTGTTCCTGTGCCACCAAGGCCCACGCCGCCTGTCCGCAGCCCTTGAGCCCGCAGACTCGTCGCTGTGCCGCCCGCCCCAAAGCCCTTGAGCGACGATGCCATGCCAAGCGTCGTGTCTCCGCCCCAGCCAGGGTTCTTCTTGCTGAGTTTGGCACGCGTCTTGGGGTCGATTTGCTGCGCACGCAGCCGTCCCGTGTCGGTAGCTCCAATCATGCCCATGCCCTTGACCGAGTCTCCATAGCCTACCTCCTTCTCTTCCTTGCCAAACGTCATCCTGTTTTGCGCTTTTCGAATTTCCGTCATGGCAGTTGCTTCCTTGGCCTTTCTCGCACGTCTTCCACCACGCTTGCGTGACGGCTTTTCGTCCGGCACGGGAAGCGCTCTCTGACCCTTTTGGTTTGCAGGCAGCTCAGTTAGCTTGTCCAACCGGCGTTCGCATTCTCTCCTCAGATCCATGCCAATGTCTGCATTGCGTGAACTCGAGTGGGCGTCTACGCGAGCAGCCAGTATCACCTTGGCCGACACAATGCGCAGCGCCTGTTTTCGAAGATCGGGCCTCTGATTCTGGATAATTTCGCTGTGATAGAGGTAACCTTCGTGTCTCAAACCAATGTTGGAAAGACCGACAGTGGCGCCTGACACTTTGGTCGAACCCAAAGGCGCAATATTGCAAGCAGGTGTCTTGGCCAAATTGGAGATACCTCCAGAGTACGAAATGAGATGTGCGGCTGTCAGGGATCCAATAAGTGCTGTCAGGTTGGGGCAAAACACCTCAGTTCGCGACTCGACGAAGCCCAAAATCTTGGACTTTGCGGCGTTCAACTCGAGCAGGAGATGGCAGGCGTTTCTTATCAGGTTCAGCTCGGCCTCATCAAGAAGTCTTCCTTCGACTCGTGTGGCTTCGATCTCGACAATCATGACTTGGGCAGGCTCGAGTCCCTCGATTGCCTTTAGTTGGGGCGTAATGGTTTTGATATCCTTCAAAGGCCCGCCACCAATGACCAAACATGCTCTCGCGTAGACGACGGGATTTTTGATCAGGTCTTCCAAATGCGGGAAGAAGGCCGAATAGTGATCTCTGATAAACTTGTGAACGGCAGCGATTTCGCCATCAATTTGGGTAGAGAATTCGTTGGCTTCGGTGAGGAGCTTGTATTCTGGGGAGTCTTCAAAAGATTCGCCATCCACCACATCCATCTGATCCTTGGTTTCCTCGATACGTGCAAGCACCGATTCTAGGTTTGCTTTGAGTTGCTGAGCCGATCGTATATCTGTAGGTCCCTTGTTGTCCTTTTTCTCCTTGGCCCTGTACTCCGCCTCCTCATCTACCATGTCATCATCGTCCCCGTTGTCTCCGTCTGCAAAGTCATTCTCCAAGTCCTGAATGTCTTCGTCTCCGCTGTCGGCGAAGTCGGCCAGAAGTTCTTGTTCCAGAGTAGCCATGGTGCTTAGTGTGATGTAGAGGGCTCAGTGTTCGAGATTGGAGAACGGGCGCAAGATGGAGGCAGTCGCGACGGCGGCCGGAGGTTACCCTCCTAGTAAAGTTTGGTTGAGTGCTGGATTCGGCAGCGCGCAGTATTATACGTACCTGTCGCCTTATATTGGCCGCCGGTCGAGTTGAGTATGGGCAAGGCAAAGTGTTGTGTCGTGGGTGATGGAGGAATTGCGATGGCAGTGACGTGAAACTGAGGATGCTAGTTGCTTGGCGCGGCGCGGCCAAAAGTTGCGCGAAGCAGTCGCGTTCTTAACTTTTGCAAGGCCTGACAAAAGGGTCAATCGCCGTGCAACACTGCTTTCCATACGCACTACTCCTGTCGCAGTTGTTCAGCCTTCGAGTCGTGGTAATACTGTGCGCGTTTCCACGCTGGATTGCCGGCCATCTGATCCGAGCGTCTCCAACTTTCTCACCCAACCTTCCCCAGTCGCAACCACTTTCGCAGCTACATACGACTCGCGTGGCGTCTTTCCTCACCATCTCATTCGTCCCATCGAATCACTTCATACATACGAAAACGTCATACTCCATCCTTCATCATGGAGGCTTCACGAGGACCGCCACGGGTCAAGAACAAGGCCGCCGCTCCCATCCAGATTTCTGCAGAACAGCTTCTGCGTGAAGCCGTCGACCGTCAAGATGAGAAGCTCAAGGCGCCCACGCAGCGATTCGCTGATATGGAGGAATTGCATGAATTCCAGGGCAGGAAAAGAAAGGAGTTTGAAGACTATGTGCGCCGGAATCGTATCAACATGAACAACTGGATGCGCTATGCTGCCTGGGAGCTGGAACAGAAGGAGTTCAGGCGCGCGCGATCAATTTTTGAACGAGCCCTCGATGTTGATTCGACGTCTGTCGCGCTATGGCTTCGTTATATCGACTCCGAAATGAAGCATCGAAACATTCAGCATGCGCGCAACCTCCTTGACCGTGCTGTCACCATCCTCCCACGAGTCGACAAGATATGGTACAAGTACGTCTATATGGAGGAGACCCTTGGCAACATTGATGGTGCTCGGTCCGTCTTTGAACGCTGGATGCAGTGGGAGCCGGATGAGGCGGCCTGGAGTTCGTACATTAAGCTGGAAAAGAGACACGGCGAGTTCGAGAGATGCCGTGCTATCTTTGAAAGGTTTACTGTCGTTCATCCAGAACCAAAGAATGCAAGTCTACCTTTCAAATGCTGCGATTCAGCAACTAACATTGTGTAGTGGATCAAATGGGCCAAGTTCGAGGAGGAGCATGGCACGAGCGACCTCGTGCGCGACGTCTACGGTACTGCTGTCACCACACTTGGCGATGAGTTCATGGACGAGAAGCTCTTCATGGCATACGCCAAGTTCGAAGCGAGGTTGAAGGAACTGGAACGAGCCAGGGCCATCTACAAGTTTGCCCTCGACCGTATGCCCCGGTCGAAGTCAGTCAACCTGCACAAGGCCTTTACAACTTTCGAGAAGCAATACGGAGACCGAGATGGCATTGAGGATGTTGTCTTGTCAAAACGACGAGTGCATTACGAAGAACAGATCAAGGAGAATCCCAAGAACTACGATGCATGGATCGATTTTGCACGGCTGGAAGAGACATCTGGCAACCAAGACCGAGTTCGCGACATTTACGAGCGAGCGATTGCACAAATACCACCAACACAAGAAAAGCGACACTGGAGAAGGTACATCTACCTTTGGTTGTTCTACGCCGTCTATGAAGAGACTGTTTCACATGACATTGAACGAACACGCCAAATATACCAGGAGTGTATCCGTTTACTTCCACACAAGCGCTTCACATTTGCAAAGGTCTGGCTAATGTTTGCCCATTTTGAGGTAAGACAAGGCCAGCTTACCGCTGCACGCAAGCTCCTGGGCCAAAGCTTGGGCATGTGCCCGAAAGACAAGCTCTTCAAAGGATACATTGAACTTGAAATGAAGCTCTTTGAGTTCAACCGCTGCCGGCAGCTCTACACCAAGTATATTGAATGGAACGGGTCGAACTGCCAGACCTGGATCAAGTTTGCTGAATTGGAACGAGGTCTGGACGACCTCGATCGTGCGCGAGCCATCTTTGAGCTTGCTGTTGAGGAGCAACAACTAGACATGCCCGAGCTTCTCTGGAAAGCCTACATTGACTTTGAAGAAGGTGAGGGCGAGTATGATCGCACACGTGCACTCTATGAACGTCTTCTGCAGAAGACGGACCATGTCAAGGTATGGACTTCATGGGCACAATTTGAGCTCGGAGTCCCTGACGAATCTGCGCCTGAGGACGACGAAACCATCAGCGATGCCGCCAAGGCTCGTGCACGGGAAATCTTCAAGCGTGCGCACACGCGCCTCAAGGAGCGCGATCTCAAGGAAGATCGTGTGGCTCTACTTACCGTCTGGAAGTCATTTGAAGACGTCCACGGTAGTCCAGAGGACAAGGAGAAGATTGAGAAACAAATGCCACGCAAGGTCAAGAAGAGGAGAAAGCTGGATGACGACAGCTTTGAAGAGTATGTGGACTATGTGTTCCCTGCGGATGACGAGAGCGCAGCGAATTTGGCAAAACTCCTGGCGAACGCACAGAAATGGAAGATGGCAAAAGCTGCGCAGGCTGCAAGCAAGGAAAGCGAGGAGAGCGCAAATGGAAACGGCGAGTAGAGCAGACTTGTCTTGTAATAGTAACGTGAATGTAGAACAGTGTTATGTTGCGCAGGCAATTGCCGTTGTTGTAGCATTCGGACTGAGTCATGTAGGCAAATACCATGCGTTGGAACTGAATGTACTCTCAACTGTGCTCGATGAAGTTACTACCAAGTGTTGGCGAGTGGCACCATGCGCCTCTCAACAGCCGGTAAGATCGCGTACCCGGAAACCATGCTCGTATTGCCTAGGTACCTCGGCATCTTCCCCGGATTTCTCTAACCTCCGCGTCCAACTCCGCAACCTCATCACCATTTCTACAGCACTGAGTCTGCGACTTTGAACATCCACCACCCTTGCTGTCCTATCCAAATAGCTTTTCCATATTTTTCTGATTACATACACAATGCCTGATTCTATGGCAAGAGTCAAGCAGGAGGGTGTGAGCAAGGAGCTTTCCGAGCCCATGCCCGAGACCGAGTCGTTTGAGGGTATGCGCGGGATCAGAAGTGTAGCTGGCGACTTGGGAGACCAGTGAGTATGAGAGGAGGCATACTATGGTACGCATCTGAGCTGGGCTGACATTCGTTTCAGACGGGTCAAAGGCAAGGTCATTATCGTCACTGGTACGCGCAACCATCATCACAACTGAGTGTCATGTCTAACACTACTCTAGGCGCAAACTCTGAAATCGGTATCGGCCGCGCCAGTGCGCACCAATTTGCGCGCCATGGCGCCCGCGCAATCTATATTTGCGACTTTTCAGACTCTCATCTCGAAAAGCACAAGCGCCAACTCAACGCGCTGTATCCTTCAACAGATGTGCACACTCGTCAATTTGATGCTGCAGACGAAGCTGCTGTCCAAAAGATCTGTCAAGATGCGTTGGATACCTATGGCCGTCTTGATGTCTTCTTCGCCAATGCAGGAATAGTCTCTGGCCGAGTATTCTGGGAGGAAACCACCGAAGGCTTCATGAACATGATGCGCACGAACGCCCTGTCCGTGTTCTTGGCGGCCAAATACGCTTCTCGTGCAATGCTCAAGACCTCAGACCAAAAACCGTACCCCAGCGGCAGCATCATCGCCACTGCAAGTGTAGCAGGCCTGCGCTCGAATGCCGGTCCTACCGACTATGCCGCCTCCAAGGCTGCAGTTATCAACCTGATGCAGACCTGCGCCTACCAGCTTACCGGATCGGGTATCCGCTGCAACGCTATCTGCCCTGGGCTTATTGAAACGGGTATGACCAGGGGCACGTACGATGCAGCGAGGAAGAGGGGAAGCGAGAAGAAGATTGGGCAGCTGAACCCGCTGCGGAGAGGAGGCCAGCCGGATGAGATTGCGCGGGCTGTATTGTTCCTAGCAAGTGATGAAGCAAGCTATGTCAATGCGCAGGCTTGGGCTGTGGATGGTGGCTTGAGTGGGGGTCTGCCTTTTGTGCCAGGGAAATTGGCATAAACTGAACTTGTGTGCCTGCCATTCCCTATTGTTCAGGGATATGTTTTCTGATAGTTGTCGTGGAGCTTTGGTTCCACAGCATTGGGTGTTGTCATATCAATCACATCAATACAATGTCATGACCTACTTATGTGGCATGTTTCCTTTATGTTCATGATGTATTGGTTCGGTATGAAATGGCTCTATACCCATGAAGCCCGCACTCGAGACTCGTGCGACAAAAATTTGAGATACAGTGTACCATGGTGCAGTGCAGGTACTGATTAGATCTCTACACTGACCGCGACCGCACAGTTTGTAGAACATGCTTGCTATACCTGAAACTCTACAATCCTAAAGGAACTTTTGTACCGCCTTCCTCTTCACGCAAACCGGATCCCCAATTATATAAACCCAATCGTAACTCTGAAGCAAATCTCGTTTTTTTAACCCCGAACATGACACAACCGTCCACCCACAAGCCTCCAAACCCAACACTCTACCTGCTGGGCTTCGATTGCTACCCCGACGATAGAGAGTACTTTGAAGCGCGGCGTGCAACCGGAAGCTCGACGCCCTACTGGTTCAAAGAGAAGCTTGTATATGAAGATATTGTTGCAAGACCGCCTACGCGGACGGTAGTGGCAGGGGCGCTGAAGAGCAGTATGGATGGTACACGCGAGTATGGCAAGGACAGCAAGAGAATGAAGGTGGAAGTGCGGGAAACGACAGGAGATGATGAAGCAAGAGAAGAGACTAAAATGCTGAATACAAAAAATACAAAGGAGAAGAAGCATCCTGTCGAATGACCTTCCAAGTCACCCTGCAAGAAGATAATAGCAATATCGCTACCAAAACGACGAGTCGTATTCGCCTGGGCCCCGAGGAAACACCAAAGACCTCATGCATCCATATCGCATCGAGTCCGCAATCCCTTCCGACACCAACGAAACAGGAAGCCCAGGCACGCCGTCAGTCACCAGGAAGATACAGATATGCGTCCACTGCTCGACACCACACCGCCGCCATCACTACACCACGACCTTTATACAAGCGAAGAAACCCAGATAATACTTCCGCTCCAGTCCTCAGGCCGTCTTGGACAGCAGGGAAATGGGAGTAGCAGTGTATGACCCCGCTTCATCCCCCGTTGCTCGCGTTCTTGCAAGAGATAACTGACACGTGATCCAGAGTCCTGCACAAGAAGACGATGGGCGCAGTGCACAGGGGGAAAGTAAGAAATGGAAGAAGGCGTTGTGTTGTTGTTTAAGGAGAAGGGGATGAATGGAGAGGTTTACTTTGGATACTGTATTTTTTTTTCCTCTGTTGAATGGGATCTGTAGCTAGCTAGCATAAGCGTGAACCGGGTGCAAACAGCAAGATACGAAGCATGTGCACGCGGGGCTAAAGAGGGTTTGCACGAATGCAAAATGGTTCGCAAAAGACAAGTGTGTGTATTCAAAATTCTTGTTTGTATTACCTATCTATGTGCGTACAAGGTTCTCTTCTTATGCTCTCTGCTGTGTGCGGGGTAGAGCTTCTGAGCTATCCGATCGCTGTAACCTTATTACTTATACGGACATCCTCACATTTTGTAGAACGCACTAAAAAAATAAACTATATCCTCGCACGTAGTATCCTCCCAATGAAAAGAAATGTAAATGTTTGAAACGTGCAAATGATATTAGAAGATCGGCAAGCGAAAAAAGATGACAACAACAGCAATCCTATATAGAATTGCAAAAGCCAAAAAAAAGAAGAATGGTCACTACGAGGGTCGAACTCGCGACCTTGGCGTATCATAGGAAACCTATTAGCACCACGCTCTAACCAACTGAGCTAAGCGACCTTGTTGCCTCCCTGCAAGGGATGGAGCGGATGTCGTACCTTCCATCTCAACTCAATCGAGTAGGAGCGAACTCTTGATTAATTGGTTGGGCTGGTGTGGTTGTACGCATTTCGCTGTAACAAAGAAGAACTTTGTTGTTGAATTGATGGAAGCAGCGAAAATTAGAAATTATATATTGTTGAAAAAAAAGCACGATGTGGGGTTCCTATCAATTTTTTAATGCGGGAATTGGTAGAGCTAGCCGGGAATTATTTAGGTTCTCCATTAGCGAGGGATGGGTGGCGTGGGGAAGTGCGGGTTCGCTTTGTGCGGTAATTGGGTGGGACTAGGCCAAGGGCAGGGTTTACAACATAGAAACTCATCAGACAAATTTATTTCCGACATAGAGGCTTGGTATACAACAATTGTCTCTTGAATACTAACTAGTTTTTTTCCCTTTATGTTAAGAACTAGGGAGTATGGAAATTTAGTCTTCGCAGGTTCAAGAAAGTGATGGGAATCGCCCGACTCGAAAGTCGGAAAATCACAAAATGGCAATTAAAGTCTGAGAAAGTTATTTCTTTGTGCAATTGTCATGGTCATATCATAGCACGAGTTAATCGCTTTGTTTGTGCGGTTCTGTTTCCTGTGGAGTGGGGGGAGCGAAGACATGTAGGGTTCGGGTCAAGGGTAGTGTCAGGGTTAGAAACACCACAAATTATTACAAGCATTCATAGAGAGATGCAAAAGAGCTAAATGAACAATTACTACTTCGATTTCCATGTTCAAATCTACAAAAAAGGCGCAAACCAACACAATGGTATCATTACGGCCACCCTATTTAATGCTACAGGCGCGAGTTCTCAAATACCTCCAGCGCCAACGGAACAGAAAAACAAATGGCAGAAAAGAAAAAAGTACAAGACATTATTATGCAGCCGGAGTCCGCTTCCCATTTTTATCTTCACAAGAAAAAAAGCTATACTCTTGACGAACGAATTCCTGTATGCTACAATGCAAGAGTGCAAACACATGCGGTTGGGGGTGAAAAAGGAAGAGAGAGAGAGAGAGAGAGAAAACAAAGTATATACGCCCAATCAACAACTGTTTGTTATGGTACAAAACGACGACAAAGTGCCAAGGGTACGACAAAGGTATGAGTATGTCGGAGCTGGATCGTGGACACACGAATCCAAGGGGTATGCCTTTTTTTGTACATTTGCGACGGGAGGGGATGATGGAGGTGGCAAGTTCGTCTGCTTTCGCTGCAAGGGGGAGGTATATGCACGTGCATCCTGACAAAAGCTAGATGCGAAACTTGATAGGATACTCTGGGTACGAGGAATCCGCAAAGTTCACGGGTGTGGAGGAAACCGACGAAGGCTGTGTCGATGGCAGAAGCACAATGTCGGCTTCCCGGTAGCCCTCGGTCCATTGCACTTCCATCTTTCTTTGCTTTTCCCGACCCGTCTCTACTAGTCACCTCCGTTGTCTCGGGTATGAGCTCTCTTGCGAGGGTGAGTAGCGCGGGCCGTATTGTTCGGGTGGGTATAGGATGGGGGGTGAGCGCCGGAGCGATGGCGAGTTGCGCATGTTTTCGGAAACAAGTGTTGCAGCTGCACTTTGGGTCAAGGGCGTTGAGGTCCCTGCCACCGGTGTTCCTTTCGAGGAGCCGGCACTATCCGACGTTCGGTGTGAAGTCCGAACTGTAGATGGCGTTTTAGGCGAGCGAATGGAACTTCCTTGCGGCGCACGAGGCGTTGTACTGGCACCGCTTTCTACACTGATGTGTTTCGCACGGGGAGTGCCGTCTCTGCTGCTACTTCCCGAATGCCGACGTGAACTCGACTTGGGTGTCCCTTCGTGACTGCTGCTTTCTCTCTGGCGAGGAGCAGACTTGCTCGCCGTGTTTGCTCGACTGCGCGTGGCACTTGATGATCGTGGAGGTATCAAGACGTCTGCCAGAGGGGGCCCTTCAGCAACCCTTTTACTGTTTTGTTGAGTACGCTGTGTGGAAGAGGCAGCAGCTCGAGTTGCTGTTTCCGAACCGCTTGCTTGTGCAGCGGGCTGTGCAGTAGGTTCCGGACTTGCCATTCCCCCAACGCGTGGTGTGCCTTCCCAGCTCTTACGCTTCATCATTCGCCCCAGAATACCCACGAGCTCGGCAGCGTCCTCAAACTCGGTATCATCCATGGCTTCCTGTGCGCGGTAAACATCCTTGATCGCACGTCGAGCGACGCGTCGGGATCCGTCGTGGTCGTGAAGACAGTCCCACAAGAATGCACTGTGCTCAAGCGCGACGGACAATCTCAAAGGATGCGAGCCAGGCAGAAAGGAAGTGGCATACTGCGTGGCAGTCGTAAAGTATCCACTCGCCAAGGGTACAAAGTTGAGAGGTGGAAGGATAAAAGACGAGGGCTGCGGAATGGGAATGGGGTTGAGGCCTGGAGGCGCGTTGATGGGTGGCCCTGGTGAGGGAGTACCAACTGGACCTCCTGCAGCATATGGATTCGTGACGAATGATGTCTCGGACACGATGGAATCGACGGGCTCACGCAGTACCGGTTGTTTACCCGATCGTTTCGAAGGGGGCGATAGGCCTGAATCTGTCTTGCGACCGTGAGTATTGCCGTTCTTAGGTGAGAGTGGCTGAGGTGCGCCTGGGTAACGAGGATCAGTGCTCGCCATGTTGGTCGCAGTGACGGGTGGCTGGTTGTGGAAGAGACAGAAGATGTGATAGAAGCTTGCTCGTAATTTGACGCTCAATACTCTGCACTCTGGTCCATGCTGGTTATCCTGAGCATAGGGAAGAACATATAGTTCTAGTATGGACAGGCCCTCGCGGGACATCCATAGTATATGCTGATAGGCTGAGAGTGAGGGAGTATCTCGACTAGTATCTAGCTTGCGGAGCTTTCTGGCACGGATGAGCCTCCGGGCTAGGAGCACCGACAGACCCAAGATCTGGTAGAGGGCGCTTGACAAGAAGGGATTGGACTCCTCTGTTTGTTTGGCTATTCGCCCGAGAAACTTCTGATCAAAGTCTAGAGAAGCCATCTTTCAGCAATGTCGTCTGTCAAAGGTCGTAAGTCTGGGGACGCAACGAAAAGGGGCGGTGATGGCAACAAGGCACTGATGGCAGGAGTAATCGGAGGTACGCGGAGCATGTATTGTATACAGGGGCTATCTTGGTGGAGTGATGATGGAAACCTTGCCCTCGTCCTCACTTACCGGAACAGCCAACCCGGACCGTCGCGCTGTATCTCCTAGACGATAGACACAGTGCAGCCCGGCCCAGGCAGACCGACGATACCTTGGGATGATGGCGGCGAGTCGAAGTAAGACTTGAAACCAGAGCAACGAGTGCTGGCCAATCGATGAGTGTCCACTTCTGACCGGGCGTCCGTGCGCGTCGCTTGTATGGGTGAAGGTCGATTCCCGTGATGACGCACCAATCTGGGAAGCGCTGTTCGGAGATTTGTTGACTAGGCGACGACGATGGATATGGTGATGACCATGGCAGAATGGCGTGTGGTATAGATATAGGCGGGAGGGGAATTGTTGAGGTGGGCGTAGTGGTGGTGGTAGTGATGGTAATGGTGAATAGGAAGCTCGGGTAGGTAGACTATGAGTGACGTCTGGGACAACTGTCAGCGACGTAGTCGAGTGCTAACCTGCCACATGGCGTAGCAAAGCTCACTTGAAATGGAAATGTCTCTATCAGGGTAGGCGGAGCGAATGTCGTGATTCGGGCCCAGTGCCCTTTTCTTATTCGGCGGTTGGCGTGCTGAACGAGCCAATGGAAGCGCGCAGTGGGGCTGGCAACGCAGGGCCCTCTGTGCGGCGGACTAGCAGACGTCTGGCGTCGATGGAGAGATGCAGAGATGCTGGCAGAAGTAGTAGACCTGATGTCTCAGACAGCGCATTTCTCATGCCCAGCGCGCCAGGCTATGCGACCGCTTTAAAGGGCCGTGACGTCGGCAGGCGGTGTGGCCGCTACGGTCAGTGCAGCTCTCTGGGACGCGGCCGAGCAGGCGGACCTGGCCGCGCGCTCAATGACTGCAACGAGAGCTACGGGATGCGCAGGGCTGGGTGCGAGCGATGGCGGGAAGTTTTTTTGGTGATGCTGCGATGGTCGAGGGCTTGGTGTTGAGGACAGCGAGCAAATGTGCGCAGAGCAATTGCGCGCAGACAGTGACAGTGACAGCGACAGCGATAGCGACAGCGACAGCGACAGCGACAGCGACAGCGATCACCCAGGATGACAACGGCTGCAAAAAGAGAAGAATCGCAGGGCGAACCCGAGGGAAACGGCTGCTAGTATTAATGAACCCGCTCAACGCACCCGGCGTCGTGGAGACGCAGTGCAGCCGGTCCAGCATCAATAGGCAGACAGGCGAGCCATGGTGGGCTACGTGTCAAGCGTCCAGCTCCTCCGCTAACCTGTATCAATGTCCGTACATACACGCCGGGCTGCAGGTTGCATTTCCCGTAACAACTCCAGCCAAGGCGTTGCCAGCTGTCCCTCAACCGACGTCAGTTTTGCTCTCGTCGCTGCGCTACCTATACACACCTGCAGGGCTGTGCCGCAGCTGCGTCTCCGACGAACCACCACACCCGTTTGCCAGCGCATCGTTCCACCGCCTCATCCTGTTAATAGTATGTCCTCTATGTAGTAGTAGTTATGCCACCATGGCCACGCCGCCCGCTTTGGGGCTACACACATCCTCGACACTCAGCTACAAGCGACCCTCGCCGCCCTGCTGAGCATCGTCACTGTCCGCTTCTCATGGGGCCTCCAACCCCACGGTGGAGCCTAGCTGCATGCACGCTGACGATGCCCACGCAAAGAAGCCTCCATGTCCCTGGCGTCCTTTTCTCCTCGACCGACAAGTTGACCCGAGGCAGTCCGCACGTCCCCAGCTGGCGATGCAGCGAGCTACAAGGCTAAAATGCCCATGGAGCCGCGCTTGTCTCTACCTCCCTACCAGCACACCACCAGCCCTCTTCTCCGCACCTGGCAGCTATCGACAGCCACGAGGCTATTGTCGTCTCGTCATCTGTACTCCCAAGCAGGACTGGCACCGCCTTCTTCTCCCCAGTGACTCCACCCGAATTAGCGGTGAGACCATGCCCTGATTGGGTACAATGCTTCAGAAAACACTAGCCTGAATGTTATCGATACCTCGCAAACATCAAGCTTCGTCACCTACCCCAGCCCCCCCTCAAAATATGTACATGCTCTGAAAATATGACACGGAACATGCTAGACAAGACGGACCTACCTCAATGTCTTGGCTGCTCAAGAATGCCGACGGATCGCGGCCGGGAGCAGACTCATTTCCTTCAGACACCTACAATAGATTCGATCTCGATAGCACCTATGACACCCTAGCCTTGGTTCCCGATCAGGAAAATTCCACAAGCATTCCCTTGCCTGTTGCATCCGCACGGTCAGACGGGACCCGTAAAATCATAACATACGCGAATAAACGCTTAGTCTCGCGAATCAAACGACAAACTTCCGTGTTAGCTACTCTAGTGCTACAAGTCTGAGAAAACAATGTCCATTATGGCGGAGACCTATGTTTGTCCATCTCCCAGAACAGCCATTGGTGCTAACAAGCATGCGTTTGTGGAACATGGCTCTTCAACTAGTTACCTTGTACTCACCTACCCGGATGTTCCGCTGTCGCTTACAACATGATGAAGCCGCCTTCCCGCAACAACAACTCAAGTCAAAAGAGGCATCATCCTACTGCCCAACGACTCTGTGCGACTTCGTCCTGTACATCTCATGGTGATTGGCCATCTACCTTCCATCCGGCTCTTCCCGAGGTGAAATCTTTTTATCCATTGTCTCCAAGAACGGATTGTTCAGCACTGTTAGGCGAGGCTGATGGATCCTGATTGTTTGGTAGTTTTCATACATCAAACTGCACAACACGAGGAACAAAAGACGATTGCGCCCAATGCGAAGAACACCTGGCGAGACAAATAGGTCAAAAAATGCACATAAGAACCGAACACGGCACCGGTCCTCATTCGAGCCATCTTGCACACTCTAAGTTTCTCATTCTGTAGAGCCACTTGTATATTGCAACTTACTTTCACATACGCTTTTTTAGGGGAACTAATCTGTATTACAACCTACCAATTTTCAGCCAGTACGACTCCGATCCATCTTTCATGAGCGGCAAAGAGTGCTAGCTCTTTCACCATTCGCAAACAAGCGTCGCTCGAGCTAAACCTTTGCAGAAATTCACTTTTTCATACTGCTTTATAACGTCAGATTCAACAAGCCGCAACTTCACTACAGCCAACACTCTCGCTAGTAGCACATTCAGATTTCAACGGTCGAAACCGACATATAGCATGTGCTTCTACCACGCCTACACTCACCAATGCGGACATACGCAGATGATCTTCCAACAGCTATGTCCCAAAGGCCAAATGATCCAACAAAAATGCAACCGCGGACACGACGGCGTAATCCTAGCCACAGTCAAGGTGGAGACATCTTGTGAGGTGTGTCTGGTCAATGTCAGACGTTTCTCCGTACAAACTCGACAAGGATTCACTAATTTTACCGTAGTGATGCAGCTGCAATACAACATATAAGCCTGAAGCGGTACGGCAAAACTCGTCAAGTCTGATTGGGACAAGGCCTTTGATGACTACATATTGGGGGCCATTCATTCTGCGCCGCTTTGGGATTGGTTATGCTTTGCATTTCCTTGGGTCAATGTATGTTATTCAATGCACAGAACTCATATGTTGTACTATATTACCCTTCTATAGCAAATCGAACATGTCTTGGCCGCCTATTCACGCTCTACATAAGTACATACGAGCGCCTGGTACGCTTTCGGGAACGAAACGGCCCGCCGCGCCAAGGATCAAGGATGAAGCTTGAAGCTCGCCTATGTAACCAAAACAAAAACTTCTATTACCCCGCCACCAGTGCACCGCACGTGCATTTGCACAACATCGCGAGGAATTAATTCTCACCGCCGCGGAGCCACCACACCCTTATCATGGAATTTCCATTGGCGACTCATTTGCGTTGAAGAATTTTTCAGATATCGTACATCTCCCCGGAGAATCAATCAAACTACCAGCTTTCTTGTAGTAGTAAGCTTTTTGGCACAGCAGCGCCGATTCGATCCATCTACCTGACTAATCGCGTGATTTTCCATATGTAGTCAAAGCAAAGAAGCAATCGTCGAACCATCTCACGAGCAGAATATTCTCCTTAACTCGATGGCGCAAGAATGGCCAGACCCCTGAGTACGGCACAGGGCAAATTCTTCCGGGATACCACGAAGCCACAAACGCCCATAGCTAAACTAGAGTCATGCCGCCAAGGATAAACGTCGCATTCGTATTTGCCTTTCAGATTCTCATTGGCCATCTGCAACGGAATAACATTACCCCGAGTCAAACCGCATGCTCGGTTAGAGAAGCTCATTTGACCACGAGCAGACCGTATGGGATACGGTCATGGTACGGTGTGGTTGCATGGTAACTGTGGCGCGTGAGCAGCGTTGCATACCATTCTTTAAGTCCTCTAAGGCTGCTGCAATGCCTCACTCCAATCTCATCGACATTTCTCTCCCTTTGCGAGACTTTTCGGGAGGTTGTAAATTATACGACAAGCATCCACTTTGTCGTGTCGTTGTTTGATACATGACTAAATACCCATCGCCAATTATTACATAGCACATAATACCGCGAGACTGCCTGGTCTACGCTGAGTTGTTCCAGGTACGTAGGCAAAATGCCATCAACCGACACCTCTGTCAGCATAACCACAACACTTCGCGACCAAGGATCGCATGCGCAGGGGAGCATCGACGAGAGTACAACAAAGCCGGAGGATACTCCACAGACCGCAACGACAGCTGTCAACAACGATACTCAAGCACAGCCTAGCGAGTCGCGAAAGAGCGTAGATACAGCGCCACGGGAGAATACAACTGTCGCCGAGACAGAAAAGGAAAAAGGTGGATTGGAGGTTACTGGAAAAGAAGACGCCGATGCCGACGATGAAGTTGAAGACGAGTCCAAATACCTCAGCGGCTTCAAGCTTGCCATTCTCTCCATCGGCTTATGTCTCGTTACCTTTGTCATCGCACTCGACAACACAATCATCGCCACGGCCATCCCGAAAATCACAACCGTTTTCAACAGTCTCGAAGATGTTGGATGGTACGGCTCATCGTATCTCCTGACGACAACCTCCCTCCAGCCGTCTTTTGGCAAAATCTACACCTACTTCGACGTCAAATACACGTATCTGGGCGCACTGGTTATCTTCGAAGTCGGCTCCATTATCTGCGCTGCGGCAACTAGCTCGCCCATGTTTATTGTTGGAAGAGCAGTTGCGGGCGCTGGAGCAGCGGCGCTATACTCGGGCGGTATGACGATTATTGGTTTCTCGGTACCCCTGAGGAAGAGAGCTATCTACATTGCAGCTTTGTCTTCCATGTTCGGTATTGCCTCGGTGGTTGGACCTATCCTTGGAGGCGCCTTTACTGATCGTCTCTCTTGGAGGTGGTGCTTCTGGATCAACTTGCCATTCGGAGGTATCTCGCTCGCCGTTGTATTCTTCTTCTTTTCAAACCCTGAACGGAAATACTCGCATATCCCTGTCAAGGAACGACTCAAGAATATCGATATTGTCGGTGCGGTGTTCCTCATCTGTTCCATTGTTTGTCTGCTACTGGCACTGCAATGGGGTGGGTTTACCTACGTTTGGAGTAATTCCAAAGTATGGGGTACCCTACTCGGATTCGGTTTGCTCATCACCATTTTTATCGTGTTGCAGATCAAACAGGGTGAACGTGCTACGCTACCCGTGCGTGTCTTTACTCAGCGCACAGTATTAGTCAGTAGCTTGTACTCGACGTTGCTATCAATGGCTTTGTATACGTCAGTCTCCCAGATAATCCATCTAAAATCTAACACTTACTAACTCCGACCAGACACATCTTCTACCTCCCCTTCTACTTCCAAGCCATCAAAGGCACCACGGCCGAAGAATCCGGTATCCGCACCATCGCCTACCTCGTCAGCATCACCTGCTCCTCCATCGTCATCGGCGTTCTCATCACCATTGTCGGCTGGTACGCCCCCTTCATGTGGTTCGGCAGCGCCGTCTTCACCATCGGCGCAGGCATGCTATACACGCTCAAAGTCGGGTCTCCCGCGGGCCAGTGGATCGGATACCAAGTCCTCGCTGGTATCGGCGCCGGAGCAGGCGTCCAGATCCCGTTTGTCGCCGTGCAAGTTGTGTCGAGCGAGAAGGATATGCCGACTGCGAATGCGTGCGTCATGTTTTTTAATTCGCTCGGCGGTGCGCTGTCGATTTCGATTGCCCAGAATATCTTTGTCAATACGCTGGCGCAGGAGATTCCAAAGTACGCGCCTGGACTTGATGGGAGGATGGTTGCGCACGCAGGAGCTACGAATTTGAGGAATGTAGTGCCTAAGGAGCTATTGGCAGGCGTGTTGCATGGATATAATAACTCGATTGTTACGGCGTTTATCTTGGCCATTGCAACGAGTTGCATTGCTTTCTTTGTAAGCTTAGGTATGGAGCAGAAGAGTGTCAAGGGCAAGAAGATAATAGCTACGGGAGGAGCATAATCGTGACGTCTGTTGCGTTTTGTAGATTGATGATTGCCGCTTTCATCTTGCTAAATACTTAATACATTCTAATATACCTCAATCCACATCGCCTCAGCCAAGCCAAGAAAAGATAAATCCCCTTTGACACCCTTTCAGACCCGTCGTCTCCAACTCCAATGCCGCCTCACCCCCCCAATCATCTCCTGCCAAATCCCCAGATTCCCCGCCCACCGCCCATCCTTCATCAAAACCGCATCCCTTGCTTTCTTCGCATACCGCACCGCCATCTTCGCATCTCCCACACCACTATACGCCAGCGCCGCAAACCCATATGGCGTATCCATGAACCCTTCCAGTCCCTCCTCGCGATACAAGTTTAGTAATTCCTCAGCTACTTCAGGTGAACCCAACGATGAATCGGACCAATCGTTAAGTTGGGCTTGCAAATCATTGATTATGGAGAGGGTGATGTCAGTCATGGGGGAGGTGCAGCGGGAGCAGGTGCAAGTGAAGTGGAAGCCTTGGTGGAGGTGGTGTTGGCGTGTTTCTGTTGGTTCGAGGGGGGAAGTATCTAAAGTTTACATTGTTAGACTAAATGGATATGAATGGGGTAGAGAAGGGCGGGGTAAATACATGAGATTGTGATTTCCTCGCCTTCGGCAATGGGTCGGGTGACGCGGACGGTGTGAGATAGAAGTTCGGTGTCGATGACGTATTGTGCACTATTACCTTTTATTAGCTCTCTTCATTTCCTTTCTTTTTGAATTTCTTATGGGGTAAAAAGACGTACTTTGGTGCACAAGCGTGGTTCAAGCGACTAGTCTCCGGCCATACGGCTAGATGATTTACACCATTTAACATAACTTGGAATGTATTCGCCTTGACGATATCTTGGACCTGAACTCTAGGATCGCCGTATACGGTTGCGAGGCCGAGAAACTTTTCTTTCAGGTCTGAGGGAAGTTGCTCGATTGCTGTGCGCCAGAGGGCTTCTCGGTCTAGTGTGGATAGTTCGGATTCCAAGTAGGCTAGGAACGCAGGGGTATAGGCCGTGACCCACTCTCCAAATTTCAGGGGCCGCGAGGCGAGCATTCCGATGCCTTTTCCTGGGATGGACGTGGCGTGGTAGGTATCTGTGGGCTTGTTGATGGATTGAGATACGAGGGCTGATGCATCACGAAAGGCGGGTAGCGATGCGAAGTCCTTGGCCAGACTTGGCGTAGTGAATATAGAGATGCCTCGGTTTTGAGCGAAAGATGTATCGGTGTATACGCATAGCATGTCGTTGATGCTTGGGAGAATGGATGTGCAGACGGGCGCATGTGACCATGGCCCATAGTCTTCCTTTTCCGTGTCGTCTGCCAAGGCCGAGGATCCTGGGGATTGAGAACACAACGCGTATTCTTTAAAGTCGTTGAGAGAGCTCTGAAGATCAACTGTGTATAGTGGACTTTTACCCCAGCAATGCCATCCCCAGGCCAGCCGTGGAGAACATGCCAAGATAACAACATTCTGTGCAGACATGTAGGTGCGCATTTTGAAATATAGGCATAAAATAGTTTGTAAGTAAATATTCGGACGCTGAGAAGGGTCAAGTGGACATGATGAGTGGAAATCGACGTGGAAGTAATATGTCAGGATTTGAGACATAACATGTTTGATCCATGTCACTAAGTTTAGAGCGCCAAGTCCTGCGCTTACACATACTGTTAGTAGTACTTTGAGCGTGACCTTTTGGAGCAAAGAGAAAATGGGTATTTCAACTTATCACAATAACCTAAACACCTAACAATGCTATGAAGTGTCGCTCAGACTGCTGTACTTTTATTCTACCATTCAGCCGATACGACCCTGATCTCTCAGAATCTGGTGTAGCATAAAGAGAAGAGAATGCAAACATATTGTTCCGCAATGAATTCACGAAAAGGAAATGTCTCATGCTGCATCGCCATTGGCCTCGCCCTCGGCATTGTGCTTCTTCTTTTTCTTCTTGTCCTTTCCCTCGCCTTCTTCCCGCTTGCGCTTCTTTTTCTTCTTGTCGCCATCCTCTTCTGGTGCCACATACTCGGCCATCCTCTCTTTCCTCTTGGCGTCCATCTTCTCCTTCATCTTTTCCTCCCTCTCTTCCTGAGCTTTCCTCTCCTTTGCATGCTTGCCCAAGAAGTATTCTCCGCTCTCGATCTGCAAGTCGACCTTACTCTTCTCCTGAGGCGGCGGGAATGGCGTGTACGACTTCTTCGACTTGTCGTTGACCTTGTGGGGTATGCGACGCTTGCTGAGAGATCGTTTCTTGAAATTTGGCAGGAAGCGATCCCAACTCTCGTTGGCGAGTTCGGGATCCTTGGCAAGCTCTTTCTTGATCATGAGCTCTTTAATAGCGTAGATGGGATGAATGTTGTGCATGGTGTCCTCGATGATGCGCCGTACTTGTTTGAGTCCCTTGTACGGACCCATACAGGCTACTGTGTTTCCTTGTACGAGCAGGTAACACTCAGTGAGCAATTCAAGAGCCTTGAGCGTTGATCCATTGGGTCCCAGAATACGCTGTCTCCTCTTGACAAAACGCTCCTTGTTGCCCACCAAGTTCCGAATCTTGATAATGTCCATAGCCACATCATCTTCAAGGATTTTGATAGCTTGCGGCGCTGGTACACTTCGAGCGAGTAGCTTGATGAGATCGCGTGCATTCAGGATTGCGGCTGGATCGTATGTCTTTTGTGTGGTCCATACGGTCATGGAGCCCTCAACCAAGTTGAGCTCGCATCCAATGCCCAGTCTCTGCAGTGCTTGGGTGATGAACTTCCATGATCCTTTGAGATACTGCTCGCGATACTTGGGAAAGAGGGTGCTGAATCGGGATTCGTCTGTGAATGCGCCGGCTTTGTTGTCTTCGGGCTTGAAGGGCTCAATCTGCGCAAAATTAGGACCCGGTGATGCGGATATGTATCGTCGGCGCAAACATACCTTCCACTTGTCGATATCGTCCGTATCCCAGGGCTTATCTACATTATGTGTGGATGGCATTGTGGGGGTCGTGTGGGTTGTGGTTTGGAATGAACTATCAAGTGGTAACTTTTCGAAAAGTTGCGCGCGCGAAGATCAGTTCGCGCTAGATTCTGCCACCGCCTTTTAGCTCAAGCTCGGATCTTGTCAACTTTAAATCCGTCACATATCACATGTCAACTGATCTTCACGCTATCCATCATCAGACCTGGATCAGCAACGTATCGGCCCGCTATCAACTATATTCTGACATGAGTGGAAAAGATTCAGCGAATGATAATAAATTAACCAGCATGCACGCATAGATCCACTAATCAATGAAGTGCAGCCAACCTGTCAACTAATCGTTTGCTGGAGCACGTGTCAAGCCCTATGCCAGGGGATCAAATAATCAAGAAGAGTGAGGTATTCAATTTGAGCGTAATAACGTTATGGAACTATGATACAAAGCCAAAATCAGAATTTTGGAAGCTTAATGCACAACAACATCTAGAGCGTAGGAGCGTTGGCAGACTCGGCTTCAGCAGCAACGACCTTCTTCTGCTTCTTCACACCTCCATCAAGCGGTGTGTTCAAGCCTAGACGGTCACGGGTAGAATAGGTCGAAATTCCTCCCTGAGGATCAGCCTCAGTGATAAGCTCCTTGCGTCGGGTGTCGACGAGCAGTCGGATGAGATCGGGTCGCATGTAGTGGCCTGAGAAGTCGGCAAGTGCCTTGGTCAAGTGGCACTCGTTCAGATCGATCTTTTACTTGTTAGTAATTGGCAGGCAGATACGGTTAGATTGGGAACATACGTCAACAAACAGGAGACCATCAAAGTCTGGGTCAGGCTTAGACACAAGCGTGCCGTCAGGCTTGTAGATGCGAGCGTGGCCGTTGTAGGTGGTAGGATCAGTCTCAGGCTCGACACCTTCAGGTGTGTTCTTCTTGAGTCCCTCTACACTCAGTCTCTGGAAGGGTGCAAGAGTCCAGGTGCCAGTCTCGATAGCGTAAGCGGGCGTAACAAGGTCCGACGCAGGGTCCGAAACGTTAGTGGCCGGGTCAGGGTACTTGAGAGTTTCTTTACCAGGATACACCGGCCACGCTGCAATGTGGATCTGCTCGCCCTCAGAGACGTTGAGCGACTTGAGGAAGGGGTTCATGTTCTCCCAGCAGTTCAGCTGGCCGAGACGACCAAGTTCGGTCTGAGTGACAGACTTGAAAGTATCACCAGAACCGTCACCATAAACCAGCTTCTCAACATGAGTAGGCTTGATCTTTCGGCGGTGGTTAATGACCTCGCCCGTTGGGTCGATCAGAGTCTGAGTGAGGTACAAAGTGGCGTGGTCAATCTCGGAGAAGCCAAGAGAGACATAGCTAGGCGGTGTCAGAGATGCTTACGAGTGTAGGGAATCTTGGCTTACATTTGGTTGTCGCGGGCAGCACGGCGAATACGTCTGAATTCCTCAGAGTCGATTGGAAGGGAGTTCTCGCGGTACTTCTTCAGCAGAGGAAGCGACTGCTGGTAGTTCACCTTCCACATCCAATAGGGGTAACCGGGAATCCAGACTTCTGGGAAAGCAACCAGCTTGCAACCAGCCTGGCCAGCCTCGTTGATGAAGTTGATAGTCTTTTGGACACCAGCTTCGAGATCGAACCAGCATGGCTCAGAGGTGACCTAGAGTTTGATTAGATTGACTTCGATGCTATCCCAGAGTGTTCGAACAGGGACAGACATACGGCAGCGGCCTTGTACTTGGTAAGAGGCATGATTATAGTTTTGGAAGTTGAAGTTAAGACAGTTGATATTGAATGAATAGATTGTGTTTGAATGTGTGATAATCCAATCCAACAGACATGAGAGAGGTTATATAGCATTGCTGCAAGTCAATGCATCTCTAATCTATGAGTGTCCAATATCTTACCCTGCAATCCATGAACTTGCTCATGCCGATTCCCGGATCAGTCTCGATGCTCTTCCTTTGTCATTGCATGCATTCTGAAAGTCTTCCCCGCTCTGTGCTACAGTAATCTTCCCAAATGGTGTGATATCAGCAGCACAGATGATGAAAGAAGTGCCGAAAGCCCCCGTAGTGATAGACTAGTATACCATAACAGTGGGTTGAGGATAGACTTTGACAGGCAGGATGCTCGGACGAGGCAGCACGCTGTCGTCAAGACGCTCTCGGCTTGTTGCCGATAAGATGCCGACTAGATGCCGCGGCAACCTGCCCACAACGTTTGCAGTGCCGACCGCCACCTTTCCCCACCAGAGTCACGTCGTCGCACTCACAAGCATTCTTCCCGGTCATGGCCGATCAAGACGAGGATATCTCGCACCTGCGTGCACCTGACGCGAAAGATTATGATCCCACTGAGGAGGCCCAAGACTTTCGACTTCTTGAGAAATTGACGTGCGTCATCTCGCATGCGCAGCCTGTAGTTTTTTTCCATCCTGCAATGCTAATGCTCGCGCGACAGAGCACAAGATAGCGCACACCCAACACTACCAAAGCGCGGCGAGAAGGACTTTGAAAGCCATGAGACCAACCTCCAGCTCGACACTCTCGAGGCCTCGCGCCGGGCCATGCATGGCGTGCTCTCATGGCAGCGCACACACACGCAAAAGGGCCATGTTCTAGCCATGTACGACCCAGAGCGCAACATGGCTTGCGTAGATAAAGTCAAGTCGCAGCACTTTCAGACCATAGGCACAAACAAAGGAGGAAAAGAATGGCTGCTACCAGAAGAAGCGCTGTTCTTACTAGAAAGAGGAACCTTGGACTGTCGATGGCCGGTAAAACGCGAAATCGGCGATAAGACGGTATACAGGACCGAAGATGGCGCACCCATGAGTTTACAGTCCGCCTATGCAGCCTTCATAGGGTTTGAGGGTGGTGTAGGAGGAAAACTCACACTGGAAATGTACAACGTCTACGCCAGTCTGAAAAGATCAGGCTATGTCATTTTCCGCACCGGATCATGGGACCACGACAGAGGAGAAATCATCGAAGCACCCCCAAAGTTCGAGCAAGAAACAACCTCCAGCTCCAGCCTCATAACCCGCCTCTTCTCCGAAATTTGGCGGCGCCTAAGCCAACCAACTTATACCATCCCCGCCTCAAATCTCGCCTTCGGCCCCCTCCTCAAACCCGGCCTCTTCAGATCCTACACCGACATCTACCGCTTCCTAAAACTAATCCCAACACACGACCGCACCGCACCACCCACCTTCCTCTTACCCCCTTCATCTGAAAACCCCTACCGCATCCACTTCGACGTTTACCGCACAACCTCCAAATTCCGCAAATCCGCCCGCGGCCCTCCCGACTTCCGCATCTGCGTCGTAGACGCCCGCACAACACCCATTCCTACGGGCGCACAGCTCAACGATCTCATGGCACAGGTGCCCGAGGATCCACCAAAGGAGACGGATCAGCCGTACCAGAAGCTGAAGCATGGGTATAGGAATGTGGTGCTTGCTGTGGTGGATAATGGGATTCCGAGTTACATTCGCGTGGCAGATAGTGCGTTTGAGGATGTTAAGATTTATGAGCGAGCGGGGCCAAGGGGGAAGGGGGGGAGGGGACGGGGTGGAGGACGGGGGAGAGGAAGGGGGAGGGGAAGGGGACGGTGAAGTATTGGAGTGAGAGATTGGGATTTTGTGAGGATTCATCAGAGAATTTGATGGCATAAAAGCGCCAAGAGTTCAGCTATACCCTCAGTTCTTGACGCAATGCGTCTTGAAAGAATATTCATCTATGATGCTGCATCATCATGTGCAGTATCGTTCAAAGAATTCCGACCTGACTACGTGACTCCCTTCTTCATCAAAGTCTTCGCTAGCCATTTCTTTTCATTCAAAACGACACTTGAAAATTGCATGAGTAGATCTTGCATGCAATATAGCCTGGAGTATCCGGCGTACAAGAAATGACATCCCTTGCCTTTGCCGTCGGGCAAGTTTGTCGTAGACGTCGTTGCCAAGAACCAGGATTTGAGGTCGGTGATATGCGAACGGACCCGACGGAAAAGACCCTGTTAGAGTCAATCTCAGAACGCCAGAGTTCAGTTTTTGACAATGGACATGTAAAATTGGCCATGAATACGTGATTTGATTCGCGGTACTATCTCGTATCTACTGCATGGGGTCGGTATAGTTACCGTCGCTTGTGAAGATTATCCCCAGAGCCAAACTATGCTGAGATTTTGTGTGTTCGTAAGTCTTGCTTTGACCTGAATTACATCTCTACTAGCATTACAATCATGTTCGAGGAGCAGGTCGATTAGGCGTGCGCCAATGGCCACAGACCAACGGATGGAGACCAAAGGATTTACTCACAATGATATTCTTAGGCAATGCCATACGCAAATGCTCGTCATGTAAATCGCTGGCAGCTACTAAGAGCCGCGAGGGAGACTGGGCAAAACACCAGTGCTATGAGAAATTGATTAGCTCGATGCAACGGTGCGCTCAAAGAGGCAATGGCAGGTTGAAGATGCCAAAATCCCGAATGTTCAGCAGCAATCTATGCTTTTACGTTGGCTGACTGCTTGAAGTATTTGCTTGGTATGAATGGCATCTTTGTGACGACGGCCTTTCGCTTCTTACCACGAACCACAACATCGACTTCAGTGCCCGCCTTGTGCATGCCGTCTTGTATATAACCCATGGCAATGTTTTTTTTGAGGGTGGGTGATGGGCAGCCAGAAGTAATGTTGCCAATCTTCTCACCAGCCTCATTGACAATCTCAGCGCCTTCTCGCGCGGGGGATCCCTCGATGACAAGACCTACTCGGCGGCGCGAAACACCTCCGCCTTCCGACTTTTTCTTTAGTTGTTGCAGAATGACAGAGTCGCCGAGGAAGCCACCCTTTGCGCGGCGGTCTTTGCCGATGATCCAGGAAAGGCCGGCCTCGATAGGTGTTGTGGTGTCGTCTAGGTCATGGCCGTAGAGACACATGCCGGCTTCCAGTCTGAGGGTGTCGCGCGCTCCGAGGCCCGCAAATCGCAGCTCGTCTTTGGCCGAATCGAGTAAGTATTGAGTGACGGCTTCGGTGGCATAGGCAGGAATACTGATCTCAAAGCCGTCTTCGCCAGTATAGCCACCACGACTGACAAGCACCTGGGCGTCGGTGCCTTTGATGGTTGCATTGGCACACTGGCCAAAGTAGAGCGATTCAAGGTCCTTCTTTGACTTGTCGTCAAGCACGCGAGAAAGGATCTCGGAGGAGAGGGGTCCTTGAAGGGCAACAAGGCCTTGTCCATCTAGGATCTGCCATTCGACTGGTTGATCAGAATGCGTGCTCTTCCATGCATCCAGTTGTGCCTTGAAGTATGCAGTGTCCTTTTCTCTGCAGCCTGCATTTGTCACAACATAAAACCTATCGGCTAGGCGCGTGATGACGGTATCGTCAACAATGCCACCATTGGAGTTGAGCAGGGTTGAGAGAGTAGATTGATGCTTGGGCAGGGCAGAGATGGCAGAGGGAGTGATGCTCTCGAGGAAGGCCTCGGCACCGGGGCCAGAAAAGTGGTGCTGGACCCTGAATGTGGTTAGCTTACAGGGCCGTCTTTCACCACCACCCTGATTGTGTATGGCGTCTTACATGTGGCCGACATCAAATAAACTGGCTTTTTCGCGCGTCCAGTTGTGCGAGTCGATGATGCTCAAGTCGCTGTATTGAACGGGCATCAAGTATCCGCCAAAAGGCACAAACTTGGCGCCATACTTGCTGTGCAGTTCATACAAGCCAGTCTTTCCCAGCTGCTCGCCTGCTGCCTGTGAAGAAGCCCATCGCACCTGCTGTCGCACTGGTCCTGTGAAGTTGCGGGGTCGCGGGGCTGGCAATGTGAATGTTCTGGTCGAATACCGGGCGGCTTTGGGGCATTGAAGTCTTCCAACCTGGGGCGCAAAGGCATTGGCTACTGGGCGCAATGCAGCGGCTGCTTTTCTGGCGGCCATTGTGTGTGGGCGAGGAGGAGATGCTGCTGCTGGCTGTCCGACGGATATCAGCGGCGGATGGAAGTTATATAGTCAGAGCGCCAATGACGCCGGCGGGCTGATAGCTGGGCCGCCCGGCGATCCAAGCTCCGAAGCTGGATTGCATCCACAAATGCAGACATCATTCCCATAGCCGCCTATATCGCGACCCGATCGCCCTGAGACGACTGCACCAACCATGTCCAAGGGCAGCAAGTACCTACTGGTGTCGCTGCCGACGTCTATCTCCCCCTCGAATCACCACGATGACGCCCTGACGGCCTTGCGCTCCACCGTGACCAATGACGTGGGCAACACTTCCCCGTTTGCTATACCCAACTTCAAGATCGGAACCCTGGATGCCCTCGTCCAGCAGGCCGACGAACTTTCGAAGCTTAGTAATGCCTGCGAGGGCGTAGTCGCAAAGGTCGGCGAGAGTCTACGCCAGATTCTCGACGGCGACGAGTCCAAGGTACAGCAGCAGAAGACGATAAATGACAGTACGTGGGGGACCGGCCGAGTGAATGGCACCTAAGAGCTCACATAGTGCAGAGCCCGTCGACCAGTACCTGCGCAGCTTCCAGTGGAACAAGGTCAAGTATCGCGCAGACAAGCCCATCGCAGATCTCATAGATGCACTACAGAAGGTAGGCAGCGGCGCATAGTCATGGCACCACTCAACAGACTAACCGCGCGCGTAGGAGATACAAGGCATCGACAACGATGTCAAGTCCAAGTTCAGCCAGTACAACCAGACAAAGGGTGCCCTTGCAGCCGCAGAGCGAAAGCGCACCGGCAACCTGTCCACCAAGTCCCTCGTCAACGTCGTCAACCCCAAATCCATTGTCCGCGACTCTGAATACCTCGACACACACCTCATTGCCGTCCCCAACACGGCTGTAAAAGACTTCTACCAGGCATACGAAGAGCTGAGCCCCATGGTTGTCCCCCGCTCCGCCAACAAGATTGCCCAAGACGACGAGTTTACCCTGTTCGCAGTCACAACATTCAAAAAGCACTCCAACGAGTTTGTCCACAAGTGCAGGGAAAAGCGGTGGACTCCGAGAGAATACACGTACAAGGAAGGTGGAAAGGAAGAGGAGGCAAAGGAGGCCGACCAACTGGCCAAGGACGAGCGCAAGCTCTGGGGTGAGGCGCTGCGGCTAGGTCGCACAGGGTACAGCGAGAGTGCTATGATCTGGATTCATGTCCTAGCACTCAGAGTGTTTGTGGAAACTGTGCTTAGGTACGGCTTACCGCTGGATTTTGTATGCGGCATTGTTCAGGTGAGTTTATTTACATTAGTCGCGCCGTTGCTTGCATACTAACATTACCAAGACCGACGCCAAATCGGCGAAAAAAGCAAAGGTGAACCTTGATGCAGCCTACTCATACCTTGGTGGCAACGCTTTCGGCCGTGATAGCAAAGGCCGCATCAAGAAAGACGACCAGTCCATGTCCATTGACATGCAACAGGCCGGACACATGGGCGACCAGGAGTACACCGCATACGTCTATTACGAGTTCGAGGTTGTATAGCACATCATGGGATTAATCACGATTGAGAGCAATATTTTACGAGTTGAAAGCTGTTCACACAAAGCTATTTTGTACGCGACACCTCTAGATAGTTCATCGCACTACCCTTGACTAGCAGTAGCTCTGGTACCATCTTGCTTATCTAGGCTGTGTTTAGGCAACCGTTGTGTACCCCGCCTCGCTAACACGATCAATAAAAGGCTAAGATCACAATCAAAGTGACATGCACTAGTCTACTGAACTCTTTGTCACCCTACTTTGTTCTATTCCTCAACTTCTGTTTTCAATGATCTCAGTAAAAGACGAACAGTCTTTGACTACTGACCCTCTTTTGTCATCACCACCACACAACGACACACCATCTGACCAAACAACCAATAAACCCGCATCGCCCAAGATCACATCCCGACTAAAGAATGATCTCTACACCGCCACTGAAGATGGTCCGGACAGGTTGCTCGTGCCCCCAGATGGAGTACACACCACTTCGTCTCGATTCGCGTGAGGCTGATTTGTTGCTCTTGCATCCAGCACATGAAGCAGCTGAGCGTGTTTGCTGCAGCCTCGAAACGTAC
Organism: Bipolaris cookei; assembly: GCA_002286855.1. Lineage (NCBI taxonomy): Eukaryota > Fungi > Ascomycota > Dothideomycetes > Pleosporales > Pleosporaceae > Bipolaris > Bipolaris cookei. Next base: position 47,940 of record NRSV01000067.1, on the reverse strand, counting down.
CTCCTCACTGAACTTCCTCCTTTTGTTGCAGTCCAGAATACAAGAGGATACCGAGACTACAGACTACCTGTAGAGGTAGATGGAAAGGCTTTGTTCCTCTCGTTTGTATTAGAGATATTTCTACGCTACCTTCGTACAACAGTTGACAGATCAACACACATTTGGGTCCGATATGCCTGTGTAGTGGAATCAGACCAACAAGAACAGAAAGCATATTGGACGCGCAATTTTAGCAATTTCATGTACACGCAAGCTTCTGAAGTATTTGATATGCAGGAGACCAACAACCGGCTACTTTAGTCGCGTCGTTTCGCGAGGTCGTTTTGGACAACACAAGAAATAGTACGGTCTTCCAGACCAGATAGCCGTACCTAGGGTGTGCCCCATCCGCCTGGATACCAGTGCCAGTTTGGACGTACCGACCATGGACTTCCAATACATGCCACTGAATATGGTAGCTGATTAGATTAGAATCATGTGCATGATGCCTGCCCAGAATACACATGCGCCCATAGTTATTCGCGTGGCGCGTTGTCCGATTAATGGTAGAGAACACTATATTGCTCTCTTCTGTAAGCTTTCGGATGTAAACAGAAGGGGACAAAACAACTCAACTGACTTTGATTCAAATACAGTTGGGGTGTGGGTGATACTCAGGGGCAAATTATAATGGCCGGGCAAAAGATGACAGTCCGCAGGAACCTTGCCGAAGCTATTCGTGTCTTGAGAGACTCTAACATCATGCTGCTAGTGTGGATAGATGCACTATTGATCAACCAAAAAGACTTGACTGAGCGCGCCCGGCAAGTGCCGTATATGGGGGAGATATATGATTTTGCCATTGCAGTCTTCTCTTACATCGGAAATCCTACTGAAGAGACAGGGCCAATTTTTTCTTTTGTAAGACATCTCCGCAAGTACCCGGCCCTGTTCATGAATGCGCCCAACGAGTATTTTTTTCTCATTGCAAGACTATCTGCATGGCGAACATGATGATAGCGAGAACACCATCAAACTTTGTCAATTCGCAAAGCTATGTGCTGGCCTATATAAGCCTTTGACTAGGCAATACTTCCGGCGGATATAAATGTTGCAGGTTAGTTCTGAAGCTCAAAAGACACATTTGTTTACTAAGGATTTACCAGGAAATTGTCTATGCTTTTAGTCCAACGGTGTTATGCATCCCCGGTCAAAAGGAAAGCTGGGACGATCTTGAATCGTCCGCGCACAAGCTTCAGGACATGTTGAGTCGCGACGAGAGACTTTTCACACGAATCCTAGAGATAAGATTCTTCGCACTGTGGAACCTCGCTCGAGATAAGACCAGCCAAGACTTCAAGCCTCATTACATAGAGCCGTATGAACGCATATACGCTGATTTTGCTCGACTCTGGATCAACCAGAAGCGTTCGCTGTATATTTTGGGAGCAGTGGAAGCGTCAGAAAGCAACTTTTCCTTTTACCTCAAAACGCAATCTTGGGCGCCGGATTGGAGTGTCTCTACTCAAACGAAATGTCCTGTGCACAAGGACTACATTCCAATACTGTTTATGTCAACAGTGGACATCCAGCAGGAAAAACTGTACGCCTCAGATGGCGGCATTACGGACGACACATGCGAAGACCCCCTCTTTAATTTCCAGGACAATGTCTTACATCGCACCGGACTTATGATCGACCAAGCTGGAGCCATCCTACCGGAGCCTCCAGAGCCATCAAATGCAATAGAACGTCTCCGTTCTGCCGACCCTGACTAGGAATTCCACTACTGGATAAGTAAACTTGCCCAGTACTTCCACAACCTCAGCTTAAACATCTACAACGATCCCCTACGAGCAGCTTGGGCAACGTACCATGGTGACAGCGCTACTCTATAGCTACCTAGCACTGACTTCGCATTCGCCCTCGACGATTCATAAAAATGCCAGACGGAACTCTCTAAACATATTTCCGCATGGGGTGGGGTGAATACCGCCTATCTGAAGCGCGGGACGTAGCCACACAGGTCCTGCACGACCGACGACCATTTATATCGGAGACCGGGTAGACAGGTTTGATACCACACACATTGCTAATCAATGGATGGAAATAGGAGGACATTGCCATCTTGCTGTTATAGATGTCGTCTACGTAGACCCTATACTTCTTGACTTTGCTTCGTATAAGCTTAAACCACGCGTTAATAGTCTCCATATCCTCCTGCCGCATTTTCTATCAGTCTTTTGGTTAATCAAAGGCTGTTTTAAGCTCGTCTAAACGCGATATAAACCTTCAAGCCTAGTTCTTTCCTATAGGCTTCTTACCACGCGCTATAAGTAATTTCTCTACTATATTTGCTACCTCGCAAAGCTAGGGCGCAAATACTCATAAATTTAGGTTGAGGATATATCGTACGATATTTTACTCTTTAGTTGCGATAGGCCTCTGGCAATTTGGGGGTGCTTAAGGTTAAAAGGTGATTTTCTTAAGCCGATCTAAAAGCCGCTAATGCGGTACGTTGTAGGCAGTAGTAGCGCGTCATACGGTCTTAAACCGCCCTGAAGAATATGCCTAAAGAATAAGAGTAATTCCACCTTCACGCAGAGTTAAAAAGTCTTCACGTAGTGGGGACATTGTACTTTGAAGTTGATGTTCATATTGCCAAGAAAAAGTGGCTGGCTCGATGGTCAAGTACGTTATTGTTACAAGTAACAAGAAGGATTCTCTCCTTGACGCCAGACAAAAAATCGGAAGAGGCACGGTTGGAGACCATAGCCTCTGGAGGTCTGCGTTAGAAGGTAATGATCATCATAGGGCAAGCAGAATCACGTGATGTGCCATCCCGCCAAGACGATCCATCCGAGGGATGGCAGAAATGGAAGCAATGAGGATATAAAGATGAATAAATTTCACTATTACTCTTGCTGTAGTCAACTCAAATTGTACTTTCTTACTATTTACTTTACTTAACGTGTATGGCAAGCGAGCGGCGCAGGCAAGCGAGCGGCGCACCCCATCAAACTTGCGCACCTCCTTAAACTAAACATCTAATTACTCAATACCACTACGCTCAAATGGCTTCAGACGAATCAGATATTCAACTTGCTATCCAATCTCTTAAAAATAAACAGATTCAAGGGAATCGCCGTGCTGCTGCAGTCTATAGTGTAGCCGAAACAACGCTCCGCCGCCGACGCGCTGGCAAGCCTGCCCGACGCGATTGCCAGCCCAACTCAAAGAAGCTAACTAAGCTAGAAGAGGAGGTGATAGTTGATTATATACTTAATCTTGATCTACGTGGATTTGCGCCTACGTATACTGCTGTGCGCGATATGGCTAATAAGCTGCTGGCTACGCGCGGCGCTGGCCAGGTTGGGCAGAAGTGGCCAGCCAACTTTGTCAAGCGTACAGACAGTCTTGCGACGCGTTTCAATCGGGCTTACGATAGGCAGAGAGCTCTATGTGAAGATCCAGTCTTAATTAAGAGCTGGTTTGGGCTTGTGGAGCAGACGAAGGCCAAGTATGGCATCTGTGACGAGGACGTCTACAACTTTGACGAAGCTGGCTTTTCAATGGGAAAGATTACCACTCAGCTTATCGTTACAGCATCAGAGAGAAGAGGCCGCCCAAAGGCTATCCAGCCAGGCGGCCGAGAGTGGGTGACGTTTATCGCTGGGATCAATGCAGCTGGCTGGTCTATCCCACCATTTCTCATCTTTACTGGCAAGCATCACCTATCTGCCTGGTATGAGGAGGCAGAGATCCCACGCGACTGGGCGATCGCAGTCAGCGATAACGGCTGGACGACTAATGAGCTAGGAGTTGAGTGGCTAAAGCACTTTGTCAAGCATACAGATGGCAAGGTTGTTGGGGCATGCCGGCTGCTTATCCTTGACGGCCATGAGAGCCACCAGTCACTTGAGTTTCAAGAGCTCTGTAAGGAGAACAATATCTACACACTCTGTATGCCACCACACTCATCTCATCTACTCCAGCCTCTTGACGTTGGCTGTTTCTCGCCGTTGAAGCGCGCGTATAGTCGTGAAGTAGAGAGCCTAATACGCAACCACATCAACCACATCACCAAGCTCGAGTTTCTGCCAGCGTTCAAGACAGCCTTTGATCGATCCTTTACACCAACTAATATCTGCTCAGCCTTTCGAGGCGCAGGTATTGTTCCTCTTCAGCCAGACGCTGTTCTATCAAAGCTGGACGTGCAGCTACGTACGCCTACTCCACCAGCTGTTCTAGCAGAGGCTCTCTGGCAGGCTCGTACGCCTAGTAACACACGCGAGCTTGAAGCTCAATCGACATTGATACGTGATCGCGTTCAGCGGCATCAAGACTCATCGCCAGCTTCAATCATTGCGGCAATTAACCAGCTTAAGAAGGGGGCAGAAGTAATGATGCTCTCGGCTGAGCTAATGCGCGATCGAATTGCTACTCTTGAGAGAGCTAATATAGCAGTATCAGAGCGTCGAAAGCGTAAGAAAAAGCGGATACAGAAGCGAGGAGTCCTTACGAAGGGAGCTGGAGAGGATATACTTGCTCAACGCGAGGCCGATGAGCAGATTGCTTGTGAAGAGCGTCAGGGTGGGGAGCGATTAGGTGTCAGCCGCCGGGCTGTAACGCGCTGTAGTAGATGCAAAGAGACTGGCCATAACTCACGTACATGCAAGAAAGATACTCTAGATACTAATTAATCTACTATGTCAATATCTGTTAAAATTATCGATATGTGGTGGAGCTATACGCTTGTAGAGGTGTACAGAGTTGATGGGGTGCGCCGCTCGCTTGCCTGCGCCGCTCGCTTGCCATACACGTTAGTTATTCTATCGAACATGGAATTGATTGTCTTTATCTTTGGTTACATCCATATAACTCCTTTCCACCATGAATCACCAGACAATCGCACAGCTTACTGCAGATTACCGTCTCGCCCTAACCCGAACAGAGACTAAGGAAGTATAGCCAGACCCCGTGTAACAGTTATTAACAATATTAGATTCTAGAAGGATCTATTTAGTAGTAGATTGCGTAATCTTAAGCGCCATAGATGGGTATCAATCGATAATAGCATAATAGCATCGAGTAATCGATTGATTGTAGAACTTAGGTGTAAGGCTGAGCACCTAGATTCTATTAGAGATTAGTTGAGTGTCAGGTTGCGTACGGGCGTTGTGGTACGAACCTGAAGAGAGGGACAGCGCAAAGATATGGAAAAGAATGAAGGAAGGAGCCCATGTCAGAGAAAGAAGGCATACAGGACCAATGATGCATGAGCGCCCCGCGTCCCACAGTCTTGGCGGAACGCCATCATAAGACAAGTCACGTGTGTCCCACGGAATCCCACGATGTGCCACAATGTCCCATGCATGAGGCAACATAGGACATATGGGACAATAAGAAACGTAGGGCATTCACTTATTATATAGCATAGGCATTAAGCCCTTATGGCTCGATGTGTTTAACTTAAGTTCTGAGTACAAGTATAATATAGTATTATTCTACTTGGCCACGTTACTGTCCAACGCACCCTGTCTCTCTATCTGCAAAAACCAACCAACAAGAATCTTAACGCCAGAAGTATTATATCACTTCCACTCAAGATATATTCTTAACACGTTGGTACTAGGCAGGTTCGGAAACAACAGATATAGAATAGATTACACTCGCTTGCAAAATTGGCTTCCGGTTCCTTCTAACACATAGGTTTTGATATTGCAGGGATTAACGCCGTGCTAAGTCAATATTTTGCTAGAGTCAGCCTAGCGCAAACGCAATTATCACATGTAAGCCGGACATCGCGAAATCTCTCTAATAACACAGCCACACTACAGGCTGCAGTGCTAGTCGCAAGGCTGAGGCTGAGCAACAGCAACTGTTGATACCTCTGTTCCTGCTGTCCGACGATGATCAATCCTCTTCATATATGCATTTACTGCCAAAAAGCTCCTTTCCCCTACGTACCCGTCCTGAATGTCACGTCAATTGTGCCGCGAAGACTACACCGTGGGATGGGTGTGCGCCCTCCCGGTCGAGCTGGCTGCGGCGCTAGAGATACTCGACGAAGAACACGCCGCCCTCGACCAAAGTCCCCACGATGAGAACATATATTCCCTCGGCTCGATGGCCGGACACAACGTCGTGATCGTGTGTCTACCAGTCGGACGCATCGGGAACAATCCTGCGGCCGCTTTGGCAACGCAAATGAAGGCTGCCTTCAATAGCATCCGCTTTGGCCTTATGGTGGGCATTGGCGGAGGGGTGCCGAGCGCGGAAGCAGACATCCGCCTGGGGGACGTGGTAGTGAGCAAACCAGACAAAACCTTTGGCGGCGTTGTACAGTACGACTCCGGCAAGGCTACTCTGAGCGGGTTCGAGAGGATAGGGTCGCTAAACTCACCACCGCAAATCCTACTTGCTGCACTGGCCAGCGTGCAAGCGAACGAGTTCCGGGGACGAAGTAAGGCTGCCGAGTATATCGCTAAGCTTAACCGTGTGCCCAAGTTTCGGCGCGATAAGGCCGGTGCTGACATTCTCTTTGAGGCGACGTACGATCACGAAGGCGGGCCTATGTGCGACAAGTGTAAGGCAGAAAGACAAGAGGCGCGGGAGCCGCGCGACAGCGACGAGGAGGTGGTAATACATTACGGAACGATCGCATCAGGCAACCAAGTGATAAAGGATGCTAGGAAGAGAGACAAGATTAGCGCGGACCTAGACGGGGTTCTTTGCTTCGAGATGGAGGCGGCTGGGCTGATGAACAGCTTCCCGTGCCTGGTGGTCCGCGGCATCTGCGACTACGCCGACTCGCACAAGAACAAGCGGTGGCAGCCGTATGCAGCAGGAGCAGCAGCAGCGTACGCAAAGGAGGTGCTATCGGTAATAATACCCAGTACGGTTAAGGCCGAAAGGAAGATTAAGGAAGTCTTGTCTGGTTAGTTAGTCTTACAAGTTTTATAACTAGTTAAGTTGATCAATACATGCTGACAACCTCCTTCACGACAGGCCTTCATGCAGTTGCGGAAGACTATAAAAACATCGCAAAAGAGGGGCTGGCCATCTCGCAGCAGTCGCTTCACATCCAGCAGCAAGCACAAGAGCAGACGTTGTCCGATCGGCAGGCAAGGTGTCTCCAGCTGTTTCGACTCACCAAGAGCACGGAGGATGCTACCTACGAGTGGTACAAAGAACGCATAGCCGACAGGGTAGAGGGAACATGCATGTGATTCCTCAATCACTCTCACTTCCAAGAGTGGAAGAGAAAGGAGTCAGGGCCGCTGCTTGTATCAGCAGACCCTGGGTGCGGCAAGTCAGTGCTAGCTAAGTACCTGGTTGACCATGTCTTGGCAGAGTCATCGACAGTATGCTACTTCTTCTTTAAAGACCAGGTGCAGAACACAGTACGCGAGGCGCTCTGCGCTCTGCTGCACCAGCTGTTCTCGCAAAAGCCAAGTCTTCTTGTGCACGCTGTGAAACAGTACGACAAGGATGGCGAAGGTCTAGTGAACTCGGCAAGCTCGCTCTGGGCTGTTTTGGGAAACGCGGTGCAGGATGCTAGTGCAGGATCTATCACTATCGTCCTGGACGCTTTGGATGAGTGCGCCGAGTCTGAAACAAAAGATCTTATGCGATCTGTAGAGACTCAAGTTCAGAATAGCGAATCAAGCAACGCAAAGCTGAAACTTTTTATGACCAGCCGGCCTTATGAGCATGTCGTGTCCAAGCTCTATAATCTATCCGAGGCTTTCCCACGCATTCGCATACCTGGAGAGGACAAGTCAGATACTATTAGCCAAGAAGTGAACTGTGTTATACGATGTCGAGTGAACCAGTTCGCAGAAGAAAAAGATCTTTCAGACGAGATCAAGGCGTGCCTAGGAGAACAGTTGCTGAAGATGGAGCACCGGACCTACTTGTGGGTTTACCTTGTGTTTGACTATCTAGAAGGGTGCCGCTTCAAAAGGACACCTAAGGGAATGGCATCTGAGTTTAGCAAACTGCCAAAAAACGTTGATCAGGCTTATGAACAGATCCTAAACAAGTCCAAAGATTGCTCGATGGTTCCGAAGGCCCTAGCCATCATCTTGGCAGCAACCCGACCTCTTACGCTATTGGAGATGAGTATTGCAATGGAGGTGGATGAGAGCACAAAGGCGATCGAGGACCTTGACCTTGAGCAAGAAGATGATTTCAAGTCCCGTCTTAGATCATGGTGTGGGTTATTTGTGTCTATCCACCATGGCAGGATCTATTTTCTACACCAGACAGCGCGCGAGTTTCTGCTCGCGGAGCTCTCATTATCTAGACCCATTGAAAAAGCGCTGCGATGGCATGGTTCTATTACGATGAAGGATGCGCACACTGCTCTTGCGGAGTGCTGTATACGATTCCTTAGCTTCTTTGACCATAGCGACAGCGTCACCACGGATCAAGTACAGTCCGTCGACAAGAATGCGTTTCTAGAGTACTCTGCAAATTCTTGGGGCTTACATTTACGAGAATCCAGAATTTGCGATGATGCAGAGGCAGCTATAGCATCGCTCACCTTGAAGTTGTCTGACCCAGATGCCAGAATCTATTCAGTATGGTCGCAGATATTCTGGAAAGGCTTTTATCCAGGGAATTTGAAGTTCCGTACGAGGCTTATGGTTGCATGTTTTTTCGGCCACGTTGCAGTTGCGAAGCGGTCGCTCGAGGAGGGCGCCGATGTTAACGCGCACGGTGGAGAGTATGGGAACGCTCTCCAGGCGGCTTCAATACAAGGCCACGAGCAGGTGGTGAGACTGTTAGTTGAGAATGGCGCTGATGTTAATGTGCAGGGTGGAGAGTACGGCAACGCTCTCCATGCGGCTGTAGCTAAGAACCATATAGCTGTTGTCGAGCTCTTACTCAACAACGGCGCTGATCCCTCGCGACACGATAGCCAGGGAAAATGTGTTTTGCATCATGCTACCAACAGCGTGGATTGTGACCTTAGTCTTGTCGACCTTCTGCTCTCACGAGGCGCTCCAGCAAACACGGTCGATATCAACAACATGACTCCACTGCATTATTGCGTCAAGCACGGCCATAAATTTATAATAGGATTGCTTCTTGACAATGGTTTGTCCATTAATGTCGGTGTCCATCGAAAGTCGCGGTCGCGGAATACTGTGAGGACCGACGCCTTTTACCAATTATCGGTTCCGGAGTCCGAGCCCGACATTTCGGGCACTTCAGCTGGCCTGACACCTCTACACTTTGCGGCCTTGACTGGCAATTTAGTCATGACCAAGTTCCTTCTAGAGCGTGGCGCTGATCCGAACGCTTTGTCCAGATACAACGAGTCCCCAGTGCATCTCACATTGCGTAAAGCACTGCATGGACCAAAGCATGACGACGATTGGACCAACCCGGACTTCAGGATAGAAACCGTGTGGGACTTCGTGGACTTTGAAGATGACGAACTTTATTCAATTTCTGCAAGCATAACAATAGATCGCGAAGGTGTGCTTGGTGCTCTGCTCGCAGATACTAGGACCAGTCTGACGATCAGAGACTATCAACATAACTACCCTTTGCACTGCGTTAACTACAAAGAACTTGGAAGTGTGATAGGCTAGAGCCTAGTTGGTGTGTTGTACCTCGATGGAATCTCGGCCTGCTCCTAAAATCCGGATGCCACCTAGAGCTCCGAGTCTCGCCGAGACTCGGTGCGCTCTGACCGACAACCGGAGCGACTAGGTCTTATCGACTCGATTGTGCAGGGGCAGCTAGCACTGTATATAGATAGCTACGTAGCTCAGAACCTCAGTTCTCTATCGAATACAATCTTGTTACCAGGCATCGGCAACCTTTGCGCAGCCTCTCACAGGAAGTGTGTCGATGATTCAGAAACTAGTATCTAGAAGAGCGAATCCGTTCGAAAGGAACTTGAAGCAGCAAAACGCACTGCACCTTGCTAGTCAAGCTGGCAACCACGACGCTGTTGCTTTTCTAATTTCTCTGGGAGTTGAGCCTGCCTTAACGGACAATAAAGGGCTCAATGCTCTTCACTACGCTGCACGAAGTGGAAACCATGAAACAATTAGTGTTCTTCTAGAAACAGCTGTGGCAACAAGATCAAGCCTAGTAGCGTTGAAAGATAATCAGGGTAGAAACCCGCTCCACCACCTGCTTTCTACATATGCAGTTCGGTATGAGACAATCCAATTGCTGCTCGACAAGGGGGCAGGTGGTTCAGAGTTGGACGCATCTGGCAACTCGCCGTTAGCGAGCTACTTCAAACTACTACACCTGTTTGAACCAGATGTCAACGTCTGTCAACAATTGCTTTCGGTCAAAGGAAACTCTTTGTTTCTCAACAGAAATGGACAACACCTAGGACACCTATGTACTTTCGCTGGGAGATGCAGCGTTCAAATTTTCGAGATCCTAAAGGAACATGGCGTCGATTTAACACAGAAAGACTTACAAAGCAAGACAATTTTACACTGTTCTGCGATACACGGATCTCTTACTAAGGAATCTTTGCATTATCTTGTCCATGTTGTCGGGATTGAGATAAATGCAAAGGACGCGTCTGGAAAAACAGCGCTGCAACATGCAGCAGAGGAAGCGCGGAAAGATCGCCACCCAGACCTCTTCGATCGTGGACGCTGGGATAGAAGTATAAAGCTATTATTGGAATCTAGTGCTGGTTGAACAGCTTCTAGAGCTACAGAAGGCTAGATACAGCTTTCCTTATTGTCCTTTCTATGTAATGTTTGTCTTTTTAGATATTGTTTGGTCGCTGCTTCTATTGCATTGTAAACCATAGTTCAGCCTTTTAGTTTGCTCTACCTAGTATCCTTTCTTATGCAATGGAATTGTCAAGTCGCTATTATACAGTTCGGGGCGAGGGTGGGCATAATTAGGCCTACCACTGTCTCCTATAGGTTAAGGCGAATCAATGTATAGTATATATAGTACTATATTATTAATGTTGTAACTAAGATTATCATATCTTATGTATTAGATTTACGCTTGGTGGAGAGTTATGCTAAAGTTCTATACTTGTTAACTATTGCACGGGTGCTAATAGGTTAATGCTAGGCATAATAGGTAAAGCAGGCCGTTATAATCCCTACTCTTGGTGTGGCACAAATAATAGCGTTCGAGCGGGAGGCACAGTCGCTAAGCACTGTACATATAAGGGTATGGTTTGCTCGTCGAAAGTCTTCAAGTGCTGCGCGAACGCTACTTTCTCGGCCTATGAAGGCTTCTCTAGTACTTCTGTTAAGGCCTTTCATAGTATGTACTAAAGTATGTGACATTGTTACACCTGACAGCCCTGCGCCTAATAGATACCGACCCAGGGACGACAAATAAAGCGGAACATGAGAAGCTGTTTGTTGCGCAGGAGGCAGAGAAAGTGCGTGGGTCAGTTGGCCTTATATGCTTGCAATATACTAATAATGCTGCGGGGTAGGTAGGAATCAGCCAGATATGCCTCTGCAGGGTCGATCTGCAGGCTAATTGCAATATGCTCGCCGGACGTCATTCGTTATCATATGAGCTTTGCCAGGCAGACATAACAATATACAATCGTGTGATAGCTACAACTAAGTACAAACATAAATGCAGTTCTCGCCTAAGGGCGTGATTCGAAAACGCGGAAATGTAAGTTCTAGGCTTAAGTTTTATAGACATCCGTGTACTAGCGTGCTGTAATGGGCGGGTTAAAATAACTGTGCACGCAACTACACGTGCCGTCCAGTGTACCAAAAGGTATGCACAAGATAACAAGCTTGTCTTATTGTCATAGTAGCTGGGTATATATACTCGGAATCAGCGCGCGCCGCGCTGATCGCTACTTGGCATAGCCAAGTCATCATCAAGGGCGTAGCCCACTACACGTGCTGCTATAAGGACACTAGCTTCTAACCAACCCTATGTTACGATCTATACCGGCCTTACAAGCAAACTGCTTGTGTGTAACTAATCAGTTTTAAGGATATAAGTTAGTTAATTAACTAATCATCGGGTTGAGTACGCTCAAGTAATATCAGTAGCTTTCTTTACGAGAGCTCACTTAAGCAAACGCTAAAAGGCCCTACAGACCACCCCCGTCGGAATAACTTAAAAAATACGTTTACACGCACTAAACGTCGCTATAAGTTCAGTGTAGCTTCTTTATCAGAGGCTGTATCTTATACAATTCTCAAAAATTCAAAAAGTCTTCGCGGCGACAGACAAGCAGGGGTTAGGAGTGACAACGACGTCTGAGACAGCAAACAGAATGCTCAACAGCATGCTCAAAGGCACTGTAATTTTTACTTAATACATTGCTTCTAAAGAGAGTGATAAACGAAGAAAATACTTTAACTATAGGCATATAAATAGAGATACGTTACATAGAGATGTGATGTTTAAAGTTCAGTCCATCTCAACACGGAGTGTTTTTTGGCTAGTTAATGATGGACGTTAGCTGACTAAGCATATTATCATAAGTTTTTATTATTCTGCAGACGTTCCCGCTCACCGTTAGAAACACTCCAAAATTCTTTTGAAAGATTAGGACAGTTGTGACGGTCATTGTCACATGCAATATGGAGTACTCTAAAGATTGTAGAGATTGTTTTGTGGCTGAGGCTTAGGGCGCTTTTGCAAAGCGGCTTGAATAGGATAGCTGTGCATACGCTGGTCTTTTTCTGGCAAAACGCTAGCTTGGCGCGACAGGAGCCCCTGCAACGTCGAAACTGCGCACTATATTAGGACCGGAAGCCAATTGTGCAAGCGAGTGCACAAGACGTAGCTCTTTGAGCTACGTACGGAAACTAAAAAGCAGGTGTAAATACATTCTAAACAGGCCCGAGCGAGCGCTAGCCGTGCTGTACGGTAAGAATCGGGCCGGTTATGGGAGACGTACGACCACATCGTGACACTGAGTGTAACGGGTCGGATCCTATCGGATCACGCAGGCAACTACAACGCGCACACCGCACCAAAAAGGCTGGCACGAGATATCAGAGCTGCTGATGTCGTTGCGTAGTTGGTACACAAGGTAGCCACCGCTATCTGTACTGTGATGGGCTGACCAGCCCGTCACACTGAGTAGCTTAGATCTCTAACACGTTCGAGGGACATTATAGTTAGCTGCAATATGTTACACTAAAAGAGTCGCGTCTTATTCAATCGCTTAAAGCGCAAGCTGTATTCTAGCCTCCTTTAATCAATCTATCTAGTGTAGTTAGTAGGGCATTGTACGGTAGAGGTAGTTTTGGTGGGGTCTTGGCACAGGTGGGCCACGAAGCCTGCTGGGCCACCTACGTTATCAGATTATCGATATAGAGGTAAAATCATAACGACTACCAGCACTAACCCAACGTCCATGCAAGCATCGTCATGCCCACCGCCTCCATCCCATCGATATGATCGCCAAATCCAATCCCCACCCACCAATGACACATCACACCCACCCAAGCTCCCATCCATCGCTGGTCCGCATTCCGTCGTGCTCCGGCCGGCCTGCCCCAGAGCGCGAGCGAGCGAAGGTGACAAAGCAACACCTCTCACATCATGAGCGCCTGATCAGTGCCGAAAAAGTGTGTCGTCATGAACTCTGTTTTTCGGTGATAACAGTTCCTCTGCCATCGAATGGGCAATCGGAAATGTCGGAGCCAATAAGCTTTTTTTGAAGCCGCAGAATTGGGATGCGCGGGCGGCGCGTCAGGGTTCGGCGTTGCGTGTTGAAAGTCGATGATGATGTCAGAGATTGAACATTATGAACTTAAGCGTTTGGATGCCGGCACTTATTTTTTTTTGAAGTTGAACAGCAACAGCTTTGCATGAGTGCTACCTAGTAGCTCTTCTTGTCACTTTTTTTTCAGAAAATCTTGGTCAAGATAGTGTTGCAGTGCGTCGACCGAGTAAAAGAAATGGTGGATCTCATTCGCGATTCCGCTTTCGGACACTGCATTCGCCTCATCACTGGGAGGAAGTATCTTCTATATCCTGAAGAGAAGGATCCAGAGTATTGGAAGAGATATGTTAATCAAGAGAAATCGGGGTATATGGCGTACCATGGATTCACGCAGCCGCCTGAGAACGCGGATGAAGTGCCGGGGCTTGCGCATGCACGCAGTGTCCATAGTCGCCAAGGGAGGGATGCTTCTGACGAGTCCAAAAGCACGCTTGGCGACGGTGTGAATGAAACCAGTGGTGTTCGCGTTGATCCAGAAAATGGACGGGATTATCATGTTGTTGACTGGGATGGTCCCGATGATCCACAGGTAAGTTCTAATCTTTCTCAAACGTGTAGATGGCTACTAACAGTTTCCCAAAGAATCCACGAAACTGGTCCCGAGCAAAGAAGTATTTTGTCACGTTTGAGATTTGCCTTCTCACCTTTTCGGTCTACATTGGATCTGCTATTTACACCCCTGGTGTAATGGGGGTTATGCAAGAGTTTGGCGTTGCTCAGGTGCCTGCGCTATTGGGGTTAACACTATACGTTGCGGGATATGGTCTTGGTCCTATCCTATGGTCCCCTATGAGTGAAATCCCACAGATTGGAAGGTTGTGGGTGTACATTATCACACTGCGTAAGCATCCCCGTTCTGACATGGCATCCGGAGCCCGGCTAACATGGGTTGATCCCTAGTTTTCTTTGTGTTATTACAGTTGCCCACGGTGTTCTCAGTCAACTTCGGTATGCTATTGGCCTTCCGATTCTTGACTGGATTTGTTGGATCGCCGGCTCTTGCAACAGGAGGTGCGTCCATTGCTGACATGTACCGGCCGAAGAAACAAGTCTATGGGCTGGCAGTCTGGGGAATAGGTGCAGTATGCGGTCCTGTTTTGGGTCCCCTAGTGGGAGGATTTGCTGTCATGTCAAAGGGATGGAAGTGGACGATATGGGAGATTATGTGGCTATCCGGCTTTTGCTGGGTTGTGCTGTTCTTTTTCCTCCCGGAGACCAGCTCGACCAACATCTTGCACCGCCGGGCAAAGCGGTTGAGGAAACTGACCGGTGACGATCGGTTTACTTGCAAGCCAGATATGATGGCGGCGGAGATGACAGGAAATGACGTATGTATAGCGAGGCTGATGGTGGTACGCTAGGGCACTGCTGACCTGAATTAGATTGTCCTCATGGTTCTAGTAAAGCCTATCACGCTCAATTTTACAGAGCCAATTGTCCTCCTGCTCAACTTGTACATTGCACTCATTTACGGCCTACTTTACATCTGGTTCGAGTCGTTTCCAATCGTATTCGAGGGCATATACGGATTCAGCCTTGGTATCATGGGATTAGCCTTCCTTGGCATTCTTGTCGGCACCTTTATCGCAGCTAGTGTGCTTCTCGCATGGAACTATTTCTACTTGGAGAATCAATTTGACGAAAACGGCAACATTGAGCCAGAGAAGCGGCTAATTCCTGCCATGGTCGGATGCTTCTTTGTGCCCATCTGTCTGTTCTGGTTCGGATGGTCGTCGAGGCCGGACGTACATTATATGGTGCCGATTGTTGGATCTGGCTGCTTTGGCATTGCGGCTTTTACACTCTTCCAAGCGGTCCTACCGTATCTCAGCGATGCGTATCCCGATTCTGTGGCTAGTGTGTTGGCGGGCAACGATCTAATGCGATCGGCGTTTGGTGCGGGGTTCCCATTGTTCGCGAACGCCATGTACAAGAAACTTGGCGTCGATTGGGCGAGCAGTCTGTTGGCGTTCTTGGGTATTGCCTTTATCCCGATCCCATTTGCGCTGTATAAATGGGGCAAGCAAATTAGGCACAAGAGTAAGCAGGCGAGGAAGGATATATAAGGGAAGGAGGCTAGCAAGGGGGGACGATGCGTGTATGTACGAGTGTGTATATAAATTTATTTGTAATGACTCTCAGTCTGTTAGTGTAGCGTAAAAGATAGTATAGGTTCTCTCCAGTTGCAGTGCACGAGTCAGAAGGTGCTTCGGGGAGGATTGATACCCACGTCACGACTGTAGCGTATCGGGATAGTGGCCCACGGCGTGCAGGCTGTTGAACGAAGATTGCATAGTGGGATAACAGCATGTGGCATGCAGCCTGTAGCATGCAGCCTGTGACATGCATACGTAAGTTATGTAAGCTGTAAGTAAATGAGCGCCCCGTCCCGCCTCTGTGCCGTGCCCCCCTCCCCCCGAGATTGGCACTAGCAATCCGCTGCACATCCGCACAGCCACACAAGACCCCGCCACAATTATCCGCCACACCTTCCCTTCCCTACAGCAGGTTTTCAACCACCACGGGTAGACCTGCTCACCACCACGCGCGCTGCTGTTGCTACAACACGCCCTGCCCATGGCTGACGTCCCTAAACCCGTCGTCGTCAACGCCCCCGAGCCTCAGCGCCTGGAGAGCTCGGGGTCTGGTTCGTCTGCCGACTCGGATCACGATGCCCTGCTTGGCGCTGGGGACATGGAGCATCATGGCGAATACAACTTTGCTCCGCCTGTCCAGCCCGCCGCCGCTGTCGACGATATTGCTCCCCTACGCGAGTCGGCCTACGGCTGGAACACGGCCGCTCCAGCCTCGTCGCGCCCTCGTGGGCCCCAGATCATGACCGACGTCCCACCCGCCACCCAACAGCCCAACGGCTCTGGCCTCAGCTCCGCGAGTAGAGGCCAGCGTCCTGCTGCTGTGCGCACTCCTAGTAACGCATATGCTCCTGCTCGCCGTCCCCAGCAATTCTCCCTCAATTCCAACACCCACCGCCAGCGTAACAACTCAGCCACGCGCTCGCGTCGCAACCCCAACGCCGAGTACCGCGCCCAGGAAAAGGCCTATGTTCAGCGCATTCGCCAGGAGGATCAGCAAGATGAATTCTTCGACCCAGCCCTGCGCACTCCCAGCCTCGGTTATAGTACCGACTCGGAGACCGACGACGACTCGCCCTCGACCGCTGACTATGTTGACAACGACCCCTATGACCAGGAGACGCTCCTCTACTATGGCAATGACGACATGCAGCCGTCAATTGAGGAGTTAAAGATTCCCGCCAATCGCGAGCGCCTCGAGTGGCACTCGATGCTGGCCAGTGTGTTGACGGGTGATGTTGTTAAGCAGGAGAAGAAGCGCTTGATTGGTAGCTCAGAGCAACAAGGGGACAGCACTATGAAGGCGGAGATTTGGATGGGCATCCGCGCAAAGGTCTGTGGCCGCTCGCTGCAGGCACAACGGCGGATAGTTGACGACACAAGGAGCAAGATCCGCGCCAACCTTGAGAGCATTATTTCCTTTGAAGTTGGTGGAGAGGCTGAGGCTGGTCAGACGGCTGCCCAACAGGTTGCGGATATCGTCAAGAAGATTGAAAAGGTGGAGAGTGCCTACCCTACACGGCAGGCTCTCGAGGCTGCATATCCCAGAGCAGCTTCACAACCCTACAAGGACGCCTGCGACGCTGTTATTTCTTGGCATAATACCATTGCCCTTATCAACACTGAGATGTCTATCCTGAAAAAATGGGTTGGCAACGAGGAGTTGGACTTTACCAAGCCCCGCCCTCGCTCTTCTCATGACCACCATCTGACCGATGAGTCTTCGTTTATTGACCGGATACTCAAAGAGGATGGTCTCAAGTCCCTACAGGGAGATACCAACCTGCTGACGCCTCTGGAAAAGGTTATTCAAAAAGCAAAGGCTACACTCATCGCAAACGCAGAGGGATTCGCCGACAGGCATCTCCCGCCTTATATCGAAGAGTTGCTGACTCTCATCAACTTCCCCTCTCGTCTACTTCAGGAGATTATCCGCGTTCGCCTGTCCTATGCCAAGAAGATCAAAGACCCATCACAGCAAGGTGTCATGATGGCTGAGCAGATGATTGCCCAGTTCCAGATTCTTCTTGCCATGGCTGGCCAGGTTAAGGAAAGCTACATGGTCATCTCGCGGCCGGAGCCTGGCTGGGACCTGCCACCGTGCATTGAGGAGAACTTTGATCAGGTTGTTCTAGATGCTCTCAAGTTCTACTTCAAGATGCTCAATTGGAAGCTGGCAGCCAACAAGAACACATTCAAAGAAGCCGAAATTCTTGAACAGGAATGGGATTTTTGCAACAAGCTAGGTCGTCAACTTCAAGGCGGCGATGTGGTGACGGCAGAGCAGTTTAGTGTTCTTACCTCCAAATCCCTGACCCGTCTCAGTGCACACTTTGAGCGAGAACTCCAGCGCCGACCCGATGAGCTCACTGGGTCTGAGATGGAAAAGCGCTACAAACAGATTTTAGACTCTGTTCGTGTGCGACAACGAAAGCTGTTCCGTTTCTCCAGGATTCTAACACAACGTTTTGAGAACTGCACCGAGTACAATATTAATAACATAGATTTGGATGAGGAACAGCTGCACGAGCTGTACGAGTCGTTGGTAATTACAGGACATTTCCTTGTCGAGACTTCCAGTACCAACAATACGGGCCTTTACATTGTTGCCTCGCCTGCCGCACTTGATCGTCCCAATGACATTCAATCGCTGCTTACGACATGTTACCATGCTGAAGAGGCCCCGGAAGACCCCTCAAACCCATATGTTCTCATTATCAAGCCAGAGCAACCTCTTTACTGGTCAGGCAAGAGGATGTCGGCCAATATCATCGAGCCTCATCTGGATCTCAAGGCTGGTCGTTTGCGACTTGTTGCCGACGGCTCCCAGCAACGGTTAGCTAATGCAAATATGTCGTTCTTATCCTGTATTGGCATAGAACTACACACCTTGATCGATCAACGTGCCAATCTTCCACGCGTCAATGCGGAATTGCTAAAGATCAAGCAAACTGCATACACCCTATCCAACACCATCATGGACAGCGTTGAGATTGTTCGCAGACAAACGGCTGGTCTTGATTGCCAGGATCTCATTCAAACCTGTTTTGCTTTTGCAACAGAATTTGGTCAGCGTTCGGTGCTCTACATGGACTACAACCGTCGAGCGATGAACAACATCAGGCTTACAAGGCTAGCTCTTGACTGGGTCAGTTTCATTTGCGATGATTGTATTGCATCTGACCGCAAGACGTTCCGGTGGGCTGTCGTAGCCTTGGAGTTTGCCATGATGATGACTCGCGGTCAGAACATCTTGTCCATCAGCGACGATGAGTACTCCCAACTACGCCTAAAAGTTGCTGGCTGCATGTCAGTGCTCATTTCTCACTTTGATATCATGGGCGCTCGATCCACCATTGCTGCTCAAGCCGAGCGCCAGCGATTGAACGCCATTGCGGGTAAGAGCATGCTGGACCCTAAGAATGCCAAGGACGACGATGAATCCATCAAAATAACACAAGAACAATGGATGCAGAGACTCGAAGAGATCGACTCTTTCCGAAAGGAAAAGGAAGCTGAACGACAAGCATTGGGCAGGGTGCTGGAGGACTCTAACGAAGCCGACCGAGCTCTTACCTACCTCTCTTCATCTGCTACCAACGTTACTCTGCGCTGGCAGCAGGGTCAGTTTGTTGGCGGTGGAACCTTTGGATCAGTATACGCAGCCATGAATCTCGACTCCAATCACCTCATGGCTGTCAAGGAAATCCGTCTCCAAGATCCCCAGCTCATTCCCACAATTGTCGCACAGATCCGAGACGAGATGGGAGTGCTGCAGGTGCTGGACCACCCCAACATTGTGTCCTACTATGGTATCGAGCCACATCGAGACAAGGTGTACATTTTCATGGAGTACTGCTCTGGTGGTTCGCTTGCTGGTCTGCTGGAGCATGGACGCATTGAAGACGAGACTGTCATCATGGTTTACGCACTGCAGATGTTAGAGGGTCTTGCCTACCTTCATGATTCCGGTGTTGTACACCGTGATATCAAGCCCGAAAGTGAGTTTTGTTATTCAATCACCCATATTCGTATACTGACGCTATCCAGACATCCTCCTAGATCACAACGGTGTAATCAAATTTGTCGACTTTGGCGCTGCAAAGCTCATTGCTCGCCAAGGCCGAACCCTCGCTGCAGAACACAACGCTACACGTCAAGGCCGCCAACGCTCAATGACTGGAACCCCCATGTACATGTCTCCTGAAGTCATTCGCGGCGGAAGCACAGGTCGCCATGGTGCCGTCGACATCTGGTCCCTCGGCTGCGTGATCCTCGAAATGGCCACGGGGCGCCGTCCCTGGGCATCCATGGACAACGAGTGGGCCATCATGTACCATATTGCCCAAGGCGATCCCCCACAGCTACCATCTCGCGACCAACTCAGCGAAACGGGAATCGACTTTTTGAAGAAATGCTTCGACCGCGATCCAAACAAGCGAGCCAGTGCAGTCGAGTTGCTCCAGCACGAATGGATCATGACGCTCCGTGCTCAACTCAGTCTTGAGCCCGCAACTCCAAGCGATACTAATTCCAGCAGCGGAACTCCTCATAGTAGTAGGCAAAACTCTACCTACAATTAGTTCCCCCTTTCCCTTTCATCTTCCACCCAAATCAGAAGACTTACTCAGTTTTCTTAACTCCTTGTTTTTCCTCGTTTATTTGATACGCGCACGCTAACTCTACTTCTCTCTTTTCCTTTTCTGCCCTATAGTCACTCGTCGTCTCTCTCTCCAAAAATCAAGCCTTGATGCCACAAAAACTGGTCGTTTGAATCCCGGCCTTACGCTCTCGCCGAATTGGAGCACGGGATTCACATCCCCACTCCCGCCATTTACGCCGTCTGCGAGTGGGGGGGAGGAGGGGCTCGTGAGACTAGGACGGGAGCTGAGTGAAGTGGGTAAGGGTGCGGTGGTGTTTCCTATAAGATTACGTGTCAGCCTGGCGTCTTTTCTATTCTCTATCATTTCTCTGGGCTTCAATTTTTCACCATCATCATTGTGGCTTTCTTCTTCTCATTACTTGCCGCTCGCGTTTCTTGGCAAGTAGATGGGAAGACTGTTTTCTCTCTTGTATCACACATCTTTTTCCTTATGCACCTTTCACTCATTTCATAGTCTGTCTTCCTTCTTCTCTCCATATCAAGTACATATTGGATTGGACTGGGAAATAAAAAGCAGATGAAAAATTTGTTTGGCTAGGGACTCAGCGTGGGAAGGGTCAACCATGTGCATTAGCGATGGCGTTGTGTTCTTTTCTTCGTATGGATAGTAGGACTTTTTTTGGGGTCTTTGTTGCCTTGCGAGATGGATTGGTCCTAGATGGTCATTTTCTTTTTCTTTCTTCTTTTGCCATGAACGAACAAACGATTCGATTGGATTGGATTGGGAGGGAATGCATCCATAGCTAAGCAACGATTTTCCCACTATAAAGCTTATACATTTTGTCAGTTCGCTTTTTCTCCTCTATCATGTGTGAGCGCTACATCACTGTAGCAAAAGTTTGGGTTGTGAGAATGTATTCAGTCCAGCTGCTGGTGCAGCAAGAAAGTGTGCTTGATCTACAGTCTATCATATATTCCTCGGTCATACTCTCGTATTTTCTAGAGGAAAGCTCATAAACATTGCGCCCTCTCCTCTCCTCACTGTATATGCCCACCATCTACTTACCGTCACGCATAGTACGGAAAAAGTCCATGACACCAGTAAAGACGACAAGCAGAATACCACCTCCGGGACCAAGTCTGAGAACCTTGGGTAGGAAACCCTTGTAGAGGGCCGAGAAGCCCTCCTCTTTCATGACGGTGCCGAGTGCAGGCCATGCCCAGTTGTACTTGGGTACTGAGCCGGCAACCTTTGGCGAGTTCTGAATACGCGACTTGACCACGTCCATGGGCGTGTTGACAATGGTACCGACTGTGCCACCAATAGCACCAGACAGGAGGTCGTTTGAGATTTGGCTTCTCTTGTCGGTTGCCTTGGGTAGGAGAGCGCGGACCTGGAAAATGCAGCCAAAGTATCCGGCGTTCCAGAGAATGTGCCTCCACATGGTTGACTCCAGACCCTGGTACAGAGTAAGAGGGCCTTCCTGCCTGATAATCTTCATAACACAGTCCATCATGCCGTTGTACTTGTGCGCCTGGGCCCTGTCCTGTAACCGAATCTTGACCAGCTCGAAAGGTACGACGACGAAGGATTCGGTTGCACCGGCGGTGGCGCCAGTGAGGATAGACAGCGACTGGTTCATCTTGGATTGGCCGAAGAGGTTGCGGTAGAAGGCACCCCATGAGTCATTGGCAGCAAACTTGGTGGCCCTAGGCCATGTGAGTTGGAGGAAGATGAAAGCGAATAGAGAAATGCGCACCTCTTTGGAGCCTCCATCAGAATGGGAGCAGTAATACCGCGGTACAATCTCGAGGCACTGGCAAACGTCAGCTCCTCCGGTTGGGGTTACTGCCTATGCGTTGTAGCCGTACCCTTCATTCTTGATGATCTTCCGGAAGCAGTCCACCATGCCATTATAACCCTCGTCACCAACTGCCTTGCCGGTCTGAAGTTGTCTGCGCGCAATTAGAGGCGGTTGCGAAGTGATTGGATGTTTGGTCTCTTACACTCGGGTCTTAACAACGTCAAGAGGGTACCTTGAGAATGAGTCAGCGTTAGTCGCATAGAGATGAAGGGAGTGAGTGAGCCATACATTATCAGGATCTATATGCGCCAGGCCAATTAGCATTGTGTGGTATCACGCGAGCTCGACGAACGATGAGTTGCGCCCACTCACCTCCGACACACCAGCTACGGCACCTTGACACACAGATAGTCAGCGCGCATCCGTATAAAACCATAGCTATAACTAAGATGGTGGCAAAAGGTTGCCGTCGTACAGCCGAGAAGGCGCATTGGAGCTGCATGTATTTTGGTGGGCAGCTATCGGTAGTTGTGCAGATAACCGCTGAATCGGCATTGAAAAGGACTAGAGTAGCTGTAACTTACCGGCCGCGAACTGGTAGGCGAAAGGCAACGGCTTCGCATCGGCAGAAGACATTTTGAGGGCAGGATGGTGGAGGAAGAGAGATGTCGGAGGGGCAGCGAGAAGAAGTGCCGGTGCAGTGCTAGTAGGAATAAGAGAGGGATGCACGGCACACAATCTGGGGAAAGAGCCGTGGAGCGTGGGATGTCATGGATTGTATGTATAATATCTCCAAAGTTGGCCCTAGCTTCCCGCCTTCGGTTGCGAGACGCTGCTTCAACTTTCACTTCCACTTCCACTTCAGCTTTGGTGGGGGTGCAAAAGCTACTGTTCCTCGACCTGCCCCACACTTCCAATGCCTGGTCAAATATACCGTTCTGGACAAAATCTACGTTATGTAATACATCGGGTAATAACGTACTCCACCAGTAAGCTGGCCACACCAGTAAGCTGGCCGCCCCACCAAACCTGACGCGACTCTCTCCACAACCACCACCATGCCGCGCCGACAGCGCTCTATACAGACTTCTCGTGAAGGCAGAATAAGTCTTGCTATAGCTTCATATCGTAATAACCCAAAACAATCTATTTATAGTCTCGCGAAAGCGTACGATGTACCAAAGTCAACTCTTCAGACGCGTCTCCACGGTACCCAGCCACGATCAGAGATAGTCTCTACCAACCGAAAGCTACTACCTATTGAAGAGCAGTCTCTTGTGCAATGGATCCTAGACCTTGATCGACGCGGTTTTCCGCCCCATATCATTGACGTGCGACGAATGGCAGACGCTCTACTCGCTGCGCGCGGCCAAGATCCACCTCCACAGCCTGTTGGCAAGAACTGGGTATCGCGCTTTATCCAGAACCAGCCAGAGCTCCAGACAAAGTGGACTAGAAGATTTCATAGTCAGCGCGCTTCCTGTGAGGATCCTATCGCAATTGCAGCCTGGTTTAAGCTAGTAGAAGAGACGCGCCAGACGTACGGCGTCCTAGACCAAGACATCTACAACTTTGACGAGACTGGATTCGCAATGGGCGTCGCTGCAACGTCAAAGGTAGTTACAAGCTCTGACAGAGTCGGCCGAGCAGTTGTTGTACAGCCAGGCAATCGCAAATGGGTTACAGTAATCGAGTGCGTGAACGCGTCTGGCTGGTGTCTACCACCGTTAGTGATCCTGTCTGGCAAGGCCCACCAGAGCAGCTGGTACCCCAATCTCCCACTAGACTGGGCTATCGGCGTCTCAGACAATGTATGGACGACTGATCAGCTTGGTGTAGAGTGGGTGAAGCATTTTAATCGGCATACGGCAGCTCGTACGGCTGGAGTCTATCGACTTCTTATCCTAGACGGCCACAGCAGCCACGCTACACCAGAGTTCGACCAGTACTGCGCCGAGAATAAGATTATTACTCTCTGTATGCCGCCGCATACGTCGCATCTTCTTCAGCCGCTTGATGTTAGCTGCTTCTCGCCGCTTAAGCGGGCGTACGGGCGTGAGATTGAGAAGCTCGCCTGCCAAGGCGTCTACCACATTGACAAGATAGACTTCCTTACAGTCTACCAACAGATCCGGCCAATAGTTTTCACGCAGCAGAATATCCAGGCTGGTTTTCAAGCGACAGGCCTTATCCCTCCTTGTCCAGATCGCGTTCTATCGTCGCTTACCATAGCCAGAACACCGTCTTCACCACAGACGACTACAGATAGTAATGCTGCAGCGCCAGCGGCAGCAGCGCAGACAGAGACACCACATACAGTAGCAGAGCTTCAGCAGCAGGTACGCTATCTCCAAGAGCGGCTTCGCCGGAAATCAGAGAGCCCAACAAGCATTGCGATACGCCAGCTCGCTAAAAGCGCTCAGCTTGCTATGCAATCAGCAACAATAGTTATAGAGGAGAATAAGAAGCTACGTGCAGAAGTCCAGCGCCAACGACAAAAGCAAGACCGGCAGCGTCAATATATTGCTACTGGCGGGGTGCTTCAAGCCCAACAGGCTCAGCAGATGGCTGCAGAGGCAGAAAGGGTGGTGATGGAGGCTGGCCAGAGCCAGGGTGGTGAGCGACGTCAGCGCGCGCCGCCGACGTGCACGAAGTGCCACGTTCAAGGACATACTCGGACTTCATGTAGAGCTTCCTAAAGAATAATATCTCTTAATTTTATCTTATTTTATTACGTTGTTGTAGAGCAATTACGCAGAGAGTCGCGTCAGGTTTGGTGGGGCGGCCAGCTTACTGGTGTGGCCAGCTTACTGGTGGAGTACGTTATTATTAGACGACTGCGAACTGGTTCGACTCAGTGGTCTGCAGCATCGTAGCTGACGCATGTTCCGTGCAGTACCGCAGTCCCACATTCCTTGGACCGACATCGCTTGGCCCTAGCAACTTAATGACTCACGTGACCTTAGTCGCGAACCCGTGGCAATATCCCATCCTATTGGTTGCCCGTGACGCGTGAACGCGCTCAACTGCACACTGCAAACGTATAGTCTGCCCGCTGTCCATTTCCATGTCGACGCGGCAAAAGTCTTTTTTCGACCAGGACCAGAAACCAAAGGTAATTTGATAACGATACATGATTCACTAGCCTAGCACTTATCCAAGACACCCGCAGCAATATCGAGGCCAATGGAACCGCTCGCGCAACGGCGCCTTCCCCCACCATCACAGTAATCAGAACCCACCCGCGACGCGACAGATAGTTACAGGTCCTCCCATAATGCCGTCAATCCAGACGCGTACCAAACTCAAGGCCTTTCAATTCATCGAAGGCGTGCCATCTGTCGCCAATGCCAAGGAACGCGAGGCTGAGAAAGAGAATCTGCGTAGTGTGCCAGGAAAAGGGTCCGAGTCAATGGGAACCCCAAAGGCGAGCAGGACTTCGAAACTGCCCACTGTTGTAGACTGCCCGCCACCGTCAACTCCGGCCACCACACGACTACCGCTTGCGGATCTTGTCGGTAACGTCGATGATTCCTCAAGACATGCGCCGCCGCCCGTGGCCTCTCCAGAAGAGCAATTGATATGGAGAGGCTCGCAAGCGGTAAACACTCCGTTGCCACGAAAAAACAAGAAGCGCGCTAGGAGTTCCTCACCCGTTGGTCCCTCCCAAGAAGAATACAGGCTGGACTCAAACAGGCAAGACATCACAACGCCCCAGGCCGATCCAGCCATGGAACTTTGGTCACGATATACAAACAGCAAGGGAACCCCCACTGCCAATAGAAGTGTAGCCTTTGCTCACCTCATCAACGAGTCCTCACCAAGGTCTGCCGCTGCTGCCGGAAGCGTGAGTGGGCTTCGAAGATGGGCCAGCTGTGGCGTCGAGTTTCCTGCATCCAACAGAAAGAAAAGGAGGATGCACGGTGTATTTCAGGCCGAAAAGGAGATTGCTGAGGACGTGTTTGCTGATGTTCCAAGTTCAGATGGTATCATGCTTGGGCAGCCCACCAAGCCAAACATTGCGAGCATGGTAAAGCGGATGCGAGAATGCGTATCAAAATCAGAATCTCGGCTGTCTTCACAGTTGCCATCGAGTTCATCACCGCTACCCCGGGCTGGCGATCATCAAGACTCATCGTCCGGCTCTCCTGTACAACGGCGTCCTCGGGAACAAGATGTGGTTACTTCAGAGACTCTGCAACACGTATCAACTTCATTGGGAGACATTCTGGATGAAGATGACGAACATGTGCAAGACGAGAAACCTGTAAATGCTGAGAAGACCGGACCTGTCCCACTCGAAGCATCCGCGGAATCATCTGATGATTTTGGAGACGACGATTTCGATACAGACTTAGTAGAAGCCTTGGATGTCTCCCCCCATGAAGCCAGCCAACCAGCCCACTCCACCAACAATATCAACACATCTCGCCAGCCTGCAGCCTCACACCCGCAACCACAGCTAGCTGCAGCGGCTTCTTCAAAGACTGGAAGCGACGATGAGTTTGGAATGGATGACGAAGATGACTTTGCTGCTGACCTAGAACAAGTGGCATCACTGTATGACACGAGGTCGATGGAATCCCTAACAGCTGATCCAGCCCCAACAGCAGACAAGGGACCATCCGGGGCTATTAAAGACACAGTATCAGCTACAGTCATTAGTCTGATAGACGACGATGATGAATTCGATGAAGATATTGGTGCTGACGAATTCGCCGCTGCTGAAGTGGCTGCAACGCAAGGACCAGGAAATACCGTATGTAAAACAAAGACACGCCACTAAAAGAGCATTACTTACTCTCGAAGAGTGAACAGGACAATAGGGCCATTCAGCGTTATCTGGTGAAGAGGGTAGATGAAAGCTCCTACACGACTGACCGTGGCTACCAGATGCCCGAGAAAGTGAGTTGCGAATCGAGCGAGGTATTAAGCATTGCGGCTAAAGCTTTATAGGTTCTCATGGTTGAAGAAGAGAAGACTAAGCTATTCAAAGCCATCATTCTACGCCAAGCTTGGTTTGACACGCCTTGTACAACTGGTTCATTTGTACATGTCATAGGGGAGTTTACAAGTGGCGGACAGTGTGTTGTAGATGATCATAACAACATGCTTATTTTGCATCCAGACCATTTAATCTCGTCAACTGTTGTTGCAGATTCGTTTGGTTGTCTTCGACGAGCAGTGCTTCAGGATCGTGTAAAAGCGACGAGCAGAGCCAATGCACCAATGTTGTATGGCACGCTTCTACACGAACTCTTCCAAGAAGCCATGAAGGCGAACAAATGGGATACAGCTTTTCTTTTGGAAACGATTAAGAAACTCCTACCAAGCCACTTGGCGACCATACTGGAAATCAACTTAACGTGCGAAGACGTCAAGGAGTACATGAGTAGTAAATTACCTGAGCTGCAAGCTTGGGCCAAGATCTTTGTCTGCGCAGAGCCCCAAGCCGATGCCGTTGTTCGAGAGCGAAACGGGCGGCAGTGTACTATGAGCATCAACAAACTCCTGGACGTCGAGGAGCACGTTTGGTCTCCCATGTACGGGCTAAAGGGCAATATCGATGCTACTGTCCAAGTCACAATGCGGGATGATCAGGGCAAACGAACCCTGACCGTGCCGTTTGAAGTTAAGACCGGGAAGAACTCGTCGAATGCTGCTCATGTTGCGCAAACCGCGTTGTATAACCTATTGTTGTCTAATCGATACGGTATGTTCTTCAGTGCTTCCAAATGCTCAACCTGACCCAAACAGATGTTAATATTGCATACGGCATTTTGTATTATCTTGAAACTTCCGATATTAGCCGCGTTCCTGCTATTCGTAATGATATCATTCATATGATTATCAAGCGAAACGAGTTGGCCTGCTATGTTCGCGATCGGATCGAGCTTCCACCAGTGCTGAAAGAAGACTTCAAGTGCCAAAAGTGCTATGCACAGGAGGCATGCTTTCTTTACCACAACCTCGTCGAAGACGGCAAAGGCGATATGCTGAACAAAAAGGCAAAAGAGCGATACGACGAACTAGTAGCGCCACTCCAACCTTCCCATCGAGAATTCATGAAGAAGTGGGATACGCTCCTGACCAAAGAAGAGACGGACATGATGAAGTTCCGGCGAGAGCTCTGGACGATGCTTAGTACAGAACGTGAAAAGCTGGGCCGCTGCTTCTCCAACGTCATCATGGAACCCGGGTCTGGTTTTGAAGAGAAGAATGCCCAAAAGATCAACCGCTACAACTACACCTTCATCAAACAGCGGCCGGGCCCTGGCTTTTCTTTTACTGAATCCCAGCTCATCGTTGGAGAGCCTATCGTTGTCTCGGACGAACAAGGCCATTTCGCACTGGCCAACGGGTATGTGACAAATGTCAATAAGCGGCGCATCACCGTCGCTGTTGATAGACGACTACATAACTCTCGCATCAAGCTTCCAGATTTCAACTCCCAGACCAACCAAGCCTTTGCGGGTATCATGGAAGTCACCAAAGAAGGCGAAACAATTACAAAGTATGAGGCCGACGAGGAGCCCGTCCTGTACCGCCTGGACAAGGACGAATTCAGCAACGGCATGGCAGCGGCTCGTAACAACCTTATTCAGATCATGGACAACAACGTTTATAAGGCTCATGACTTGCGTGCGCTGATTGTGGACGGTCGGACACCTGCGTTCAAGTCCATCAAGGACGCACCCCCGATGCCTGAGTCATCGCAAATGTCAATGAATTCCGATCAGAGGGCTGCTGTTTCGAAAGTCATGTGCGCCAAAGACTATGCGCTCGTGCTGGGCATGCCAGGAACAGGAAAGACGACGACCATAGCACACATCATCCGGACACTTGTTGCTCAAGGGAAAAGCGTCCTTTTGACTTCCTACACACATACTGCTGTCGACAACATCCTTCTCAAAATCCGAGATGACAAGATTGGCATACTGCGACTTGGTGCCGCGAAGAAGATCCACCCTGAAGTTCGAGAGTTTGCCACTCTTGCGGCAGAGCCAAAGGAGAGTGTTGAAGAGCTTGAAAGATCATGGATGCAGCCACCTGTTGTGGCTACTACCTGCCTGACTATCAATCATCCCATCTTCAGTCGCCGTGTCTTTGACTACTGCATTGTCGACGAAGCATCTCAAATCACATTGCCAGTATGCCTTGGCCCAATCCGCATGGCCCAAAAGTTCATCCTGGTGGGTGATCATTACCAGCTGCCGCCATTGGTGCAGAACAAGGAAGCTATGGAAGGTGGACTCGACGTATCGCTTTTCAAGCTCCTTTGCGAAGCTCACCCACAAGCGGTCGTCAATCTAGAACATCAATATCGCATGTGTGCTGATGTGATGCTTCTGTCTAATAGGTTCATTTACTCGGGACGATTGAAGTGTGGCACAACCGCAGTAGCTACCCGTACCCTGAAGCTGCCCAAGCCAAATGGTCTTATGACCTATCACCATAGGCTACAACAGTCTCGGTCCAGCGCAGTACAATCTTGCGCAGGTCCTGATGCTGTCGACTGCTGGCTTTCGCGTTCTTTGTTACCGGACCAGCCTGTGGTTTTTATCAACACGGATCCTATCTCTCCAATCCTCGAAACGCAAGCTGGACCTCGCATAACCAATGCGCTTGAGGCACGTCTTGTCAGCCAGCTCACAGTGTCGCTGCTTAGCCTTGGTGTTGCTGTCGACGATATTGGCATCATTGCTTTCTACCGCTCGCAGCTTGCTCTTTTGAGACAAGGTCTGGCTGCTGCTTACACACAAACTCAGTCTTCGGAGCTGTCAGCCCCGGTGATTAGCGGACAAGGATGTGCGGGTGTTGAACTACATACTGCTGACAAATTCCAAGGTCGCGACAAGGAAGTTGTCATCGTCTCTTGCGTGCGCAGCAACGAGAATGGTGTTGTTGGCGATTTACTCAAAGATCGACGACGTATCAATGTTGCATTGACCCGTGCTCGATCCAAGCTTGTTATACTGGGTAGCGAGAAGACGCTGTCGAATAATGAGCTCCTACGCGACATGGTTGCCCTCTGCAGAGAAGAAAATTGGGTTCTCGACCTCCAACCCAACATGGTAGAATCTCATGCATTTGAAGAAGCCATCACGCAAACCAGCAAAACACCAGTCCGACCATCAAATTATTCGTCTTGTGTTCCAGACTCTGCAGTGAGCCCGTCACTCACGCCAAGTCCGTGCAAGAAACGCAAGGCGCTTGGCGATCTTACAACCGCTCCTGGGACGATCAACGCCAGGAGTTCAAAGAGACAGATTGGAAGCAAGACTGCTGAAGCGAAAAAGGCACCCGCCAAAGTCTTTACGGCTGGGAAACGTGGTATCCTTGATGGTAGGCCCGTTCTACGGGATATTTACAATGACGCTATGTAGCGCCTCATTGGGTTTGATGAGTTTGAAGATATTTTGTTTATGAATGTTTCTTGATGGAGGAGTAGTGCATTGCTTTTGCGACAGTTTTTTACCACATACTCACGATAGGGGATAAGATAGTAGGAAGAAAGACTAGGATACCACAGCGTTTTTTGTTTTATATAAAGATTAGCCTAGGATGCGAACTTTCAAGCAAGCGAAATGATACCATAATGAACTTGATTTATGTACTTTACCACTCTTCTGTTTTTTCTTTTCACTCATTTTTAACACCTTACTCAGTAACCCTCATCCCCTCAAAAAAAAGCACTATCTATACAAATTTCCTTCCTACCCCTCCTACCCCTCTTTGTTTTTCTTTTTTCGCACCATTGCTGTATATCAGTGTTCCATTTTGTCATCCCCTCCCCCCTCCCCTCCACCTCTTTGATTTAAATCTCACCCTTCTAGAACCCTACCACACCATTCTCACCCCATCACTAGGCCCCCAAAATATAGCGCGTCAGCACTAAATCGGCATTGCAATGCCTTCATGCCTGCAAAAAAGTACCGTACCGTTTAGTCTGGGCGTAAGCGCATGTGGGTTTGCATGCCACGTGCGGGCTAGGTAGTGAGGTGGTAGTGGGAAGGTTTAGCGAGTTGTGTCGGGCACAGAGTAGCCTTTTTTTAGGGGGGAATCGATTCTTGGGGTGTATCGATGTGAACGTTGGGTCTGAAGCTGCAATGAATAAGGAGATACAAGTCAAGGCAATTATGTGAATCTTGGTCTTGAGATGGAAGGGAAAAAAAGGTACAAACAGTAATCATACGCGCTGCTAATTGGCAGACGATGGGTGTTTGATTGAATGTTAAAGACATTACGAATACCATATTACGAAACGTCCCTAACGGACTAACGAGGGTAGTTAACCAATCGCCTCCTTCTAGCCAAGTGACTCAAGTGATTCATCAACCACACACTCTCATCTCATTTACAAGCTAGCAAGGAGAGCAGGCAGGACGCTAGTGTTAGTGTAAGCCCAGATGGCAGAGCTGTCGTGAGCCCTGAATGTAGCACCAGTCCAGAAAGTGTTGCGCTTGCTTTGGAGACCGTACAGCTTCTTGTAGAAGCCGTCGCGGGTGGCCTCTGGTCCGACCATGAGGTTGTAAGGGTTGTGAGGCGAGGCGGCGATGAACTCAGGCTCAGGGGCGGTAATCCCGTTCACAGTGCGGTAGCGTTTGATATCCGCAAGGATGGCAGCTTTGGCCTGGTCTATGGTCATGGACTGGCCGACCTTGGTGCCATAGAAGATCTGGTCGTAGGCGGGGTTGACGGTAGGGTAGGCGTTGAGGATGGCGGGCATGGGTGGGATAGCAAAGGGCTTGTCGAGTGCAAGGTTCACAAGGCTTGTGTTGCTAGGGAAGGCGTTTTTGACAATGGTTGTGAAATAATCAACGGACGTGAACTGGTTAAAGAGCTTGAGTTCGTCGCCGCTGGCATCGAGTGGGGCGAGGTTCTCTGGAGTGGGTGGAGCGGTGATGAGAATCTTCTTGGCTATGACGAGACGGGTGCCCTTGGGAGTCTCGACAAGAGCCCTGACGCGGCCATCAATCTTGCTGACACGTGCCGTCTTGACAACCCTGGAGGACAGGAGGAGAGAATTGGAAGCCAGGAGTTCGGCAGTGAGTTTCTGAAATAAAAGGCTGTTGTTCATGACCGAGCTGGTCTGGAAGCTCTGCAGAGTCTTTATAAGGCTCAGGGAAAAGGTACGGATCACCTGCAGAGTGGGGATCTCAGCAATATCACCAAACGCAGAGGTAAGAGTGTAAATGGTTTGTACAGCATCAGTGATGTTGTACTTTTGAGCAAATTGGCCAAAAGGAAGCACCAGGTCTTCGGGAACAGGGTCGGGAAGGTAGAAGCCGCCGTCGAGTTGGGGCCACTGTGAGATGACAGCGGTATACCGTTGAATAGCAGCGCCGATGGCTGTTTGGTTGGCAGCAGGCACACCCTGCAGGATGCGACCAGTCCTGAAGTCAACGTTCTGAGAATTGGGAGAAGAAGTGGTGGTTTGGGTGGTGTTGAGGCCGAAGCGGGCGAACCACTGATGCACCAGAGGCTCGTCATGGTACAGCTTCACACCAAAATCAATGGGAAGCTTGGTCTCAGGATCCAAGAAGGTCTCTGTGTGCCCTCCGGTACGGTTCTTGGTTTCAATGACCACAACCTTCTTTCCAGCATCCTTGAGTTGGATGGCAGAGTAGCATCCCGCGCCACCTGCTCCAATGATTATCACATCAGTATAGATGACCTGCTCTGGCTTGTAGTAGCTGGCTTCCAGATTCTGGGGATTGGGCGCTGCGTTAGCGAAAGGAAGAGCGATTACCGCGGCGGCGGCAACTGAAATAAATGAACGCATGGTTGAAGTATCTTTGCAGTGGGACAATAAAGAAAGTAAGGAGCGTAGTTACAAAGATTCTACTCGTGTGCAAGCGTAGAAAATCCAAATGGCCAGACATGAAGTTTGTAGATATACACAATGGCTCTCTCGACTCGGACCTATTGTGTAAGCCATAAGCTGACAGTTTGTCAAAATAAAATTGCGTGCACGGGACAGTGGATGGCAAGCATCGCAACGATAAACTTTGCATCAGCGTCGATGCTCGATCAACCTGGGGAATAGTGTGGATTAGGGTGCCGATAAAGTGCCGTAGAAACGGTATTTTCAATCCTTGTGCCGTGTGCTAGAATTCGAGTTTTCCATGTATTCTCGAAAAATTTAAGCTCACTCCATGATGTAGAAGAATAGACAAAAGTGAGTGGTATGATGCTGCTCAGGCTCAGCCCTAAGTGATGTCCGACAATTGGGGGTGATGTGCCTGATCTGCATCAGTGCGCGCCTTTCCAATTGTCGCTGAGCGTAAGCCCATCTCAATATTTTCCCTTAGTTCCGGCTCAACATGTGTACAAAATTCGCCATGCGGTTAATATTGCGAAAGATGACATCATTCAAAGTGCCGTAATAGGAATATTTGGTCTCGTTTTGGAAGGCGCATGTCCTTATCCTTGTCCAGCTCTTCGGTGTATTGACAAGTTGTTCGAAATGAAATGATATTTAAAATTCATCCGTTATGAAGATGGTCAGGGGTTGAGAGGCTATATTCTGTAATCTATATTTGCAAGTGTGCGTGTGTAGTGCAATTTGGCTGTAGGTTAATATAACTCGTATGTATGTGTGCTGTATGGAGAAACACGATTGAAATGAGTCTAGGGGGATCCTCGGCACTTATTTAATAAGTCAGCGCCAAACGTTCGGCACTAATTTCTGCTCACTTTAGATAAATGGTTGATGACTCAATGTACCAATTTTAGTTGTACCGCATTCATTAGATTTTGAACGAAACGCTACCTACATAGATTTAGAGAGTCGACGAGTCAGTATTTTCATAAGATACTACTAAATTGAGTGTATAAGGTGTTCGACTTGCAAGTGACCGTGTCAGATTTGATGGGTCTTCAATCATCTCATTGAAAAATTGATTGATTGTTGCTGTTGTTGGATAATGGATTTATTGGCTAACTATAGAAGTGCAAGAGAGAGTATATATAGCTGAAGTATTAGGTGGCTGGGAGTAGCTACCTATAGGTTTCAGCCCCTTTAACTATTAGTTTTAGGGCCTCTACCCTTTAATTTCAACATAATAGCTGTCTCTTGAGGGGTCACCTTAGGGGCTTATTCTTTTCCTTTTCTTCCTTGGTCTTATGCACGGGCCTTAACTAAAGCCCCACTTCTGACAGACCGAGAGGTGACGTTGGCATGACCATCACTTGATATGATGAACATGTAGCGTACTCACTGAACAGACTGAACAGCTAGGAGATGGGAGTATCGGGTTCAAATCAGTGTTTTTACTGGGAAGGAGGTAGCCCAGGTGATACAGTAATTGAAATTGTTGTCTTTGCATTGCCTGTTCATCATGGTCTTCGTCATGTTCTTTCGCCCTTGTTGTCGCAATGGGTAATAGAAAGCAGATTTACAACAGACGGCACATCCGCCAGTGACCAAGACCCTCTAGGAAAGTCTAATCTCCAGACTTTCCTATCCCAATGCCAGAATATCAAGATTCCCCCATTCGCGAAACCTCGGTCTCACGCCACCACCTCTCTGCATGCCCCTCTGCTCATTCTCTTCCTCCTCAACACGTACAACCCCCGACGCGGCCACAACCAAACCCCCCGTCGGATGAACAAGCGACGCAACAACAGGCTCATCCTCACGCCCCACACTAACAACCTCATCCGGCACCACAGCCCCTTCCTTCGCATACGCATCCTTCCACACCCTCACCTTCCCATCCATACCACCCGCCCAAACCTCATGCGAAAAGCCCTCAACATCATACGGCGACGCACCCGCATTCCAAACATCGAACCCGAGTTTCTGTTTCGTCAACGCTTTTCTACCCGCGCAGTACCCTAGCGCAAGAGAGAAACTACGAACGTCGTAGATGAGCAGGATATCGGCGTTGCGCTCGGCTACATATAGGTAATTTCCGTAGGGACTCCATTTAAGCGACGACACGCCATCGCCCATGACGTTTTTTAGTTTCTCGTTGCGTGATTTGGTGCCGCTAGATGTGCCTGGGAGGGCGAAGCTGGTTACTTCGGTGCCGCTGACGGGGTCGTAGATGCCTATGTGGCGGGTTCGTGATCCAGCGGCTAGGAGGCCATCACGTGAAGAGGATGAAGATGGGGAGAGGGATAGCGCTGAGATGTATCCTTTGAAGCCGCGGCCTCCGCCTTTGAGCTTGTTGCGGCGGGCGGGTATGGTGGCGATGGTGTGGATGGGTTTGTCGGTTTCCTGCAAGTCGAAAATGACGATTTTATCCTGTACACCGCCGAAAAAATGGGCGCCGTCGTGGGAATATGTCAGACTGATGGGTGCTGTGACGGCTTCGGTGAGGCTATTGATTAGTTTGTATGAAGCAAGGGGAGTCGAGATGTCGACTGGTCCGGGAGTTGGAGGCGGATTTTCCTCGTTGGCGTAGGCTCGTGAAATGTCCCATAAGGCATTGTGCAATGTGATGTAAGAATCCCGTCGACTAACAAGCATGGTCGTGCTATTTGCATCTTGCAAGTTGAAGAGCGGGTTGGCAGCAAAAGCCCAGATGGGGTTAGGCGAGTGAAAAGACGCATAGGGCGTGAGGCTCTGAGCGCTGGTATGGGACCCAATGTCGTTGGAGACGGGATAGACGGAGAGAGAACGGTTGTAGTCCGAGGTGAATATGCAGCTTCCATCTGGTGAGAGTTGTGCTTCTTGCACGCAGTTTGTGTGGTGGGGATTTCGTAGACGTTGAGTAGCCGATGATAGAGACAATGATGAAGATGAAATGCTCAAAGATGACGGGCTAGAAGACTTAACAGCATCACCTTCACCTTCTGAATCATCATTCTCCACTTCTTCCACAAACTCACCTCTCTGCGTCTGGCCATCCCCCTGATCCTCGCCCATCTCTTCCTGACCGCATCTCTCAACCCTCGTACTAGCCAAACACCTCACATGAATAGCAGCACCACTCATGATATCATTCCACCACACCCTTTCTTCGTTCTTCAAAACAAAACAAAACAAAATACCCTCTCCTCTGACTATCGAGTCCGTGATATGAAATCCCCGTCTCAAACCAACCACCGAAATCTCAAACGACCGATCGCCCATCTCAATGCAGGGAAAACCCCAAGCTCCCCACGCTAACCCCCTGCACAGACACCCCGTTCGTGCAACCCCCACCTCCGAAAACTCCCCGACGACCCTCTGCATTTCGTCATCACCACCGACCGGTGTAACCTCGACCTTTTCTTTCTTTCTCCCCCCCAGCCTAGTTGCAATGCCGCAGCCCGCACCCAACGCTGCACCGCGGTCAAAACCATGGGTTGAATCACCATATCTAGTATCTTTAATTGTAACGTCTCCCCCCAATTCACCCTTCAATCGACCCAATGCTAATTGCGAACAGGCAGGCGGTCTATCAGGCACAACCGTAGACCTCTCCCTCTATCCCCTCGACACGCTAAAAACCCGGCTGCAATCCTCTTCCGGCTTCGCCGCCAGCGGCGGCTTCACCGGCATATACCGCGGCGTCGGCTCTGCAATAGTCGGATCCGCGCCGGGCGCAGCGTTGTTCTTCGTAACGTACGATGGCGTAAAACGGCAGTTTAGTGGTAGGGGAGGAAATGAAGCAGTGGTGCACATGGGCGCAGCGAGTCTGGGGGAGGTAGCTGCGTGTGCTGTGCGCGTGCCGACGGAAGTCGTCAAGCAGCGGGCGCAGGCGAGTCAGTTTCCGTCGTCGAGGAGTGCGCTGATGCATATACTCGGCCAACGACGCGAGCGCGGGGTGCTGCATGTGTGGCGGGAGTTGTATCGGGGGTGGTCGATTACAATTATTCGGGAGGTCCCGTTTACGGTGATTCAGTTTCCGCTGTGGGAGGCGATGAAGGGGTGGCGGAGTAGAAGGACAGGGAGAGCGCAGGTCAGTGGGTTGGAGGGGGGTGTGCTGGGGAGTGTGGCCGGGGCGGTGGCTGCGGCGGTGACAACGCCGTTGGATGTGCTCAAGACACGGATGATGCTTGCGAAGGAGAAACAGCCCATGGTTAGTATGTTGAGGAGTATTATGCGGGAATCGGGTCCTAGAGCATTCTTTGCGGGCTTGGGACCGCGCGTGGGCTGGATTAGTGTCGGGGGCGCTATCTTCCTGGGTTCATACCAGTGGGCTAGTAATTTGCTGGGAGGTGTGGAACAGGAGTGATTGTACATATGTATATAAATGTTATAGAAAGTATATATATACTACGGAAAACGAGGAAAAGGACATCACAGGAAACATCAGATATCAATGTACAACAATACACAATGTATCAACCACATCTTGAACATGAAAACTTTTTGAATTTTCTATATGATCCAAACACACACATACACACACACACACATATATATATAAACACAACGGTGTGCACTACACAAACACATGTCAGCTATCCAAAACTATAATAATCCCAACCTCTCTAAGGCCCAAACACTGCATTACCAGTCGCACTTCTCCTCTCAGCCTCGCTACTCTGCTTGCCCTCACTAGCATTACTACTTCCGGGAGCGGACGACGCGACGCCAGGCCTTAGTCCATAACTAGTGGGAGGAGCAGTGCCAGATTGTGGACCCGGATAGGGTGGAAACGGTTTGATTTCCTTGCGGCCATTTGACTTGTAATACAGAATGACGTCGCCGCCTCCGCGCCAGACGTGTGCGCGGATACTGGCTAGAGTCATTGTAGGGGAAATGAGCTTGATGGCGTTAGTTCCAGGATATACACGCACAATGTCAAAGAAAAACTTACCTGCCCATTACAATACAGCTCCAAATACTCCTCCGGTCTTATGGGCATATCATCATCCGCCTTCGTCTTCTCGAGCTGCTCCTTGCTTGGCTGCGGCTCGATGCGTTCAGCGACGTATCCGAGAATCTTGCGCGCACGCAGCATGCGGTTTGCATTGAGGCGGTTGTTGCTGAGTGTCGAATTAGCCAAGGCCGCAGTCTCAAAGGGGAGAGAAAAGGGAATGTACCCGTCGGCAGAAATAGATGGCAGGGCGTTGGCAAAGGGTTCGAGAACAAAGGATACTTTGACAATGTCCTTGGGTGGGAGTTGGTTCTGCGAGACTGGTTAGTGTCATGTAATTGTTCAAAGTGTGCGTCGAAGTTGGAACTCACCCGTAGTAAGACTTCAGCCAACCACATTGGCGCAGCCTTTTCAATCAAATCAGCCTGCGATGCCAATGTGCCCACTTTGCCTTCGAACAAATCTGCAACACCACCCGAGTCGGGACGATCCTCTTGAATAAGAATTGTCGTCATGGCTGGCGGCTTCAGAACAGGTGTTTCGTTTGGCAAGCTCGGTGCAATGGCTGAATCCAGCCTTGTTTCGCCTGCAGCCAGCTGCTCCTCATAGCTCTGTCTTATCTTCTGTATCACACCAAAAAAGTTATCTTCAAACGTCTTTTCGTCAGTCTTGGTAGAGTGGGAATCGCTGTCCTCTGCCTTTTCGTCGACAGCCGGCTTGGCCGGCTCAGGCACGGCTGTGCCGGTGCTAAACTTCTTCATGTTAAATGACATGTTGAACTTTTTGCCAAACATGCCTTTGCTCTTTTTGGATGGAGTATCTGTTTCAGCGGGTGATTGGACGGCCTCCTCCTTAGAGTCGGTCGAGCCTTCTTTTGACGTCTCGACAGCTTTACCATTTCCGTTGGTCTCAGGCGCCGAACCAAAATAATCGCCTTCTTGCGTCTGGGTTTTTTCCAACTGCACGCCCTCTTCTTTGGTGGGAGTCAGGACAGCGGTGGCCGAGTTGCGCCCCGCACTGCCTGGTCCTGTCATCGGCGTTGCCAAACCGATGGCTAGACCCGGTGTATGGGGTAAGCGGAACCCATTTTCGGCCTTGATGGTGGAAGCTGAAGTAGGCCCGGACATTGCATCCTTCCAGCCATTGATGCTCATATCTGGCAGCTTAATGTTGGTAGGACGGCCAGCCTGCGGTTGCTCTTCCTTTTGCTTGAGCAGCTCAGCGCGCGCCACTTCATCGCGTTTGATTTCTTCGTCGATGAGATTAGAAAAAAGATATCGCAAGATCCACTTTCCAAGGTTTACTACGTCATGTCAGCGAGTTTCCTTCAAATAATAATAATAATAAGGATGCATACTTCTGTGGTCTTCTCGGAATTCGATGTCGTCCTCTAGATCCAGTTCGTCTGCATATGTTTCTGCATCAAAACAGTAATTTTCCTCTAGCATACATGTCAAGGTTCCTATCCTTGTGTCGACGGCACACCAATGAGCAACGCTATCTTGGGTGTTGACCTCGGGCAAGACGTCTTCCATGTGTTTCTTTCCAAACGACTTGATGGGCACGCACTGCTGAGTGTTAGCCGCTAGACTCGAATAAAGGTAGAACTAATTCATACCTTTAATAAATCCCACAAGACGACTTCTCCTGCAGTATCGAGGGTGAGGACTCTTCGGCGATCGTTTAGAAGATGGTGCTTGATGAGTCCGTTTTGGCCTTCGATAGTAAAATCTGGCAGCGGACGAACAGTCCCCACAGCTGTAGGGTCGGTCGCTGTCAAGGCGTCTACAGATTTTCGCGCACTTGCTACGGTAACT
Organism: Bipolaris cookei; assembly: GCA_002286855.1. Classification (NCBI taxonomy): domain Eukaryota; kingdom Fungi; phylum Ascomycota; class Dothideomycetes; order Pleosporales; family Pleosporaceae; genus Bipolaris; species Bipolaris cookei. The sequence goes on along the minus strand of NRSV01000067.1, from coordinate 8,153 downwards.
GCATCAGTATCCTTTGTGGCAAGGGCCTGAGGAAATGGAGCCGTGTTGGACATGCGCAGCAGGGCTTTGAGTGGAATCTTGGGGGTTGCGCCGTTGGCTGGAGGACTTCGCGATCGCATCGTTGACATGCTGTTCCGGTGCCATTTGTACGATTCTGGTAGCTCGATTTCGGCCGCCGTCTCAACATCGTGCCATCGGTTGATACTGGAGCTGGATGTTGCAGTCCAGATGTAGTTACCAGTTGCGATGATCTTGTTGACACCCTCGTGCTCTTGACATACGGCCGCGGAGAGACCCTCATCCATCTCTGCACAGTTGCGGACGTCGCTCTTGGCCACGAGGCCCGATCGGTCGGACGAGTAAAAAGTGTCGAGAGTTGGCGAATCAGAGTGGAGCGACCACACGCTGTCGTTGTGCATGGTGAGCGTGTACATGCAGCGACCGGCCGTCATGGACCAAACCTTGACCGTCTGGTCCGAAGAGCCGGTCAAGATCATGTCGCCATCCTGGGCCAGGAGGATATCGCGCACATTGTCCGTGTGTCCAACAAACTTTGTAATGCGCTTTCCTGATCGCGAGTCCCAGACACGGACAATGCTTTCTGGACCGCCGCTGGCGACGAGGTTCGGTGTTACTGCAAGGGCATATACGGAGCCCTTTGCCGTGTTTTCATCGTCGCCGACGGCAATCTCGAGCTTCTTGCCAGCGCCATTTAGATCCCACAGGCTGATTTTGCGATCAAGGCCGCCCGAGGCGATCCAGTTCTCATTCTTACCGGGCGATGCGACGCGCTTGACATAGTCGGTGTGCAGGCCGATAGTCTGGGGCGGAAGCTTGTCGGTGGCAGCCGGGCGCCAGACCTTGACGGTGATGTCGGACGAGGCAGAGACGAGGGCCGAGTTGTCTTGAGCGAGGACAATGTCGTTGATCCAGTGGGTGTGGGCCTGGACCTGCTGGCGGAACTGGGTGGGTGGGGGCTTGAAGTCCGGGGGACTGGGATCGGCAAAAGGGTCGCGGTCGTTGTCGTCGTCATGAGAGCGGTGCAGGTCGAGATGCAGGTCCCAGGCGCATATTACACCATCACGGCCGCCCGAGTAGAGGATGGCGTTGTGAGGGTCGACGGCCAAGCCATTGACTCCGAGCCTGTGTCCTCCGGCCGAGTTTGCAAGTGGCAGGACTGCGCAGGCATGGGGTCAGCGATGGTCGGGGCATTACAGCCAGCAGCACGTACCGTATGAGATGCGCTTCCGCGCGCTGCGTGCCATGGCCGCTGGATCAGGCCTGCGGGGACATGCGGTCGGCGGCTAGGGCGGGACGGTGGGAAGAAGGAAACAAACTCGGGGTGGAGGCGGAGAAGCGCGTGGGTGGGTGGGTGCAACGAGCGCGTTTGGGGATGAGGTTGAGCGAGCGTCCAAGGCTTGGTGGAGAGATGCGACTCGGCGAGTCAGGCTCCCTGCCTGGCAACTGCATCGCCAGATGGCTCTAACCCGCCTGCGCACGCGCGGAATAACGGGCGACAGGCTGTGCCGCTGGGGCGGGTAATGTCTAGGAGACGTCCAGCTGTGGAATCGATTGCGCGCGTCGCCAGAGCGCCCCAGGAAGACGAGGGCTACGTCACTCTGCGCCGAGGCTGCACACTCACAGACTTGATGTACCTGTGTATGCGTACCGGCCACTAAGCACGACCAGCATTGCAGCCTCTGGTACCAATGATGCTCTCTGCCAGTCCCGCCAACCTGGGGCGCCTGGCTTGCGGGGAGAGCGAGGGCGGCTTAGCTCATGTCTTATTGTATTGCTACCCCGGCTAGCTTCGGCTATTTCGGGAAACTAGCCGGTCCAGTGCTGTGGGTGTGCACAGTGATAGTCCCGCCAAGTATCAAGACTGCCTACCAAGAGGGAGGCAAAGAAAAGACACCTCTTGACCATACATACATATAAACACAAGTGGCCCCTACCGGCTTCGAGCCTCGCGCACCATGCACGAATGACAGTCCTTGCCCTCGCCTCCCCACGGCACTCGATCCCACTCTACCGCCTCCACCACCTTGAACCCTCGTCTTTCATACAGCGGCCGCGCCTTTTCTGTCGCATCCAAATACACCACCAGCCTCTCTTTGTCCGCCTTGTCTAGTCCCCAGTCCAACATCATGCTTGCTGCCCCACGCCCTCGGTACTCGGCATGTGTCGCCAGTTGATTCAGCTTGAAGAACGGCTGCGTAGTTCCCATGATGCTTTCCTGCGCCGCCCGCAGCGGTTGGAATAGCGAGCCCAGTGCATCCAGGCGTAGCTCTGGAGGCAAGAAGCCCGGTGCTGCTGTCTTCTCCGCTGCATCAACATTATTCATACTCCACACGGAAATCGCTATCGTCCGTCCACCATTGTCCGTAGGGTCATCGGGGCTTGGCGCTGCATCCGTATCGACAACTTTCCAGTACCACATGTGTGCCGCCTTCTGCTGCAACTCGCCTTTGCGCTCCTCAGCTGCCCCACGTATAGACGACTCGCGTATCGGCCCGTTGTGCAGCACGTCATGTGTAGGCCCGGAGTAGGCGGTACTGCGAACGCGTGTCCAAGATAAGGCGTCGTCAGCCGTCATGGGCCGTAGTTCTAGAGGCATATTGACAATGTGTGAGGTTGCTTGGTGTGCTACCCATGGTAAAAGCAAGTCGCCATCTTAACTACTCCTCTGGTCCAGCAACAAATACTACCAGTGACTCACAGTTCTCTACTATCAAGCCGTCGTTGAAAGACGGGCCATTCAAGCTCCACCATACACTTGTGGCGTACTCGCGCAATCTATCCGCCTGCCCCTTCCGGAACCAGTGCTTAACGTATATCCCGCATAACCGAGAAACCCGCCTCACCGAGATTGATTTGCTATCCAATCTCCTGTTTTCTTTCCATGCAGACATATCGAGCTGCAATCAATATTCGTTATTAAATAGATATTTGTCTTCAACTAGGTGGTATGTGCCGCAAAAAATAAAGTCGTCTCCATTGTGCTGTTCAATATTTCAGGCACAACGTCTACAGCCAGTCTTCCTCCACACTCCTGCATTACTGTAGCTACCTAGATATTTTCTTAAGTTCGGAATACTGGGATAATAAAATAAGAGCCAAATCACGTCTTCTTATACATAGAATGCATTCGACTACGAAGATGATCGTTTCCGTGAGTTTCTCCGCGCAGAGTATACTATGCCAAGATTGATGCAAACTAGTATTTTTACTTAGCGTAATTATGTAAGCTGATATAAAACGACGCTATACCTGGTTAGTGTAACGGGTCGGATTCTATCGGATCAAGCATGCAACTACAACGCGCTCACCGCGCCCACCGCGCCAAAAAAGGCTGTCACAAGACATCAGAGCTGCCGATATCGTTGTGTAGTTGGTACATAAGATAGACGCCGCTATATATACTGTGATGGGCTGTCCAGCCCGTCACAGTTAGCCCATTTTACAGCGCCGCTTTAGGACATCTGTATATAGAATAGGTTAACTCTATAGAGCGACTAGCGGACATCAGTTAACTAGTGCTCGTTCTGACGTTAACTTACATATTACCTACTTAGCAAGGCGCTGCTGTGAAAAACACGACAAACAGCGAGAAATCAATTTTTTGGAATTATCGTCACAAAGGACTGGAAATACACCCGCCAACGGCCGCAGCAGTCTCTGCAAGCCATCGCGCGTCCCCCCGCGTCGGTTTGGCACCTGTAGAGCAGCTGTTGCGGTCCTGGCTGGCACAGACAGCAAAATTCGCGAGCAAGCTACATAACATGACACGTCCACCAAATGCAGCGGCAGCCATCTAGCCGCAACACAGCAACGCAAGATGCGATGACAGAGCCCAGACACCCCATTCAGCATTATGGTTACATCACGCACACACAAAGTCATCGATGGGCTTCCTGGCTAGCCCATCACCATCCGACAATGTCTGCAACGTCCCGCATCGACGAGCCCTCGAGCTAAACGGCATCATCTCTCACGCGAACTACCTCACAGACACCCAGCATGCTACCATTGGTGCCGCTACATACTTACAGATCACCAGACAGCCTTGTCCACTGTCGCCCCACGTGTTGAAGGACTGGTCCCCCTTCGACACACCTGACAAGGTCTGAGGAGGTTCGCATGAGAGCTCTCATGCTTAGTAGGCTTGATGACACGCACGAGCGGAGCATCGCTCCTGTGAAGCTGCGTTGTGACGAAATGTTGCTGCCGCTGTGCCCGGTGGCAGGTCACACCACAAGATACGGCCACATAGGAACCTAGTGGACGGCATCATAACACTTGAAGAACATCAGAGATCGGGGAACATACTTTGAGCCCTAGGGGTATTAGGGCAAGCTAGCACACACGACAGCTGAACGCTAGGGGGAGACTGAAGGTATTATAGACGCAAAGCATGAGGCAACTGTGCCTCTACGAGCCTTGAACAACGCTACACTCACGAGGCTTTGAGTACGGCATACACATGGAAACACAGTTTGCAGAACACACACATAGGCAAAAGACGTCACTTCTAGAGACGAAATGTACATAGTCGTATATAGAAGCCAGACAACGGCAGGCCTCTGGGGATAGATGGCTCTTTCGAGAGTGAAGTGGGGCGTTGTGGACTCACGTCCGCATCGCGTCGGCTGTCTGCCATGCCAGTCATCCGGGCATAGCTGTGGAGATCACGGCTGAAACCGAGTAGGATAAAATCAATCAATCAATCAATCAAGGCGCTGCTGTGATAAGCACATGACTCATATTTTTAGATTACAGGGTGCTAGCTGTTGCTGCCAGCGCACTTGCTCGTGTACAGTGAGTTTCAAAACCGCCCTCACCCTTTGTGCAAGCGACGATTGGAAAAGACCCCTGCCGACTCAGGGTCCCCCTTGTTATATTCCGCCAATCATAGAGATCCAAGTTTACTAGCCCAAAGATAGCTAGCTCCCGACCATAACCCACGCTTACATGTAAAATAGGTCTAATGCGATACGTTAAGCTAGATACACAGCATAAAGCTAGACTACAATACAGACTGCTAGTTCTACGTTTTATTCTTGCTAGGTAGCAAGTCATTCAGCATTTATGGCAAATGAGCACTAAGCTACTCGGCTTCCCATTGTTTTAGGGCTGCTAAAGAAGACTGAACATCAGGATGGCTGGCTTTTAGCACTCGCTGACGCTGCTGTAAACACTGGCTCATTAAGCCTACAGCATCTGCTGTCCGACCCTGTGCTTTCCATGTAAAGGCTAGGTTAGCTATGCTGGTCAGAGTAGAGGGATGGTCTACTCCGAGCTTCGTCTTGCGAGTCTCCATAACCTGCACCTCCAGCTTCTTTGCATCCTCCCATCGCCCTCCGAGTTTATATGCTAATCCGACCATAGCTACGCTCCATAGCGTGTCCTCGTGCTCTTGCCCTAGCACCTTCTTCCGCACTTTCATTGCTTTCGTAGCGAGCGTCTCAGCATCAGTAATGTTTCCTATACTCTCCGCAAACCACGCTGCACGGTACCCTACGCCGCCAAGGCCGACAAGCGCAGCGCGCGCGTCCGGCGCACCACATATCTGGTCGACCTGGTCGAGTGTAGTCCCGCGCTCGACAAAGTCGGAGTCGCGGGCGAAAGGTATGACGATCGATGGGAGTGGTGGAGTCTCGCGTCGTTCTAAGGCGAGAGTGTTGTTAGTGCTTGCTTAGGCGCTGTGGACCTAAGGCAGTCACGTAACTCACCAGGTGGCAGGTGGAATACAGCATCCACATTACCGTTGATGATGCCGGCCTGGAAGCCGTTGTTTGCGTAGCCAAAGGAGATAGCGGAGCTCATGATACTTTAGCAGAAGTGAGATGTACAGTGGTGGTGTCTGCTGCGAGATCTCAGCTGGGCTTCAGCCTGGCTGCTTGCGCCGCTGGCTTGCAGGACTCTCGGCCACCCGACCTTCCTCGCTACTCAGACATCACCGCCACCTGTTACTCCAGAACCACCGTCTGCGAAAGATGGCGCCGAACCTTACGGTTTCACAGCGCAGGATGATTCATGACATGATACTAAGTAGTGAGCTTACGGCTGCTCAAATGGCTGACGCAGCTGCCTGCAGTGTTCGCGCCATCAAGTACATCCGCTCCAACCTGCGCGCCTTCGGATCTGTCGAAGCGCCATGGAACGGTGGCGGACGCCCTCGATCTATAACTCCAGTAATTTTCGAATCTCTCCGTGAGCACCTCCTCGAAAAGCCCGATCGATATCTCGACGAGATGGCCGTGTTTCTGTTGAACGAGTTTGGGACACTCGTGCCAACTTCCACCATTAGTCGCACGTTGAAGTCTGCTAGCTGGTCGAAGAAAGCCTGCCGTCGAGTAGCTAGCGGATGCAATGCAGGCCTCCATGACTACTATCCTCACAACCTATCTTCCTTTTGCTCCTACCAACTAGGTTATGTGGACGAGTCTGGGTGTGACAAACGCATCGGCTTCAGGCGGACGGAGTGGTCTCCCCTCGGCACGATGCCTGTGCAGATTGCTCAGTACCAGCGCGAGCAGCGTTGGCAGATACTACCAGCATACGCGCAAGATGGGATCTTGCAGTCGCGTGTCTTCCAATGTACAACTGATAGTGCTGTCTTCAAAGACTACATCGAGCAACTGCTCCAGCATTGCGGCAAGTGGCCAGCGCCGAAGTCGGTGCCTGTGATGGACAATGCATCTTTCCACCATACCGATCGCATCGTGCAGATGTGTGCTAACGCAGGCGTGAAGCTCATGTATCTGCCGCCGTACTCGCCCGATCTCAACCCGATCGAAGAGTTCTTCGCTGAACTCAAGGCGTTCATCAAGCGCCGCTGGAGCACGTACAAGGACGACCCAGCCCAAGGATTTGACGTGTTCCTAGAGTGGTGTGTGGACCAGGTAGGGAGCAAGAAGCAGAGCGCGCGAGGTCATTTCAGGAATTCCGGATGGACCATCGATGAAGTATAGATAACGTGTTGGATAAGCGAGTCGGTCAGGCAAGCGAGTCGGTCACCCCACCAACTTTGATCACCTACCACACCTTTGCGTACAATGCCTCCAAGCCACGCTTCTCAGTCAATTTCTCACGAAGCAGATATTCAGCTTGCTCTCTCTTCTTTAGATAGAAACCAAATTTAGAGTACCCGACGCGCTGCTATAGCCTTCAATATTCCAAAATCAACACTAATTGACCGACGCGCTGGGAAGCGCGCGCGACGCGATTGCCAGCCTAACTCGAAGAAACTCACTAAGCTAGAGGAAGATGTGATAGCTAGTCATATACTTAATCTTGACTCACGTGGATTTGCACCTACCTACGCTGCTGTGCGCGATATGGCTAATAAGCTGCTGGCTGCGCGCGGCGCTGGCCAGGTTGGGCAGAAGTGGCCAGCCAACTTTGTCAAGCGTACAGACAGTCTTGCGACGCGTTTCAATCGGGCTTACGATAGGCAGAGAGCTCTATGTGAAGATCCAGTCCTAATTAAGAGCTGGTTTGAGCTTATAGAGCAGACAAAGGCCAAGTACGGCATCTGCGACGAGGACGTCTATAACTTTGACGAAGCTGGCTTTATGATGGGCAAGATTACTACTCAGCTTGTTGTTACAGCGTCAGAAAGAAGAGCTCGACCAAAGACTATTCAGCCAGGCAGTCGCGAGTGGGTGACATTCATCGCTGGGATTAACGCAGCTGGCTGGTCTATCCCACCGTTTCTGATCTTTACTGGCAAGTATCACCTATCTGCCTGGTACGAGGAGGCAGAGATCCCACGCGACTGGGCGATCGCAGTCAGCGATAACGGCTGGACGACCAACGAGCTAGGAGTTGAGTGGCTAAAGCACTTTGTCAAGCATACAGATGGCAAGGTTGTTGGGGCACGCCGGCTGCTTATTCTTGACGGCCATGAGAGCCACCACTCACCTGCTCCAGCCTCTTGACGTTGGCTGCTTCTCGCCATTGAAGCGCGCGTATAGCCGTGAGGTGGAGAGCCTGATACGCAACCACATCAACCACATCACCAAGCTCGAGTTTCTGCCAGCATTTAAGGCAGCCTTTGATCAATCGTTCACGTCAGCCAATATCTGCTCAGCTTTTCGAGGTGCAGGCCTTGTTCCTCTCCAGCCAGACACTGTTCTATCAAAGCTTAA
>NRSV01000066.1:0-185938 GCA_002286855.1 Bipolaris cookei | reverse complement strand
CTTTGGTTTTGCAGATACTGCAGTGGTGCTGCGTAGTTAAGTGGTTTTCAGCACAGAACTGGCAGCTAGCTAGGTTTTTACACCTGCTAGAGTTATGTCCAAATCCTTGGCACTTACTGCATTGGGCAGTTAGTGGGATTTGGCGGTATTTCTCTACTGGGAGAGATTGGCCAAGAATTGTAATTTTACTGCCAATTTTCTTTGCTTCTTCTTCGGATTTAAAAGCAATAACAATGGTGCCTGTTGGCTTGCTCTTCCAGCTTCTAGAGATCCAATGGGGGTTGCCAACAATAGCTTGCCCTTTGTTATATGTAGGGATTTCTGTGTGGAGAATCTCTAGCGTTTCTGCACCTTCGAAGGTAGTGGGTACTTTATGGATTACTAGCTTCGTCCAGGACTCTATTGGCTGTGCTTTTTTGACTTCAAACTGGCTCTCCCAGACGTTGATTTGCTGAAGTAGAAAGTCTCCTGAATATCCTTCTGTTGTAGTGAGGATGAGATTGTTTTCCTTAGTAGTCCGAATTTCTTTAACTACTGGGCCTTTGATACCAGCTTTTTGGAAGGCCTGGTTGATTTTGTTTCTAAATAGCAGTGGGCTGGCTAGCTGGCCTTCTGCTAGAGTTAGTAGCATCTGGTAGTAGGCCACTGGTTTTGTTGTTTTTGTTGGCTTCTTTTTTGGCTGTACTGTCGTCCAGGCTTGGTTTGCGTTATTTGCTGCAATTGCAGCGTAGGAGATTGGGGCTGGCTTTTGGGCTAGCTGAGCTGTTGGTTGAGCTTTAGAAGCTGCTGTTGTAGCTTGCTTAAGCGTTTTTGTTGCCTGTTGTGAGGCGTTTGCTAGAGTAGCTGAGTGGTAAGCTAGCTTAGCAGATAGCTTTTCTGTAATTTAGGCTACTCGGCCGGTTTCTGTATAGTCTCTAAAGACGTCAAGAAGCTCCAGTAGCTTGTTTTGGGCAACGTGAGAGTCTGCCATTATAGAGGCCTGAAGTATAAGGTCTCTAGCCCACTGGATTGCTTGTCGTGCGCTCTTAGCTGTTGGCTTTTGGCTTTGGCTTGGGAATAGGGTTCGGATTGGCTGGTTTACTTCTGGTGAGAAGTTGGCTTGGCGTTTGTTTGGTGGTAGTATGGGTAGCTCGAATAAGCTAGCTTGGCTGGCTGGTTGGGTTGGCGTGGCTGGTAGGGACTCTACGTCCATTTCTCTGTCGATTTGAGCCCCTGGACCTAGGCTTTCCTGTCTTTTTTCTTGAGTATTAACTCGTATAGTGTCCCTTTCGGGCGGCATTGTCACTAAGCTCTTACTAAGCTTTTTCTTAGTAAGCAGCTAGGTAGAGGTGCCGGACGCTAAAACGCCGCGGACGGCAGAACGCCGGATCGCTGTTCAACCACCAAATATTCTATCCACTTTATCACCCACAACGTAACTAAAATGCAACCAATTGACGCTGCGCTTGCTGCTATCGATACCTTAAAGCCTGGAGAAAAGCTTGTATACGCTAAAATTGCGAGAAAATTTTGGTGTTGATCCAGGAANTACTTTACCAGCTTCTAGCTCTATAGCGCGTAGGCTGCACGACGTCGCACTAGTTGCAATCGATTTCTTAGGATGGATTTGTATATATTCAGCTAAAATTACACCTATTCTGAAGAACTTGAAGTTGGTGTTGATGGACAGTACCTATTTGTAAGCCCAGAAGTACCATGTATAGTCATGTGGTTACTCACTGACTAATAACGCTGTATTTAAACTTGCTCTTAGTATCACATACAAGAGAATACACAATACTTCACACACACACACACTCAACTGCTTACATATATGGGCCCGGCCCAATCCACACATCTTTTCAATCAATTGACTACCTACCTATCCAACTATGTCGATGCACACAGTTCGCTCAGACATCATCCTCCAAGAACAAAGCAATTAGGAGCTTTGGTTCTTTGTCGTCAAACGCATTGCCGAAGCAGGAGATGTTTAGAAATACATTAATACTAACCAACCACCTAATCCTCTACAAAAGCCTGTTCAGCCTGCTAGGCCAACGCCCACGGTCAATGCCGACGGATCACCTGCAACTCTACCATCCCAGCAAGACTTACTGCAGTATAACCAAGATCGCAGTAGCTATTACAAAGAGATCAAAGAACACAGACGTCTTCGAGATAAGTTAGTAATGTATGCTTCAACTTGTCCTAAGACAATATAACAGGAACTACTGTATCATATCAAAGACAAAGCGGCAATCTACGATCAAATCAAGACGCTACAAGATCTCTTCTCGCCTATTACTTCTGAAATGGAGTATCGAGTACAGAAAGACTATGCAGCAGCGAAGATCCTACTTGCTCAACAATCGAACATTGAAGACTGGTGCAACGAGTTTCTCACAGCATACGGCAGAGCAAAACAACTCGATCTACTTGAAGTATACCGATTCCGAGCAATCAAGAAAGTTGACGCTGCATACGCTGCCAGAGCCTCACTCGATATATTCAAAGCTGAGGAGAACTGAAACGCAGATCGCAGTAAATCAATACCTCATCAATCTCAACTCTCTACTGTTCTTGCCGAATACCTGCGCTATTATCGTACCACCTATTCAAGAAAGGCAAATATTCATGGAGGTGCTTTTGGAGCGACAGTGAATGGCCAGCCGTCTCCATACAACAATAAGAAACGATCAAGAGACGATGCAAATAAGCCAACAAAGCTCTGCCTCTGTGGTGATAGTCACTCCTGGGGTAAATATCCATACATCGATACAACACTTCAGCAACGAGGATTCGTCGTCGACCCTGAAAAAGCCAAGAAGATTACTGACTTTGAGGCTAAGAATAGTCGTGGGATACTAAACAAGATTCGGGGAAAAAACCGACGCTTTAAAAAGCACAAGACTAGGGATGGCAGCAAGCATAGTAAAGCGTCAGACTCCGATTCGATAGAAATCGATGCAGGAGACCCACTAGCTGGTCATTCCCTGCACGAAGCATATGCCGTCTTCTCTTCCGCGTTCAACGACCAGAGAGCATCCCAACAATATCCGCTTATCTACTTATGGACGTTAGATCTAGCTACTAATGTCTATATCTGCAACAACCCTGCATAGTTCAATCGGAAAGCTCAGCTGACGACGATGTGGTCCGCGCAGGAGGAACTGAGACGAAAAATGAGACATGGGGTAAAGTCAAGCTACCTATATCAACACCACATGGTATCAAGACAACAACGCTTAAGCGCGTAGCTCTGATTCAATCCTTCTTCACTAGCCTAGTCTCACTATCACAACTCATCATCAAATGTTCACTTCGACCCAGGAAGAAACATCCTATATAGAGCTTTTAACAATGCTCGCAAATACGTTACAAGCCTTACCTGGCTAGGAGGTCATTGGCTAGTCGTGCATCGCACCCAACCTCCACCAATCCAATCAGCACAATATGCAGTTTTCGCAACCAATCAACGCAAGTATCAGTACTCCACTCAACCACTCAAACCTCGAGTGCTCACCAAGCCTCAGTTTCATACTCTAGTGGCACATGCGGGCGGTGATGCTATTGACCATCTAGCAGAAAACGTTCGGAGCATCCAACAACCACCTACAGGCTCCGCACCATGTACAATCGACTGCGAAGAATGCTCACAGAACAAAGCTCATCAGATCATCTCTCGTCGTATGGGACATGAAAGTGGCGTATCTCGTCCATTCGAAACAGTTGCAATCGATATTATCAAGCTTGACGTCAAAGGCTATAACGGTCATCGATATGAAACCCGATCGCTTGGAGAACTGCCCACCTTCTGTAGAATACAAAAACATCGCGATAGATCAACAGGATCAATCTGGTTATCACGATTAGCTTACGGCAAGCTTAGCGCTAAATATCCATCGCCAAAGTCATTCCCAAAGCCTCCAGCTACTCCTCTTCCTCTCGAGGAACTACTCCCTTCAGACCAGCCAAGAAATGACGCGAATGTACACAGATATGCACAGCTAGTCGGATCAATTGGCTATGTTGCAACTGCTACACGACCTGACATTTCAAAAGCGCATTCGAAAAGCGCATTCGAAGTTGGCCGAATTCCTTACCAATCCTTCACAACAGCATATCGACGCTGCTTACCAAATACTTAACTATCTTTACTCCACAAAGGATCGAGCACTGTACTACGATGCTTCTATCTCTACCGACACAGCGCACATCGAAGACTTCAAAGAACCAGATTTCTACGGCGCTACAGATGCCTCGTCAACAATCATTTTTGCCATCCGAATTAAAGATACGGAATCGACCACCGGAACTAGGAGAACTGACCACGGGGAATTTATTAACACCACTTGTGAAACCCGCAGCCAAGACGTTATTGCGCAGTAGAGAGAATAGAGAGACCTTTTTTTCTACTTCTCACGCCTGTGAGAATTTTCTCTCAAAAGCTTGGGCCTCAATGCCAAGGCTAGAAGAGCCAATAGGAACCGAGGAGCAAGCCGAAGCTCAAATACAACAAGAAATCCAAAACCAAAAAAATAATAACGTACCTCACGGGTTCGTGGCCCACACGGGTTCGTGGCCCACGCTAGCTGTTGCCCTCACCAAAACCCCCCCTCTACCCTAATGTCGCAACAACAACAGCAGTTACAGCCCTCTAGTGAATGTCAGATACAGCTTGCCCTTCAGGCTCTTAAACAAGACGCGAATCTCTCAGAGCGACGCGCTGCAGCTATCTTTAACGTCCCTCGTAAGACACTAAGCCGTCGACGCGCAGGTCAACCTCCAAAAGCAGATCGCTGGCTTAAATCAAAGAATCTAACTAAGCTTAAGGAGGACGTAGTTGTTAAGCATATACTCGAGCTAGTTACGCGTGGATTTCCCCCTCGGCTCGCAGACGTGGCTAATATGGCCAATTCCTTGCGCGCTGAGCGCAATTTGGACCAGGTTGGTCAAAACTGGCCCAGTACGTTCGTCAAACGTCGACCTGAGCTTACAACGCGTTTTAATCGCAAGTACGACTACAAGAGAGCTCTCTGTGAGGATCCTGAGACTATTCAAGCCTGGTTTGACCTGGTAGCCAATATGAAAGCCAAGTATGGTATCCAGGACGACGACATGTACAATTTTGACGAGACCGGCTTTATGATGGGCCAGATTGCCCCTGGAGCTGTTGTTACAGCTTCAGAGAGACGTGGACGACCAAAGACTATCCAGCCTGGCAACAGAGAGTGGGCAACAGTCATCCAGGGTATCAATGCGACCGGGTGGACGATTCCGCCCTTCATCATACTCAAGGCGCGCCACCACCTCTCAAGCTGGTACAAGGATGGCGATATACCCCAGAACTGGGTTATTGGGGTCTCTGAGAATGGCTGGACGACCAATGAGCTTGGTCTTGCATGGCTAAAGCACTTTGATGAGCATACAAAGACAAGAAAGGTTGGTGGCTTCCGTCTACTTATTATTGACGGCCATGAGAGTCACAACTCGCTGGATTTCCAAAAATACTGCAAAGATAACAATATTGTTACTATTTGCATGCCTCCACACTCGTCTCACCTCTTACAGCCTTTTGATGTGGGCTGTTTTGCCCCTTTGAAGCAGGCCTATGGGCGCCAAGTCGAATCGCTCATGCGTAGCCAGATCAGCCATATCACCAAACAAGAGTTCCTATCTTGCTTTAAGCGGGCTTTTGACGCCTCATTTACTTCTAGCAATGTCCAAGGAGGATTTCGAGGCGCTGGATTGGTCCCATTTGACCCAGAACGGGTTATATCCGCCCTTGATGTCAAGCTGCGCACTCCATCACCCCTACCTGTCAACAACCAGCCCTGGGTGTCGCAAACCCCTAGTAATACCCTAGAATTAGGGTCGCAATCAACGCTGGTGAAGCAGAGGATTCAGAGGCATACGAATAGTTCACCAACGTCTATTGTAGAGGCCTTTGAGAAGGTCTCAAAGGGGGCAGCGATTATCGCGCACAAGCTGGTGTTGGCGCAAAAGGAGATCGCTGAGCTTAAAGCAGCAAATGAGGCCGCAACGCGATGAAAATCGCACAAAAGAAAGCGGGTTCAGGCAGAGGGGACCTTAACAGTTGAAGATGGGGCGCGCTTGGCTGCTCTTCAGGACTTTGGGGTGCGTAGTGATGGGAAGAAGTCAAAGAAGCAGAAGCGCGCTGAAGGGGGTGAACCATCTCAACGGCGGTGTGGACGGTGCAATGGGACTGGGCATAATGCGCGAACGTGTAAGAATGTAGCAGAAGTAGCCTCTAAATAGTATTTTGTGTTTTTTTGCATCAAACTGGCCAAAGTTGGGCTGTTATAGGGCGGGGAAGGGGGTTTTGGTGAGGGCAACAGCTAGCGTGGGCCACGAACCCGTGTGGGCCACGAACCCGTGAGGTACGTTAATAAAAAAGGCTTGCTTCTAAGGACTTTGGAGGAAACAAACGACTAATGGATAATAATCCAGAAGTTAAGACGGGTGAGGAGGCCTCTACCCTCTGCCCTAGTAGGCAGCCAGAGGAGCCTCCTAGGCCCACCCACACAAGGACAAGAAGTAATTTCTCTCCATTTGTGGGAGCTTTACCAAGATACCCCGTAGTGGGTAAAACACCAAAGGAAACCTCTATCGAAGAGGCCCTAGAGATTGCTAGAAACCTAGTAATCTAAGCAGCCAACTTGACTCAAAACGATCCAACCCGGCAGACTAGTCTGCCAGACCTAGTGGAAGTCTTTAGAGACTACACCGAAAACGGCCGAGTGAACAAGAAAAAACTCTGTGATTCTAAGAGATCAAATCTCCTCACTCTCTAACGTCTCAAAGGAGCTTAGAGACAAAGTTCGCCGTCTTGAGAAGCCCACTCCTGCGCGACCAAGCCAGCAACAGGAAAATAGACAGACAGCTGCTCCGCCTCAGCCTATATCGTACGCTACAGTCGCGGCAGCAAACAAGGAGCAATAGTGGACTGCTGTACAGAAGAAGACACCTCAAAAGGCAAAGCCTAGTCTAAAGGATAGGCAGCTAATCCTAGTCAACCAAGGAGCCCCTGCTGCCTTTGACGCCCCTAGGCTAAGAAACGCCTTCAACCAAGGCTTTACCTCTAAAGGAGGTGTACAATCATCTGTAGTCGTTTCAGTCACGCTGTCCTCAAAGGGTAATAAGGTGGTTACTACTACGCCTACCTTTACGGCCAAGTATCTACTAGGAAACCAGAACATCTGGAAAGATTTAGTAGCCTTCAAGGCAGCGCAACCTATTACCTCGTGGTTTAAAGTAGTCGTCCACAAGCTACCTACGAAACACGACCTAGTGGTCATCAAGGGGGAGATCGAGACCTTTAATAAAGGCCTTAAAGTAGTAGGAACCCCCTTTTGGCTCACTCCTGAGACAAAGAGAGGACAACAAAACTTTGGCTCCGCCTGCGTGGCCTTTGCGAAAGAAGAGGAGGCTCAAAAGGCTATCAGAGGAAAGCTCTATATCCTAGGAGAGAGCCCAAGAGCAGAGAAGCTAAGAGTTATCAATAACTCAAAGCAATACTCAAAATACCAAGGCTTTGGTCACCTAGTGGCCAGGTGCTCGAAAACAACCTGTCAGATTTGCAGTGAGGCTCACCACACTAGCCTACATAAATGCAAGTCGTGCAACACAAAAGGAGAAGCCTGCATCCACACTATATTTAAGTGTACCGACTGCGGCAAATCTCACGCTGCAAATAGCCCTAGCTGTGATATCCTTATAGCTAGGACTACTAGGGCGAGCAACCCTGCTAACTATGATGATAAAGATCCTACAAATAAATGTTAATAGAAGCAGTCCTGCTACCGAGAGCGTGCTAAATCTAGCTATCAAAGTAGACGCCAAAATTGTCGCAGTACAGGAGCCCTGGATACTCAAGGGATCCTCGTACGCAAACACTAGATCTATCGCTCACCAGGACTTTACTCAGATACTACCTACCTGTCACGAGATGTTAGTAGCATAAGTTCAAAAGCTTTGGGAAGCGTTGGTGAATTGCTACGTACACTATCTATGAAGACTCAAGACGTTGCGTAAGGAATCAGAACAGAAATTCGTCAACAGAATTTATCATGGGTGTGAGGGGCTGCGCAAAGGTTGCCGATGCCTGGTAACAAACATCGAATACAAAATGTGAGGGGCATCGGCAACCTTTGCGCAGCCCTTCACATTTTGTATTCGATCTCCTTCGAGCAGCTGGTGCGGCCGTCCCCCAGTGCTCTATCATCGGAAAATTACAAGACCTGCTTCCAAGTAGTGAGCACACGACAACGGAACGAACTACGAGGATTACTCCGAGGTAGTAACAGGTAGCTGGTGTGGCCGTCCCCCAGTGCCTAGCGAACGATCAAGCGACGACACGATTGCAAGATCTATTTCTACGCAGAAAACAAAGCGACAACGGAACGGACTACTAAGGGTAGCTGGTGTGGCCGTCCCCAAGTACTTAACGAGGATGAAGCTAGTGTAGGGACCACAACAGTTGAACACCTACCCAAGCAATCAAGATGGAAACGAACAGTTCTTACGAGGCCCCAGGAGCACAACAAGGGCATGAAGAACAGTCACAACCACCGGACGCAAGCTTTATGCCGACGATGCAACAGATGATGCAGCAAATGATGCAACAGATGACGCAACAAATGAACGAACTCATGACACGAGTCGAGAGGGTTGAGAAGAAGGAATCAAGTACAAGAACCACTAACCCCACATCCACTACGCCAGTGGTTACGCCTCCTCCAGCCCCTAGCCACTAGGTTCAGCAGAAAGGACTGAAGGATCCAGAAGCGTTCGACGGTACTCGAAGCCAGTATATGTCATGGAAGTACCAAATCGAGGCAAAGCCGAGGTCAGAACCTCAACGATTTCACACGAACCAACTGGCGATCGATTACAATTTCAGCCGCACTACAGGTAATGCCAAGGTACGAGTTTTCCCTTGGGTATCATTGCATGCAGCTTCAAGCACTGTCGATGAGTTCTTCAAACACCTAGACAGTGCCTTCAAGGATGCGCACATGGTCGAGACTGCGAGGAACAAGCTCCAGCACATGCAACAAAAAACAGATAACGTACGCGACTTCATACAAGACTTTAACAAGGAAGCGCTTACTGCCAATTTGTTCGATCACGACATCCTTAAAAGCATATTCCTGAACTCTTTGACCCACGAGTTGTGTGCGGCCCTTGCAGGCACCATATTCCCAGAAGACACAAAGATAGAGGAAATGCAGTCGCACATTGCTGCTGTCTCAGACAATCTCTGGCGCCTCAAACTGAGGAACAAAAAGAAGAACACCTCGCCGTCGTACGACTCGGTTCCTAGGATTCCATCTCCAGACGCCATGGACTGGGAGCCAGGTCGAACGCAGGCTCAACGAGCCAAATGGGTCTCGTAAAAAGAGATTGATCGAAGACGGGAAGAAGGATCGTGTTTGCGCTGTGGGCTCAAGGGCCATCTCATCAATTCCTGCAAACAAAAGCCTGCACAGAGGCCAGCTCATCAGCCAATTCAAGCTGCAAAGACAACGAAGACGAAGAAGGAATCGATGGAAGGGTACGGCAGTCTTGACAACACAACAGCGGTTGACTCGGACAGCGAGGCGGAAAAAGAGTAGCTCCTGATCAAAGGCGCGATCAGGAGCATACACGAGCAAGCAAGGACACGATAGAAGAATGGGGGAAGTTCAAGAAGGAGCACATGCTAGCACCACCAATGACAATACATGTACTAGTTAATCAATCCAAGTTCACGTCAGCACTGATTGACTCTGGGTGCCTTTCTTACGCTCTCATTACCCGTTCTTTCGTACGACGAGCCAAACTCGAGCGCATACCTATTCCACGCAAGCCGATTGTGGGTGTCAACGATCAAGTGAGTTGGGTAGACGAAGTCGCAAAATTTTCATTCGATATGAACGGCTACACAGAGACTGGATTCGCATACGTTACGCCAAACGACGCGGAAGAGGACATTATCCTAGGACGCCCATGGATGAACCGGAACAAAGTCACAATTGCTCCCGCAAAGAAGTCAATATACTTGCACGCCTTAGGAATCAGAATTCGCAGCCAAGAAGGCAAGGCTCACCCGCTCGAAATCCGAGAAGTGGGCGCGACCGAGTTTCAAAGACTGATGAACCTTGCACGATGCAAGAAGCGGGACCCAGAAGAAGTTGTCCAAATATTTGCTACTTCGTTAGCAGATATCAACAAGGCCTTAGCACCTAAGCCGAAAGTAGACGTCCTCTCCTTGGTTTCCGAACGTTGGTGAAAGCACCTCGCGCTCTTTGACCCTAAGGAAGCAAACAAGTTACCGCCTCACCGCCCTGGAATTGATCATGCATTGGAACTGGAAGAGAAGGACGGGAAAAAGCCGAAAGCCCCGTGGGGACCTTTATACAACATGTCGAGAGGAGAGATCTTGGTATTACGGAAAGAGCTCATATCTCTTCTTGACAAAGGCTTTATAAGAGCAAGCAACTCTCCCGCTGCGTCACCGGTGTTATTTGCAAACCATGAGGAGAACTGCGACTCTGCGTCGATTACCGAGCGTTGAATGCCTTAACGAAGAAGGACCGATATCCTTTACCGCTAATTCAAGAGACGTTAAACAACATTGCAAAAGCTAAATGGTTCACGAAGCTGGATGTTGTCGCAGCTTTCCACAAGATTCGAATCCGGGATGGAGATGAGTGGCTTACGGCTTTTCGCACACGTTTTGGACTATTTGAATGGCTAATTACTCCATTTGGCATGGCAAACGCCCCAAGCGCCTTCCAACGACACATTAACTGGACGCTTCGCGAATACCTAGATGACTTCTGCACAGCTTACTTGGACGACGTGCTTATCTACACCAGCGATTCTCTCCGGCAACATCGTGGACATGTCGACAAGGTCCTCACACGGCTTGGGAAAGCTGGTTTATACGTGGACATCAAGAAATGTGAATTTGAAGTGAAGACGAAAAGGTATCTCGGTTTTATTATCGAAGCTGGGAAGGGCACTAGCATGGATCCTGCAAAGATCAAGGCTATCGAGGATTGGGAAGCGCCAAGAACAGTGAAAGGAGTACGAAGTTTTCTAGGATTCGCCAACTTATACAGACGTTTTATCCGGAACCAGCGATTGACATGGTCAGGCAACCCAAGTTGCCCGACCAGGCCCAGCCCAGCCCAAGCTTTTGACATTAGTATTACTAATCTATGTATAAATGGTTGGTCTTGCTACTAGTATAAAACGCTTGTTCTGAAGTGCAATATCAACTCACTTATATAATGAGGGATAAGATCTTCTACTATATTACTACATTTCTACGATAACAGAACTTCGAACAAACAACGTGCGTGCGTAACACGGTACTAATCTACTCGCTACTGCCATCATACCACATACTATCTGACAACTGTTCGAGTAGCGGAGACTCGACGCTAAACAACGCTGCTTTAGAGCCGCGATACTCATCGTGCTGGTGCTTTCCAACATCAATTAGACCGCTATTACCCCAATGGTTAAGACACAATAGCGCTTCTGACGTTACCTCATTGAGACGTCGTCGGCGACTATCTAATACAAAACCCGCAGTACTAAATACTCTCTCGGCTTCAGAACTCATAGCAGGTGTTGAGTATACGTCGATAGCAAATCGTGAGATTGATGGATACTTTGCTCGCACTTGATCCCGTAACCAATATTGGAAGGGTACTAGGTTATCATCCGTCTCGAGCTCACTATTGAGATACAGAGTGAGCTCGTCTCCAACAGGCCGGGGTATTCTTAAACGACGGCCTTCTTTCAACAAGTCGTCGATATTATTGAGCTTAACTTTCTTGATTGATGGTTGATTAGGATCTGACGAGCTAGGTATATGTCGCCCTTGGGATAACTGAGATGGGTTTGACGACGTCGTATATACTTGCACTGGTGTCGTAGCGCGAGGTCGATAGTCTCGTTCCCACATAGATCGGACCTTATGGAGTTGCGCATTGTTACACGGGGTCTGGATCTATACTTCTCTTGCCGGGTCCCACACCAAGGCCGGTGAGCTTTACGCTAGTGTTCCGTGAGGTTGTCTGGCGATTCGTAGTGGAAAAGAGTTATGGATGTAACCGGGGGTTTTGATAAACACTAATCTATATTGCTATAGACTAANTTTGCTACTGGCCGGAAATCTAGAAAACTTGACTGGAGGAGCGCAAAGTACACAGTGATTGAGGTAATCGATACCCACACGGTTCGACTCAACACGCCTCCAGGCCCTCACAACACGTTCCACGTTGACCGGCTCCGATTAGCATCAACGGATCCCTTACCAAGCCAATCAAGAGACGATGACCAACCACTACCAATTCAGGTAGATACCGACGGCGCAGATATGTGGGAAATTGAGGACATCCTAGCAGAGGTAAGTCGACGACGAGGACGAGGAGTTAAATGGTGGTACGAAGTGAAATGGAAGGGCTACCATCTCCCAACGATGGAGCCTATAGAGAACCTTGCAAACACAGAAGCGAAGATTCGATGGGAACAGTTTACAAGACCTTATCGAGATCCCGATACAAAAACGCTTCCTGCAGGGTTCCGAAGGGGCTCGAATGAACTCCATCCTGACGCTCCTGGAGAGGAGGAGGGTAATGTGATAGGCTAGAGCCTAGTTGGTGTGTTGTACCTCGATGGAATCTCGGCCTGCTCCTAAAATCCGGATGCCACCTAGAGCTCCGAGTCTCGCCGAGACTCGGTGCGCTCTGACCGACAACCGGAGCGACTAGGTCTTATCGACTCGATTGTGCAGGGGCAGCTAGCACTGTATATAGATAGCTACGTAGCTCAGAAGCTCAGTTCTCTATCGAATACAATCTTGTTACCAGGCATCGGCAACCTTTGCGCAGCCTCTCACAGGCAAAACCAGCTGTCCAGGATATGCTGACCCATATGATGTTTGGTGACAGCCCAATGGCAGCATTAATAAGGCTCAATGTATTGGCTGGAAGAACCCAGCCAAGATACCTAGATAGATAGTCAGTGTCTCACCATATGCCATGAATTGGGTATAAAATTACCCTGATATCTGCGCCAAACATGTAGCCTATATATCATGAGCTTTCGACTGACCAAAAACTTGTAAAGACCTACAATTACTGTGCCGATAAAGTTCATGCTGGTAAAGTATGACTTGCCCAACTCGGCCGTATACCCGCCGAGCGTCTCTTCGGCAACATGGTCAGTGTGGAGTCCATGGTTGCGAGTGATATATTCATCGGTGAGATTGCTACCAGCGGTGAGGTTGGTACCGGTGATGAGCTGTTGACGAAACTGCTTTTCTCTTGCCATAGTGTTCTGGTCTCTGGCGGATTCAGTGGCACTGTTGCGTACGGAGCACGACAGTGAAGAGACTCTTACAGCGATGGAGTCTGGACTGTCTTTATCAACAGACAATGCTCATGATTCATGGCACACATGTGGGGACCCCAGACGCCTGAGTGTGGAGTAAATACTCCGTTAGTCGGGTTCCAAATAACCGGGAGTGGCCATCGTGTACAAGGCAATGGTTTCACGACATGGAGTAATGACCTGCTTGCCTGGATGAGAAAGGCAAGCACAATCTGATTGGTATCCAGGCCCCCTACTAGGAAATCATTCTGACTCTGTAGAAGTGCAGGAGCTGGCTGCGGGTGGTAGCCGGATGATGGTACCCGGACTGCAAATGAGGGAGCCTTAAGGCAAGAATGGCCATGAAGCGTATGTTTAGTTGCATGTACAAGGTTCAAGTGCATTTCTCAAGCAGACGAGGCTGCAGCAATTAATTGCTCGCGAGACGCATACCAAAGTGGTAGCCCCTGGACTCGCTGTGTAGAAGCTGCATGCCGTAGTAGGGAAAGATCATCGGCTATCGTTTCCAGCGCAGAGTGGCCTTAGAACTTTGTTCGACAGTCTTTAGCCGGCATATGCTGCTCGACTGCAAGCCTCCCATATGCGGGGTCAAGGGGTTGACTGCAAATGCAAAGGCACTTTCTGTATCCGAGTCACGATGCACGAACCTGTGTCTAGATAGACTTAGCGCGTGGAGTGCAGTATGGATGGCATACAAAGGGACTCGGAGGCTGACATTTCCACTGTGCCTCTAGTCATCTCTATACACTTGAGAAGGGTGTTGAGGGAGATGACGGAGGATGGAGAACAAAGAATGAAGAACAACAGGCAAGCCAAGGCGTGCACGCTGTCGTAAGCGGGAAGGAGCGGCGTTGTCTTCCCCGCATTTCACTCCTGTCAACACGTGATTCGGCGTGACTCGCCATGGTCCCGCCAAAAACTTTTGGTCACGGTTGGAATGTCGTCGCGTCTGCACCTTCGCTTTCACCAACACCCCATGATCGACCGGTGACACACACCCAGACCTACTACCTATCAGCATGGCTTCAGTAACGGCGCCTTCGCCTGTGCCCAAAGAAGAGCCTGTCGACGCCAACAACAGTAACAATGAAAGCCTCAGCCCCGCCGATGCGCTATACGAGAAATGCGCCCAACGACCAGCAGGCCAGATCTTCTTCCAGCGAGACCTGTCCAACATGCAGGTTGCAGATACCATGGCGCAGCTGATGGTGCTGTTGCAAGAGCTCTGTGACCGCCATCTATTGAAGGTCATGACTTTTGAGGGAGTCATGTGCTGGAAGCTAAGAACGCGAGAAGACGCCGACAAGTGTGTGCGCCCTTGATGCTGTGCACGCGTGCGCAGTCTCAAACACTCAAAACCACATATTCGAGCGCCCTGCTAATATGTGCGCCCAGGCTTCGACGACTAACTCCCGACGAGCGCCTCCTCTACCAGCACATCGACCAGGTCCAGGCCGATGGCATCTGGTCCAAGGCTCTTCGACTCAAGACCAACGTCACCCAGCAAACCCTCACAAAATGCCTCAAGAGCTTGGAGTCCAAGGACTTGGTGCAGTCAGTCATGAGCGTCAAGTTCCCCAACCGCAAAATGTATCTCTTGAAGCACCTCAAGCCCTCGGAAGATATCGCTGGTGGGCCATGGCAATCGGAAGGTGACTTTGACACGGCGCTGATTGACACAATATCGGGTATCGTTGCACAGCATGTGGAGAATGAAACCTGCATCCGGGTGCCAGGCAACTGGAACGATTACGACATCACAGAAGATAGAACGGCTGCAATTGCCAGGAAGAAAGCGCAGGTGCAAGGTATTCCGGACATTGAGGACATTGCACCGGCTGTCAAGCCCCATCACCCATCCAAGGATCCAAATTTAACCAAGCTTGTTCATCGACACAACCCACAGTACCCGACCGCCGCCTCCGTAGCCAACTGGCTCAACTCGAAAGAGGTTCTACGTGGCAAATCCGTGCGCGAAGATGACATGGAGCAATTACTCGAGATGATGGTACTCGATGATCGGTTAGAGAAAATATCCGGTACCAACTATCGGACTGTGCTACGCGCTACAGATAGCAAAGTCTACAATGGCTTCGTAGACGCTCCCTGCGGTAACTGTCCGGTATTTGATTTATGCGGAGACGAAGGTGAGATTTCAGCACGGACTTGCGTCTACTTTGGCCAATGGCTCGAGACGGAATCCGAGGAGATTTAGAAGCAGAATCATTCTAGTAGCTTGGACCAGTTCATCCTTTATTTGAAAGCATAGCGTGGGCGTTCATGGATATTCATCATAGCCTAAGTATATACGGTGTGTTCACCGGCCATGGCTTTAGTCGAAATAACTAATTCAATCTTGAGTGCATACTCGTTTTCATATCCGTCTTGCCGTGTCAGTGATTTGGCCTGTATATCTGACTCATCTAGTTCATATCTCCAGTTACACGAATACTGTTCAATGGGAAGATGAATTGTGGTGTTTTGCTGTTTGTTAGGAATGTTACGGTAGCTTTTTGTATAGGTACATGCAGGGTTTAAGGATACAAGTTGGGTTGAATCTTCTGGGTTCTTGTGATAACAACAATACCCTTTCAATTGTTGCAAAGACCGCCACGCATCGCATGAGCCATCTATTGACTGGAACTGGAGAAATCAAGATTTTTCGTGTTCCAGTGGGCACAACGACAGGTGTACTCAAAGTGGGTATCAATTGTGAACTCGCCATCTGTGTAAGTGTCTCCAATATCTTCACATGCCCTAGAAAATAAATCATTGGAAACATCCGTCTGATACTTGGCTCCGGCTGCGAAGCCAGGTAGCATGTTCCCTCTGAACGTATACTCAATATGGTGGCGGTATATTACTTTCTCAATCATGAAAGTATGGAAGCAGCTACAACCATAAGTTCTATTACAATTAGTAGTAATTCTTACAAATTGCAATACACGCGCTTATTGTAAGGAAGTTTGTTAATATTATTCGGGGTATTTCGCTTTGAGATGAATTGAGAATGAAACGGAGATGTTATATGAATCTTTGTACAGAGGCTCTTCTTGCCGGAAAATATCGTCTCCTCAGGCAGAGATTGCTGACATAATATACTTCTCCGCCAGGGGCTCGGCCACTCAATCGGCCATTCTATACGCCTACTTCGGAATTTGCATTATATTTTTCCGTGTGTTTGATAAGCTGACCAATTTCCAACACGATAGGTTTACTACTTGAAAATATCTCACTAGGACGTGTTTATATACAAACGTTGTTTATGGGACCTATACCATCCTTCGAAATGAGCTTCGAGCAAGAGATATCACTCTTGGTTCTTATTGGCTTGATTCAATGTGATTCTGATCTAAGCTGACTACATGACGATGATCAAAATTACCGTATAGCGGATCAACACAACATGAGACGGAAATTGGTTCAAAGAGCGCTCAGACCGGTAGAAAGGTTAGGGTGAGGTAAGTATAGGAAGACACTGATGGCAGACAGCCTATTGTGAGTGATGGATATGAAGAATTATCGGCTGCCGCAGTAGTGTTTACGACTAGAGGTCTTGTAGTCCAGTAAGTCTACACACAAATGTTGCATTAAACCACCTATCTTCTTTATGGTATAACTGTCTAAACAGATTTACACCTATGTATTCTCACTGGCAAAGAGCTAAGCATAATTTTCGACGCTCCTACTATAGGTTGTTGTGAAAATTACTACAATCTCACCAAGACGTCACCAGGAGAGCATGTCACAAGCATAAAGCGTGTGTCACGTGATATGGGCGTGTCACGCTAGCAGCGCACCCGGTGTCGATCATCCGGCGCAACACCCCGTGGCCATCCATCTGACCTGACTTGGTCTCCACCCCGTAATCTTCAGTCTGCATGTAACAAACCACGAACCCAGCCCTCGCATCGCCCTCGCACTGTTTAGTCGTTACTGAGCCTTTGCGCTCCCACAACATCCACCATGTCTGGTGCTCGCCCTCTACTGTCGAACCGCGCGTCTTCTGAGATAAGCGGTGGCCGCGATCTGGCAGAAGAAGATGCCCTACTCACAGGCCGCCGGACCGGATACGGAGAGAAGGGATATTCGCAATCACAGAAATGGAGAGAAGTAGGACTGTTTGTCTGGGCTGTTATTGCAACAGGCGCTGTAGTTGTGCTCGGCATTCTCCTCCAAAGTTCAAGCGACGATTCCAAGACACCCCAAGCAAGTGGGAAGAAGAACCTGATATTCATGGTCTCTGATGGCATGGGCCCTACATCACTGTCTGTCACGCGATCTTTCATGCAGTTCCAGAATGGCGCTCCTTTCAATGAGCAGCTCGTCCTCGATCAGCACCTTATCGGCCAGTCACGAACACGCTCCTCTTCCTCGCTCATCACCGACTCAGCAGCCGGTGCGACGGCCTTCTCTTGCGCGCAAAAGAGCTACAACGGTGCCATCTCCGTAACACCTGATCATGAGCCATGCGGTACTGTGCTGGAAGCGGCTAAGAAGGCGGGATACATGACTGGCTTGGTAGTTACAACACGCATCACTGATGCTACGCCGGCGTGCTTTGCTGCGCACGTGAACATGCGATCTGAGGAAGACCGTATTGCAGAACAAATGGTTGGAGACCATCCGCTTGGACGTGTGGTTGACTTGATGTTTGGCGGTGGCCGATGCCACTTCTTATCAAACTCGACCGGCGATTCAAGCTGTCGAGCCGATGACAAGGACATTGTCGGAGTGGCCAAGAAGAATGGATTCAACTATATCTCGGACCGTGCTGGATTCGACAACTTGAAGGGAGGAGCTTCGGTCGACCTACCCATGTTGGGACTCTTTGCTGCCACAGATATCCCCTATGAAATCGACCGCCGCAATCAGAACGACGTCTACCCGAGTCTTCACGAGATGGCCGAGGCCGCCATGAAGGCGCTCAGCCATGCAACCAGGAACAGCGATAAGGGCTTTTTCCTAATGATTGAGGGTTCCAGGATCGACCATGCAGGCCACCACAACGATCCTGCTGCCCAAGTCCACGAGGTGCTTGCATACGACAAGACTTTTAACAGCGTGCTCAAATTTATCAAGAAGGAGAAGACACAAACAGTCATGGTCTCGACATCTGACCACGAAACTGGTGGTCTAGCAGCCGCTCGACGTAGGCCTCCCGTACTCTTTGTGCGAACCGCAGCTAACACCTCCAGAACTCCATTCTTCATACCCCGAATACCTCTGGTACCCATCTCCCCTCGCCAACGCCTCCCACTCCGCCGAACACCTCGCTCTCGCCTACAACACGTTCCTCGCAACCAAACCCTCAGCCGATCAAACTGCCGACTTTATCCGCGATTCCATCACCACCGGTCTGGGTATCCACGATTTCAACGATGATGAAGTCAACAATCTCGTCAAGGATCCTGCAACTTCCCTCTACCAATACGCAGACATGGTTTCGCGCCGCTCGCAGACAGGCTGGTCGACTCACGGTCACAGCGCCGCAGACGTGAACATCTACACATCTGATCCCGAAGCTGCACGCGCACTCCAGGGTAACCATGAGAACACTGAAGTTGGCCAATTCCTGAGGGACTATTTGAATGTCGATGTTAATGCTGTAACGAGGGAACTGAGGGAGAAAGGCCGGGGACTGACGGTGCAGGATGTCAATGGCACTGAAGTCAGTTGGATGGGTAAGGTGCCGGATGTAGGGGAGAGACTGGATGGCCAGACGCATTTGGCAAGTTATGGGGGTGATTTCAAGAAGAGGGATGAGGGTGTTTTGCATGGTGAGGCGTGTGGATGTGGGCATTGAGAATTTATTTCTCTCTTTTTTTATGTCTAACCTGAGATTTCCAAGACCATTCGAGTGTTTCATATGCTATATGTTTTTATGGGGCTTTTTGAACGTTGAGTCAGGGTTGTCCGTGTTATGTGGGTATTCGTATGGGTGCATAGATTTCTTACAATGATTACAGTTTAGAAGGTAATTAGCATTCAGAAACTACTCCTTCTATATCTACTACCTAGTATTCACTTTTCTAACATATAAGTCATCTTCCTTTTTATAAATTCCTGTTTAGATTAACGTAAAGCTCCACCGAGCCGGACACTTTCTCTTGGTATTGCGAACTTCACGTACGAAACACTATGCATCAACAACAACATAAGGATTTTTTTTAACTCAGCGCGTCGTATAGTCTTAAACTGGCCTGTACGAAAGGCCTGAAGAGCTAGAATAATTCTACCTTCTCGCTGAGTTAAAAAAATTCTTATGTTGATGCATAGTGTTTCGTACGTGAAATTCGCAATGCCAAGAAAAAGTATCCGGCTCAGTGGTGCTTTACGTTATGTTATCACTTTTATGACCATAACTTTTCTATGTTCAGTTTTTACTTCTCACTTCTAAGTGTAGTAAAGCTATTTTTTATTACAACATTCCATCTGTCTTTTTCTCGGCGGGGTTATTTTCGTTAAACATTCTAATGTATCGGTACTTTCTCAGGTAAGTCTCTTAAATCATCCTGAGTAGAATTTCGCCACGCTACTATTATCTTTTTGTATCTCAGCAAATTTCTGTTTAAATATAATACAAGGTACATACACAGTAGAGAATAAGACATAGCAGAGGAGACGTAGAAGTTGAACTTTAATAGTTGACACTACAATTTAATATTACAAAATAAACACCAACCTACTCGTCTGATCCACACACACCATGCAGACGCCACAATGAATCGCAAGTCCGAACTTATCAAGAAGACATGTTGTCGTATATAATAAGTAAGGTGCGCACACCTTATGTTACTAGACTTATACATTTATAGCTTAAGTCATACACACTAACAATAAAGTCACAAAGTGTCACTAACAGGACTCTCGACCTGAATGATCAATTCTCCGCCCAAACGCCACGCTAAATCAAATACTACGCTAAATCAAATACCAAAACTCACAGATACCTCAATGATCCAAATTTATCTGCTTCAACATTGTTTTTGAATGAATCTGCTGCAGAATCATAAAGAGATTCCAAGCAGCTCAGAGCGTAGGCCCAGTCTTGACAGCGAAGAAACTGGTTCAGGGGATCCTGCGATGACAAATCACTCGATTGTTGATCCAAATTCGACTTAGACACCAAAATCATTTCCAAAATTCCCGCTGCCATATGTCCAGTCTGGCTGTGTATCCAACAACCAAGATACAGAATCGAACATTTCAAAACTATTGGCGCTCGCCATGCCATTGGAGAGCTGAAGCGGCATACTGAGCGTGTTGATGTGTGGATTGAAGTTTGGCAGGGTGTGCGCAGGGTTTTCGATCACCACGCCATTTGGCGGCGTAGAATTACCAGAAGAGTCCGGATTGGTAGGGTTCGTTGTGACGGTTTTTTCCAGTAATTCCGCAGCACCAGCAACCTGTGCCTCGCGCCAGCGCCATGCACAGTCAAATACTACGCTCATACTCATCCGGCTTCTGATTATTAGGCCGAGAGGATCATCTAGTAATGTGGCACTGCTTCTTCTTTGATCGTGTTGTTGCTGTTGCCGTTGATTGTGGTGGTTAAACATACTGTTGTTCATACCTGCATTGCTAAGAGAAGGTGATTGCGACATGCTGTGCAAGCTGCGACCTCGAGAGCTCTCCTTCCACAGCTGTGCCAGCACTTCAGCGAACCGATCCAAAAGGTCGTTAGACCATACTTTGGCCTTTCTCAGTGCATCAACCGTTTGCAGTACGAATTGTCGACCTTTGTCCGCGGGCAGTTTGCTGGCAAAGTCGGAATTGAGTAGTTTGAGTAGGGCAAATCCAGCCGCGAGTGCCATCTGCATTACATAATATGGAACGTAGGGTAGTTTTCCATCGCTATGCAACTTGAAGACGCGTTCCAGGTAAGCTGTTGCGGCAAAGTACAAGGCGACGAGATCGTCCCGTCGCTCCAGCCGGGCTTCACTGCTAAAGAAAGAATATAGGTGAAGGTGCAATGAGACGGCATAATGATATAGCTCTTCCAGATCTACTCATTGTTAGTCAATCAATGGTGGGGGCGAATATTACCAATACAACTTACCACTATCCACGCCATCAAGAGAATTATTTTCTTCTTTGACACGCTCCTCTTTCAGGCGATCTGCTTCAAGGCTCATGTAGCTGATGGCAGCACCTTCGGAAAACCGACGACTATTCACTGAGTAAAGTAGCTTGTTAATCCTGCTTGCTGCCATTTCCTGACGAAGCCGAACAAACAGCGTTGGCGGTATGATACGCATGTGCTCCTCGTCATCCACTTTGAAATCAAGCGTGGTATCGTAGAGAGTGATAGAGGGCTGTCCGTTACCTGTCGATACCCTGGAATTTGTTAGCCTTTGTCCGGGATGGCAAGCAGGGCTAAGCCTACGTTTGCGCTACGATATTGCAGACGGCCCATGTCCTTAGGCGATCGTGAATATCCTCTTGTCGTAAGCGCATCTTCGTTCTAGAAAAGTCATCTGGGTGAGTCGGCTGATGTAAGCCTATTTGCATTGCGACTTGCATCATCGCACCAGACATAATAAAGGTTGGGTCTGTGACTGTTCGCTCTGCCGGTAAAGGCCAGGTACAGAGAAGACATAAAGCCTTAACCACGTGATGATTTGGTTGATTTCTTATCGAATCCCAAACCAGATCACTGAGCGGTTTGGCAAGTTCTTTGAGGAGGGACGGCCTAGGTCCGTAGCGCCGTGCGGCAACAGCAATAATGGCCCAGAACAGGAGCTTATGGTCCTGAGAATAGTATTCGTCGGGCGACCGCACCTGGTCTAGGAATGGCAAAAATGGGTGGTAGAGCTGGAAATACTCGGTGAACAAGTCGTTGACCTCGCTGTGCCCAAGTCGCACTTCGCCAGCGCCGAGCGAAAAGAACATAGGCGATCCGCTGCGCAGGTCCAGAAGAGACGTTGCCGCAACTTGTGTGTGTTGTGTTTGTAAAAAGGCATCGTCCTCGACCTTAGGCACCGGACCGAGAGTGAAGTTGTGACTATTGTTTGACGTTTGCGGCGGAGCTTTGAGGACAGGCTGGTTTGGCGTGGATTGGCCCTCGTACATGGCCAGCCGCTCGCGCAGATACTCCATTTCCTTCTCCATCTCTGCATTCCGGTTGCGCTTGCCTATGCGCTTGAAGTTGGGCTCGATGACGCATCGTAGGTTCTGCTTCTGGCAGCGGGCACAGCTGACGAAGGGATCTTGCTGTACGTTGCATTTGAGCTGTGAAGAAAAAAAATCAGAGTTAGCAGGAAGAAGCAGTGGTTGTGGAAAAAGAAGAACAAGGATGTTGATCGCCCAACTGTCTACCGGCGGCTGGCACACAGACTGATCTGGCATACCTTTTGCTGGCGACACTCGTTGCATGCGCGCTTCACGGCAGTATTGCGCCGCGATGACGACGGGCGCGTATCTCCATCGCCGTTTTCGTCGTCGTCGCTGGATGCCGAGCGTTTGAAACCGCGCGCATGGTTGCTGTTGGGGCTGGCGAAAGGGTGCGGAAGGGCTTGTAATCCTGGCGTCGTCGGCGACAAGGAATGTAACATGTTGTTAGACATGGCGACCGATATCGCAGACAATTTAGGGTGTCGAGGTGAGTGGAAGTGGGGGTCGCGCTGGCTGAGTGTCCGAGGCCGCCAGCGCAAAAGTCACCTTCACTCGCGGCGCCAAAGTCTGACTCCAACACTCCAGGACCAGGAAGGGCGCGGAACAGGCGCTCGACCATGCGCGTCGTTGCAATCGCAAATTGCAAGCTCCACGTCCTGGAGCGCCGGCAAGCTCTACGTACATGAACGTCCGTCGACCACCAATCACAGCATCGGGCCCATGCTTGAGTCGCGGCTCACCAGCCTTATTCTGGCTGGGCACCGTGGCTATCCGACATGTTTCTCCCGTCACGGCTAGGTTTGTTTGTATCTGAATCTGAATGACACGCGCCTCACCCTCACCATCTGGATATGACGTCTGTGATCCATACATCGATGCAAGACATGGTTCACATCGTCGTCATCAGTATGCAGGCTATGACATGCAAACAGCTACGTATGTAGAGGTCGATTCGATACCACTGTCGTTTGAGCACGTGTTGATATTATGTTGCAATAATAAATTCTGCCCTCAAGCTGTGTGTTGACCGACAGCAGCACTCGCGGATTCTTCTCGAAAGACGCAAGCCAGGAAATTTTAGGCGCACCAGTTTGCATTGGAATACGGCTTCTGAGCAAGCATTCAAGCCACCGGCCCTTCACATTGGCGTCACACTATAGTATCCTGGGAGAGTCGTGTCGTAGCTTGTGGATGTATTCGTGATCCTACTCAGCTACATCCTGGCCGAGTGGCGCAGAAATCTTCTTGATATCGTAAAAGCCGACCGAACCAGGAGACTGCCCATAATGCACGTAACACCGTTGACCCAGTTTTGACATGCTAAACCCCCTTATCCTTCAACGCAACCGCTTAACGCTTCTTTTGCTGGGACTCCTTGAGCACCTTCTTGACGACCTTCTGCTCCTCGATCAGGAAAGCACGGACGATGCGGTCCTGAACGCAGTTGGCGCATCGCGATCCGCCGTAGGCGCGCTGGACGGTCTTCTTGGGGCGGGACACTTGGGCGTACTCGCGGGGGCGGAGGGCGGGAACACCCTGGAGCTTGGTACCGCAGTCCTAGCAATCGTCAATAGCACGCCTTGACGCCATGTTAATTCAACTTACACCGCACTTGGGGGCAGTGCCCTTCTTCTTGATGTGCAGGTAACGAAGCTCACCACCGGGAGTCCTGACAATGCGGACCTTTTGGCTCTTGGTGTTGTATGGCGCACGTCGCCTCTGCCCAATGTCAGCCTTCAATTCCGAATTTCCTCTTAAGAACTCTCAATCGCCGGGTCCAGCTCTCGAGATTGCGGTGCGACGTACGTAGGTGAGTCTGTTGGAAGGCATCGTGATAGATTTCCCGGGGAGTCAGTGGGTAATTGTCTGCAGTGATGTGAGTGATGTCGTCTCCGAGGTGGCGTGGCGCGTCGAAAAAAAAATTCTTACCTGATTCTGAACGGGAATTAGTATGGGACAATAGCTGCCAGCACGTTGTCGATGAAACTTACCACTGGAGTGCTGTGTCGTTAGTGATCGGACGTCGCGAGGTCAAAATTCCGGTGTTCTGCAATTCTCGCTTACCAGGACCTGGCGCTAGTGGGCTAGGCAGAAGCTAGCGTGCGGCGACCCACCGCTTGGTCACGTGCCCGCGTTGCTGTCTGCAGATGTCGCGAAGACAAAAGTTCATGCACGCCATTAGCGATCCATCTTCATCACCTCACCCACACAACGCGCGGAGTCGTATCTCTGCATCGTGTGCGCCGCCTCTCTTCCGACTTTTGAGCAATTGGAGGTTGTCGTTGAACGGGCGTGCCGACGCGACTTTTCCCTTCTTCGACCGCGGCGCTGTCCGCAAAGCTCAGGACGAGACTCCTAAGCTTGTCGCGACCTGTGCTCAGCCGACTCGTGCAGTGCAGTGCTGCACCAGAGTTGTTTTCTTAAAGGTCGGCGAATCTCTCGTTCCCTATTTTACGGTGCTTGCCAAACATAGCAAGGAGCTGCTAGAGACCTAGCTATCATCCTTTTACCCCCGATACTCTCAGCGCAAATCCATTCCAGTCGCGCCCAGAAGCTCTATCTGACGACAGCAGCTTTTTACACCCTACAGTAATCAACATGGATTTTCCTCCACCCCCTCCACCTCCTCCACCGGGTCCTCCTCCCCCAGGCCCTCCAGGTTCTGGATATGCGCCGCCACCTCCGCCGCCGCCACCTCCAGGCCCACCAGGCGCGCCTGGTACTGTTGGACCTCCTGGTATGCGACCACCGGTCGACCCGCAAATCACCAAGTTCGCGCAAAAGAAGAAGGACTGGTTAAGGCAGCAGCGTCAAAGGTTCGGCGAAAAGCGCAAGGCTGGCTTTGTGGAGACGCAGAAGGCGGATCTCCCCCCAGAACATTTGCGCAAGGTCTTCAGAGACATTGGCGATGTATCTCAGAAGAAATTCACCTCAGACAAGCGAAGCTACCTAGGTGCGCTGAAGTTCATGCCACATGCTGTTCTGAAGCTCCTCGAGAATATGCCCATGCCTTGGGAGAGTAGACGTGATGTAAAAGTCCTCTACCACACCAATGGGTGCTTGACGCTGGTGAATGAAGTCCCCCGTGTGATTGAGCCTGTGTTCCACGCGCAATGGGCTGCCATGTGGCTCGCTATGAGAAAGGAGAAGAGCGACCGCCGACATTTCAAGCGAATGCGTTTCCCACCCTTTGATGATGAAGAGCCCCCTCTGTCGTACTCGGAGAACATTGAGGATGTGGAGCCATTGGAGCCCATCCAGTTGGAACTCGACGAGGACGAGGATAGCCCTGTGTATGAATGGTTTTATGACCACCGGCCACTTCTCGACACTCCACATGTAAATGGTCCCAGCTACGAGACTTGGAATCTGGATCTCCCTCAAATGGCGACTCTATATCGCTTAAGCAAACAGCTTCTCAGCGACATTGTTGACAAGAACTACTTTCACATGTTTGATTTAGACAGCTTCCAGACTGCAAAGGCCCTCAATGTTGCGATACCCGGAGGTCCTCGCTTTGAGCCCCTGTATAAGGATATTGACCCGAATGACGAGGACTTTGGCGAATTTAACGCAATCGACCGCATCATCTTCCGATCCCCCATCCGAACCGAATACCGTGTATCATACCCATACCTTTACAACTCGCTACCCCGAAGTGTCAAGCTGGCTTGGTACTCGTATCCGCAGGTTGTCTACGTCCGCGCAGAAGATCCGGACCTGCCAGCCTTCTACTTCGATCCTGGAATCAATCCTATTTCTTCCAGAGCTGTTGCTCCGAAGAACTTGGCCGTAAGCTACGAAGACATGGTTTTCGGAGATGCCGACGAAGATGACGAAGATGACTTCCAGATGCCCGAAGACGTGGAGCCATTCATGGCTGACGAGGATCTTTCTACACCAGATACTGCTTCCGCCATTGCGCTTTGGTGGTCACCTCATCCGTTTGACAAGCGATCAGGTCGCATGGTCAGGGCGCAGGATGTTCCCCTAGTCAAGCAATGGTACCTCGAGCACGTACCTGCGGGCCAGCCAGTTAAAGTCCGGGTCTCCTACCAGAAGTTGCTCAAGACGTATGTTCTCAACGAACTACACAAGAAACCACCTCAAGCACAAAACAAGCAAAACCTTATGAGGACATTGAAGAGCACCAAGTTCTTCCAACAGACCAAGATTGACTGGGTCGAGGCTGGTCTGCAGGTGTGCCGCCAGGGTTACAACATGTTGAACCTGCTCATCCACCGCAAGAACTTGACCTATCTGCATCTCGACTACAACTTTAACTTGAAGCCGGTCAAGACTCTTACCACCAAAGAGCGAAAGAAGTCACGTTTCGGAAATGCTTTCCATCTGATGCGTGAAATCTTGAGATTGACGAAGCTCATTGTTGATGCTCAGGTGCAGTATCGTCTAGGCAACATTGACGCCTTTCAGCTTGCCGATGGTATCCTGTATGCCTTTAACCACGTCGGTCAATTGACTGGTATGTACCGTTACAAATACAAGCTGATGCACCAGATTCGATCCTGCAAGGACCTGAAGCATTTGATTTACTACCGATTCAACTCTGGCCCTGTGGGCAAGGGTCCTGGATGCGGTTTCTGGGCTCCTGCCTGGAGAGTCTGGTTGTTCTTTATGCGAGGTATCATCCCTCTACTCGAGCGCTGGCTAGGCAACCTGCTTTCACGTCAGTTTGAGGGCAGACATAGCAAGGGCGTCGCAAAGACTGTCACCAAACAGCGAGTAGAATCGCACTTTGATCTCGAGCTGCGTGCAGCCGTCATGAGCGATCTCATGGACATGATGCCTGAGGGAATCAAGCAGAACAAGGTCAATACCGTCTTGCAACATCTCTCGGAAGCATGGCGCTGCTGGAAGAGTAACATCCCTTGGAAGGTTCCTGGCTTGCCAGCGCCTATCGAAAACATCATTTTGCGTTATGTCAAGAGCAAGGCCGATTGGTGGATCTCAGTCGCCCATTACAATCGTGAGCGCATTCGACGAGGTGCCACTGTTGACAAGACTGTTGCTAAGAAGAACCTGGGACGATTGACCCGTCTGTGGCTCAAGGCCGAACAGGAGCGTCAACACAATTACATGAAAGACGGTCCTTATGTTTCGTCCGAGGAGGCTGTTGCTATTTACACGACTATGGTACATTGGCTCGAAGCTAGAAAGTTCCAACCGATTCCTTTCCCCAGTGTCTCATACAAACACGACACCAAGATTCTGATTCTAGCGCTGGAGCGGCTGAGGGAAGCTTACTCTGTCAAAGGTCGTCTCAATCAGAGTCAGCGTGAAGAATTGGCACTCATCGAGCAAGCATACGACTCTCCTGGAACAACACTGGCTAGGATCAAGCGCTTCCTGCTTACGCAACGTGCGTTTAAGGAAGTTGGTATTGATATGAACGACAACTACAGCAGCATCAACCCTGTATACGACATTGAACCAATGGAGAAAATCACGGACGCATACCTTGATCAATACTTGTGGTACCAAGCCGATCAGCGACACCTATTCCCGGCTTGGATCAAGCCTTCAGACTCTGAAGTTCCGCCTCTCTTGACATATAAATGGGCACAAGGTATCAACAATCTTGATCAAGTCTGGGAGACCAAGGATGGCGAATGCAACGTCATGATCGAAACTCAGTTATCAAAGGTCTATGAGAAGATTGATTTGACAATGTTGAACCGACTGTTGCGTCTCATCATGGACCACAACCTGGCAGACTACATCACAGCCAAGAACAACGTACAGCTCAACTACAAGGACATGAACCACGTCAACGCTTATGGTATGATTCGTGGCCTGCAGTTCTCTGGATTCGTGTTCCAGTACTATGGTCTCGTTTTGGATATTCTGCTACTGGGCTTGCAGCGTGCAAATGAGATCGCTGGCGCTCCTGAGAGTCCCAATGATTTCTTGCAGTTCAAGGATAAGGAGACTGAGGTCCGCCACCCCATTCGTCTCTACACAAGGTACATCGACCGCATCTGGGTCTTCTTTAGGTTCACCGCCGAGGAGTCGCGAGACTTGATCCAGCGGTTCTTGACTGAGAATCCCGATCCCAACTTTGAGAATGTCATCGGCTACAAGAATAAGAAGTGCTGGCCGCGTGATTCCAGGATGCGATTGATGCGCCACGATGTGAACCTTGGCCGCGCCGTCTTCTGGGATCTCAAGAACCGACTACCGCGGTCAGTTACGACCATTGAATGGGATGATACCTTTGCCAGTGTCTACAGTCGCGACAACCCCAACCTGCTCTTTTCCATGAACGGTTTCGAAGTGCGCATCCTTCCCAAGATCCGAAACTTGACTGGTGAATTCCCTGTCAAAGATAGTGTTTGGTCGCTTGTCGACAATTCCACAAAAGAACGCACCGCCGACGCCTTTCTGCAAGTCACTGAGGAAGACATCCAGAAGTTCAACAACCGCATCAGACAGATTCTGATGTCTTCAGGATCCACCACCTTTACGAAGATTGCCAACAAGTGGAATACAACGCTTATTGCGCTTTTTACGTACTACCGTGAAGCTGCAGTATCAACTGTCAACTTGCTCGACACCATTGTCAAGTGCGAGACCAAGATCCAGACTCGTGTCAAGATTGGACTAAACTCAAAGATGCCGTCACGTTTCCCTCCTGCAGTATTTTACACGCCCAAGGAGCTGGGTGGTTTGGGTATGATATCTGGCTCACACATTCTCATTCCGACAAGTGACAAGCGATGGTCAAAGCAGACCGATACTGGAGTCACGCACTACCGTGCGGGTATGTCTCACGACGAAGAGACGCTCATTCCAAATATCTTCCGATACATCATTCCGTGGGAGTCAGAGTTTGTCGACTCGCAGCGCGTTTGGATGGAATACTCACAGAAGCGTCAAGAAGCACAACAACAAAACCGACGACTAACTCTTGAAGATTTGGAAGACAGTTGGGACCGTGGTCTCCCTCGTATCAATACGTTGTTCCAAAAAGATCGTAGTACGCTCAGTTTTGACAAGGGTTTCCGCGCCAGGACCGAATTCAAGATCTATCAGCACATGAAGAGTAATCCTTTCTGGTGGACAAGCCAAAGACATGATGGAAAATTATGGAATCTCAACCAGTATCGTTCAGATTGTATCCAAGCGCTGGGTGGTGTAGAAACCATTTTGGAACATACGCTGTTCAAGGCGACTGCTTTTCCGTCTTGGGAGGGTCTCTTTTGGGAGAAAGCTTGTCTTGCTAATGGCACGAGACTTCTTCGCTATGACGGTTCTGAAGTCCTGGTCGAGGATGTCAAAGAAGGGGATCTATTGTTGGGTCCAGATGGAACTTCTCGTCGTGCTTTCAACATTGTCCACGGCACTGAGCAGCTGTATCGCATCAAGGTTGGAGGAAAGAAGGAAGACCTCGTGGTCACCAAGAACCATATCCTGGTTCTCTATCTAGAGAAGAAGTGTGAGAACGAGTGCCAGGGTATGAGTATGAAAGATCATCATAGCCGGTTTTCAGCACAACTGGGTGATCTTCCCGAACCAAGCTCTGACCCTGCTGCTGCCGACAGAACCAACAATTTAGTGAAAGCTCGGGCAGATTTCACTTCGGCATTTAAGAGCGCGCTTTCCTGGTTGTTAAAGGCTGAGCGTGGTAAGAAGGGGGCCGAAACGGTACGAAACACTCTCAATGGCACTACCGGTATCACTATTAGGGATGAATCATACATTGTGAACATACCGGTTGGAAGAGGTACCAGGGCTGAGTATGCTACCTTTGCCTGGGGCAATCCGAACCGCACGAATATCCAGGGTCACTCAAATCACCCGCCAATTTTCTTCGAAACCAAGGATCTCGCTTTTGCTGCGGCTGTGGCAAAGAGCCGGGAGATTCACGAACAGGGCGATGTCACTCTTGCGAACCTACGCCAGCGGTTTGAGGAGAAGTCTGCTAGTGGTAAGGGTGGAGAAATTCGCCTTGACGCTGGCCTCCCGAACATGTTTCTTCTTTGGAACAAGAATGGCTTAGATCTCAAGATCCGGGTTTATTGTTCCCGCAACTGTAAGAAGTATGGGCGGTCCTATTCTTTCCCGGCTCTCCCCAACGAGAATGCAAGCTGCATTCAGGATTCTGAAGACGACGAAGAAGATCCTTTTCTCCTGGACATGGAAAAGCCTGAAGTGTCAGCATCTGAGCGTTATGATGTTGTTGAAATGACTGCCGAGGAATTTGCTGCTTTGGAACCCAATGTACAGGCGAAGTACAGGGTATTCCGATGTCCCGGGTTTGAGCTCCCTGAAGAAAACGTACCGATCCACCCCTATTTCCTCGGACTCTGGCTAGGCGATGGCAACCGGAAGAGTACCACTATCTACAATGAACATGAAGCTGAAGTTCGTGATTTCCTGGCCTCCTATGCGGCTGAGTTAGATCTTCACCTCATTTGGCGTGGGCGGACTCGCCTTGCTGACCGTCCTTTTCCAACGGCTCATAAAGGTAAAGGCTCTGTAACTTCGGAAACTCAGAAATCTCGCCAGACCATCAAAAAGATACGCCTTTCTGCTGGTTGGTCTTTCCAGGACAACCGCCAACCTGGTGAGGCCAGGCTTTGGGTACCTCCTGAAAATACGACTCAACCCAGCACTGAAGGTAGCCAGAAACGGGAGCATAGTTCGACCCTTTGCTCCTCAACGGACCGTTGCCAGCGCCTTCAAGAGCATAACATTCCTTCATCGTCTTCTCTTCCTCAGCCAGCTTCATCAACTGGTATGGGAAATGTCCCGGAACCTACTTTCCGGCTCATGGCAAGCTCCATACCCGCAGAGCCACTTTCCCGGATTCTTTCTGATGACGAACTGCTGGGCATTGCTGGCCGTTCATATGTTTCGGAAGATACAACAGCTCCTGAGCCTGATGCAGATGAGGTATGTGAAAATCTTCTCTACAAAGGTGAAATTCTAATGTATCCGCAGGACCGGGAGCTAGATGAGGAGCTCGATTTGATTGAAATTGAAAGTGATGATGAAGAAGAAGAAGAGGAAGAGGAACAAAGCAGTGATGACATTGAATTCATAAACGAGGACCTCGGACGCCGTCCATCCCGGTTCGAGCGTCACCGTGTTGCACGTTTAGAAGCTGGCCGCAGTACCTATGGTCAGCTCCGTCCTGAGGAAGAAGCCGAACTCATCCACGAGCTTGTTGAGTACGATGAAAACACCGATGGTGTCAACAAACTTTGTACCGCACTTCAGGGGCTTGGGATTATGTCTGGCGGTGCAACTGGTCCCGGAGCCGATCGAAAACATATCCCATCAGTATACCTTAAGAACTCCCGAGCAGTTCGCTTGGCTGTCCTTGCCGGTTTAATTGACAGCGATGGTTGGTTGGTTTACCCTGAAAACTTCATAGGCTTCAGTCAGAGTGAACGATGGCATAAAGCACTCTTCTGGGATACTGTGGCCTTAGCACGATCTTTGGGCTTTGGTGTCTGGACCACTAAACGGGATATGTGGAATCCTACTCGAACTCAGAGGTATCCTCAACTCGTCGTTCAAATTTCAGGGAACATTTCCGAGATACCATGCCTTCTTGCACGAAAAAAGGGGTGCGAACGCTATGTTCCCCAAATGCACAGCTTCATGATTAAGAGAATTGACCTGGAATCCACTCCTACTGCTTGGTCCGGCTTCCGAGTGGACAAGGATCAACTTTACCTACGACACGACTACATGGTACTTCACAACAGTGGTTTTGAAGAATCCATGAAGTTCAAGAAACTCACGAATGCTCAACGTTCTGGTTTGAACCAGATTCCAAACCGTCGCTTCACATTGTGGTGGTCTCCCACAATAAACCGCGCAAACGTCTACGTTGGTTTCCAGGTGCAGCTTGACCTTACAGGTATATTCTTGCACGGTAAGATTCCTACTCTTAAGATCTCGCTCATCCAAATCTTCCGAGCCCATTTGTGGCAGAAAATTCACGAGTCGGTGGTTATGGATTTGTGCCAAGTCTTTGATCAGGAGCTTGAAGCCCTTGGTATCGAGACAGTGCAGAAGGAGACTATCCATCCTCGTAAGTCGTACAAGATGAACAGCTCCTGTGCCGATATCCTACTTTTTGCCAGCCACAAATGGAGTGTTTCACCACCATCGATGTTGTACGATACTAAGGACACCATGAGCGCGACAACTACCAACAAGTTTTGGATTGATGTTCAGCTACGATATGGTGACTACGATTCGCACGACATTGAACGATATGTGCGCGCAAAGTACCTCGACTACACCCAAGACAGCATGAGTATCTACCCCTCTGCCACTGGTCTCATGATCGGTATTGATCTGGCATACAATCTCTACTCTGCGTACGGACAGTACTTCCCTGGACTCAAGCAGCTCGTTCAGCAAGCCATGGCCAAGATCATGAAGGCCAACCCAGCTCTCTATGTTCTCCGAGAGCGTATCAGGAAGGGTTTGCAGTTGTACGCTTCGGAAAGTTCTCAGGAATTCCTCAACTCTCAGAACTACTCGGAGCTGTTCAGCAATCAGATCCAGCTGTTCATTGATGATACGAATGTGTATCGTGTGACAATCCACAAGACCTTCGAGGGTAACCTGACGACTAAGCCCATCAACGGCGCCATCTTCATCTTCAACCCTCGTACTGGTCAACTATTCTTGAAGATTATTCACACAAGTGTTTGGGCTGGCCAGAAACGTCTCGGTCAGTTGGCCAAGTGGAAGACCGCCGAAGAAGTGGCAGCTCTCATTCGATCACTGCCTGTTGAAGAACAACCGAAGCAGCTGATTGTCACTCGTAAGGGTCTGCTCGATCCTCTGGAGGTGCATTTGCTTGACTTTCCCAACATCTCCATTCGTGCATCAGAGCTGCAGCTGCCGTTCCAAGCTGCCATGAAGGTGGAGAAGCTCGGTGACATGATCCTGCGAGCCACCGGACCTCAGATGGTGCTTTTCAACCTGTACGATGAGTGGTTGAAGACGATTTCGTCATACACTGCTTTCTCGAGATTGATCTTGATCCTCCGCGCGCTTCATGTCAATCAAGACAAGACTAAGCTGCTCTTACGACCTGACAAGACTGTCATCACCCAGGAGCATCACATCTGGCCTTCGCTAACGGACGAGGACTGGATCAAGGTTGAAGTGCAACTTCGTGATCTCATCCTGCTCGACTATGGCAAGAAGAACAATGTCAACACTTCGTCACTCACTAGTAGCGAAGTGCGTGATATTATCTTGGGTATGGAGATTTCAGCGCCATCGATGCAACGTCAACAAGCTGCCGAGATCGACAAGCAGCAGGAGGAGCAACAGCAACTGACTGCCGTAACTACCAAGACACAGAACATCCATGGTGAGGAGATGGTCGTTACAACAACTTCGCAGTACGAACAGGCTTCCTTTGCCTCCAAGACGGAGTGGCGTACCAGGGCTGTTGCCACATCCAACCTGCGTACTCGTGCCAATAACATCTACATCAACTCTGAAGACGTCAAAGAGGAAGGTCACTTCACCTATGTCATGCCAAAGAACGTACTCAAGCGATTCATCACCATTGCCGATCTTCGCGTTCAGGTTGCGGGCTACCTCTATGGCAAGTCGCCACCAGACAACGATCAGGTGAAGGAGATTTGCACCATTGTCATGATCCCGCAAGTTGGCAACACGCGTGATGTGCAGCTGCCAAAGGAGCTGCCGAGACACGAGTATCTGGACAATCTAGAGCCGCTGGGAATCATCCACACCGTTAGCGGAAATGAGCCGCCGTACATGCAAGCCAGTGACGTTACCCAGCATGCTCGTCTGATGAACCAACACGCTAGCTGGGATAAGAAGACTGTTTCCATGACCGTGTCCTTTACCCCCGGTTCCGTCTCCCTCGCCGCTTGGGCCCTTACACCCAACGGCTACAAGTGGGGCGCCGAGAACAAGGATACTATGTCCGACAACCCCGCTGGCTTCAGCACCAGCTTTGGTGAGAAGTGCCAGTTGCTACTGTCTGACAAGATTCGCGGATACTTCTTGGTTCCTGACAATGGTATCTGGAACTACAGCTTCATGGGCAGCGCTTTTGGTTCTGTCGAAAAGAAGCCTGTGCATGTGCGTCTTGATACCCCCGTTCGCTTCTACGACCCTGTGCATAGGCCACTGCATTTCCATAACTTTGCGGAGCTGGAGGACGTTTGGGTTGACCGGGAGAACCAGTTTGAGTAGATATAGGAATAGGTAGTGGTTGGAGATGGATGAGCGTAATGACATCACATCACATTATGTCTTTTTGGGGCGTTTGAGGTCCAAGGGCGTTTATTGCACTCGTAGATATATGCATTTGTAGGAGGGGTCGATGAACTAGGGACAAAATGTGTATAGTGTATTATAATCTTTTCAGCGAATTATATTCTTGAGCCGAAAGAAATTGTGCAGTGGCCAATCTGTGATCGAGTTTGCGACTATGGTCGCGTTTTCATCTAGGTATGATCTTTGTGGTTTTTATCGGTACAAATTTTTTTCCAAAATTTCTTTCAGTCTGTATTAGATTTTGATGAGGCTATCATTGTGCAAGCTTTGTCAGTTGGGTCTTTGACTACAATATCATAAAAGTTTCAATTATAAAGTCGATCAAGCGCGAATATAGTGAATCCTTCTGGTCGGAAATAAATCGAGATTGCACTGAGCGGTCGCGTCAAGGACGATGAGATAGACATGGTCTTGTTGAGACAGTTGACCAATCTCATCTCAAGCTGGATAACGGATATGTGCAAATCAATGGTCGGTATAAATTGATCCGTCAACGTGGTCTCTGCCGCATAAGGTAGGGTACGAGCTTTCTGCAAGTAATACTATTCTATAGTACTAGAGCAACGCCATGCCTGCACCTTGACGCTGGGACTATGGAGAACAATGCGGGAAAGGATGTACATCCCAGTAATGGAAAGGCTGCAGTCATGGATTGTTCCATTGCATATTTTGGAGCACTTGTGAGACGTGACCTATCCGAGCACGCAATCTATGATCCCATCAATTGGAATAAGGCTGATGACTGTGCGTCTGTTGATCGGCCAACTGGTAGTCTTTTATTCGATGTGGCTATTTTGATCTACCTATCATCGCAAAGTCATTAGCTAATTGACAGATACGAATTTAGCAACTGTTGGATTATTTGTGAGCCGAAGTCAACAGTGTATGGGCTTTAACATGCCTTAAAATTGCCACAATTGTTTGACAGTTTCATCCCTTCCTATCTTCTTTCTGGTGATTGATGAGACATATGAATTGTCTATATTTATTCAGTACCATTTTTTACATGAGATTTACTTAGATTTACATTTCTCGTTACTCTCAGCACATTGGAGTCTGAAATCCGGGTTGGTGGGACTTCGGTGGACGTTCTATTCTCGGTCGCAACGCAACGCCGTGCCCCACCCACCGCACCTTTGGTTCAATTAAACATTACCCACCGCTTCCTCGACATGCAAGGAGACACCATCACAACTACTTACGCCTCCTTGATAATCATGCCGCGCGTGTTCGTTTGTAGAAGGAGACATGTAATAACAAAACGCTTGTCCCAACTGCCCCAAGACCAAGCCCTTGGCCCGCATGAATAAGGTAGTCTTTTGTCAAGTCAATTGTCTCGTGAACGGTACCTTGGGGAGGCTAAGGCGCAATCAGTAGGTGACAAGAGCAAGAGACGGGGAACAGCTTGGCACTATGGAGCCTTACAGAAGCTTTGACTTGCGTTATCTTTTTCTTGTTTAGCACCACTTGGCATATCTTTTTTGAACCTTTCCGCCGCGCCAATCCAGTGCCCAGCGCCATCCCTCATTCCTATCTTATCTTCATGAAGCGTCTTACCACGGGCTTGGAAGCCTCCAACAGCGCGCTTAACCGCGG
The DNA here is from genome assembly GCA_002286855.1 of Bipolaris cookei. Classification (NCBI taxonomy): domain Eukaryota; kingdom Fungi; phylum Ascomycota; class Dothideomycetes; order Pleosporales; family Pleosporaceae; genus Bipolaris; species Bipolaris cookei. Next base: position 149,518 of record NRSV01000066.1, on the reverse strand, counting down.
TAGCATGCCTGATAGTTTGTGCCAGAATCCTTCGACCGGACTAGCCGAGCTGCCGTGGGTCATGGGTACTGTTTCTGGATGTAATGGCTATGATAACACGGGCTAGATGTGAGCAGGAGGCGAATTCCATGGTGGAATGCTCTGATTGTCGCGTACCACCCATGCGAAAATCTGGTCTAATGCTCCGAGGTGCAGTTTCGCTTGTCGCTATATGAAGGGACACATGTACCCATCCTCCAACTCTAGGTCTACCACTCGTTGTGTTACTTCACTTCTGCGAGTCTCGCGGTTTTGCACTTTTGCTTTTGTAGACCAGCCACTGGTCTGTCTCACGGCGCAATGGCGGTTACTACAGATGTCAAGTCGTCTCTCGAGATCACCAAGGGAGCGACTATGACGACTGATCCCATTCCTTTCGATACGGATTCTGTGTCAAGCGATACCAATGCCTTTCCGTACCCTACTGAAGAAGAATGGGCCACTCTCCCCAGGGTCGCCGGCAAGATCCCATGGCAAGCTTGGACTGTGGCTGTTGTCGAGTTTGTCGAGCGCTTCAGTTACTACGGCACCAGCGCTGTCTTCGTCAGTAAGCTTGAACCAAGTCACGTACTGTTCATTAATTGCAATCTTTACTAACTGCAACCGCTAGATTTCATCCAGAAGCCCCTGCCCCCGGGTTCAGTTACAGGCGCTGGATTTCTCAAGAAGCCTGGCTCTGGTAAAGTGGAAGTTTATGGTAGCGAATGAATTATTTTACTAACTCCTTCCAGGAGCGCTTGATATGGGTCAGCGTGCCAGTACGGGACTGACTATGTTCAACCAGTTTTGGTCCTACATCACACCTCTTGGAGGTGCCTGGCTTGCTGATGAGTACTGGGGACGCTACAAAACCATCCAGTACTCCAACATTATTGCTGTTATCGGTCACATCATCCTAATCCTATCTGCGATTCCTCCGGTCATTGTCAAGCCCAAAGTCGCCATTTCCATCTTTTCGGTTGGTCTCGTAGTCATGGGCATCGGCACTGGTGGGTTCAAGAGTAATATCTCGCCCCTAATCGCAGAGCAATACAAGGACCAGAAGGCCTATGTTCGCGTTCGAAAGAACGGAAAGAAAGAAATTGTCTGCCCTGCGGTGACCTCGGCACGCATTTATCTTTATTTTTACTTCCTCATCAACTGCGGTTCTATCACCGGATCCATTGCAATGGTCTACACAGAGCACTTCCACTCCTTCTACCTGTACGTTTCCTCTTCTTTGTAACTCATTATATATCCACTGACTGTGACTACAGGGCATACACACTTCCCACGATCTGCTACCTCCTTTGCCCGCTTATCCTAATCGCGATGAAGAAGCACTACAAGCTTGCGCCACCTACAGGGTCCGTTATGGGCAAAGCTTTTAAGCTTATTAGATTTGGTATTAAGAACTCTCCTCACAAGAACACGTTCAAGGACGATGATTTCTGGGAGAGGATCAAACCATCCGTTCTTCGTCGCAACAACCGTCCCGTCCCTGATTGGATGACGTTTGATGATGCTTGGGTTGATGAAGTAAAGAGAGGAATTCTCGCTTGTAAGGTTTTCGTCTGGTTTCCGCTTTATTGGTTGGCGTACAATCAGATGACTGGGAACCTTGTTTCTCAGGCAAACACGATGAATTTGGGTAACGTCCCAAACGACATCATCTCAAAGCTGAACCCCCTATTCATCATTATCCTGATTCCGATCATGGACTTCGTTATCTACCCCGGTCTACAGAGGGCAGGCATTGTTTTCTCGCCTATCAAGAAGATCACTGCTGGATTTGCGCTTAGTTCTTTCGCTATGGTGTCTGCTTGCGTTACACAGTACTACATCTACAAGATGTCACCGTGTGGGGACAACATCAACGCTCTCAGCAAGACACGCAAGGACTGCAACGCCGACATCACAGTCTGGGTTCAGGTCGTTCCGTATGGTTTAATTGGCTTTTCCGAAATCATGGCATCCATCACCAAGCTTGAGTACGCGTACACCAAGGCCCCCAGCAACATGAAATCAACGATCCAAGCTATCGCTCTTTCTACTTCTGCAGTTTCCGCAGCGCTTGGCCAGGCTTTTGTTAGTTTGTCAGAGGATCCTTTGCTGGTATGGAACTACGGTTCCGTTGCTGTTGTTGCCTTGTGTGGTGGTATCGGTTTCTACTGGACTTTCCGGAAGGCAGATGCGCAGGAAGACGCACTGAACAACATGAAGGAGAGCAACTTTGTGGGCGGCAGGGAGATTAGCGATGCTGAGAACGTCAATACTTTGAGCGTACGCGACGAGAAGAACGAGAAGAGCGGGTTGTAAATACGATCATATCTTTGAGGATCGAGAGGATTGAACTATTGCTTATGAGAATAATATCACGAACAACGGAGTCTCTATTGAAAATCTGATTGTTATTTCTTGTCCCCCTGCATTGATTCTCTATCTGAATCTTGATTATGCTCTCTTGTCACTCTTCCCAAAATATGAGATTTTGTGCATGTCCAGATCTTCACATCATGACCATCCGATAAATTGTGGGTTCACCCTATTTCAGCCTAGCAGCTTTGCCTAACTCTCGGCACGTACCTGCGGCTCCACCTGTCAATCGATCTTGTGCTACGTACTCAACGCCGCCCTTAGCGTCGTCACCCAAAAACATAAAGTCAATCGTTGTACCAGTACCACGGATCTCGAAGACGCAGCAGGCCGCAGCAACTACTACTGCTGCTGCTATCCGACATTTAAGCACGCTATCCCCGAAGCAAACATATATCCATATATACATGTATATATAAGAGCTCGCGTTCAGATCCCAATGCCTCACCCGCTCCTCTCAAAGCGCCCTTTGAAGCAAGCCACTATACCGCTGACGTCAACGTCGGTGCAAAACACGGCTGTGTCGCGGGGCGACGTAGCATTTAACACTGAGCCACGCAAAGCAAAAGGTATGTTGGCATATGAGACTAGATGTTTTCTTCTTCTTTTTGGCGTACGTGTATTGATGGAGTGGCGATAGTGGTTTCGTACAATCCTCTGCTTACGCCGTCGCCTTTTCTCGATCCGGCGGTCGAGCGGAAGAAGAAGATGGCGGTGCATTGGGGGGTAACAAAGTAGTATTAGTGCGAAGTGAGATACTTTTAAAGGCGCTTGGAAAGGTGTACTCTTGAGGCTTTTTGTAGCAGAATTTTCAGGGTGCTGAGTTTTTTTTCTTTTAACGAATGTAACGAGTATTTATGTGGTGGAGCGGCTATTACGAGATGATACTGCTTTTAACACTTGATAAGTAGGTATACTAGGTTGCGCGTTGCTAGTGTAAGTCCTGGACTTCGACTGTTTGCATCACCCGAAGAATGGTTTTAGATGTGATGTCGAACCCTGATAACACCGTATGATATAATTCAAGCAGTATCGATGTGACAAGTTATATTGTCACTAAATATTCACGCAAGCATTATCACAATGAGCGGATACCTTATCATTTCACACTTCAGCGGAGGCTCTCTTAATGGACCGAGGTAGTCAGACAAAAACACCCCTTTCAACATCAATCTAAGGTATAGCCAACATGGCCATAACATTATTGTACAATATGTAAAAGCCTTGGAATTTTTATTAGACAAAGCATTACTGACTTGCTCGCTGATAGTAGCTAAAAAAATTGGTATCAGCCTTATTAAGTAGTTGCACCTCCGTGCTAGGGATAATTATTATCCAGATATTCCGGTCTATTAAAAGGATTTCCAGACTTCCAACAACTCCCCCATCCCTTCCCCTTCTACCTCTCTAGCCCGCGCCAACTCCACAACTCCACAATCCCACAAGCCCCTCCTTGCTATCCCCCAACACCGGATCCAGTTCCGGCACAGGCACTGTCCACACATGCTCTCTCCCCCTCTCCCCTCCAATCTTGAAATCCCACACACCCCCATACGGATATGCCCCCATCATCATAAACTCGCCTTTAGTCAGAAGTTCATCAAAAAACCTCCTCCGCTCTTGCTCCATCCTATCATTTACTTCCGCAGCCCCCCCCTCTGCAACATCCTTCGGCTGATGAAATTCCAATTCGCTGGACTCCGGTTGCGGAGAGAACGTCTTATGCGCCACACCAGCGGGAATGATAAAAACATCGCCAATCCGGGCTTCAATTTCGATCCCGCCTTGTTCACCTTTCTCACCCCTTTCGCCGGGCGCATACGCACCTGCCTGCCATTCTGGGGCATCGGCAACTCCAAAGCGGATGGTGGCGCTTGTGCCGGAGATGACGATCATGGCTTCGTGGGTGGTGGAGTGGTAGTGGGATTGAATGTCTGGGCCGTACTTTGCGATCCATTGGGTTTGCCAGCCATTTTTGGCGTAGAGGTCTAGGAGCTGGGTGGGTGTGAAGGTGGGGGATGTGACGGTTTGTTTGAGGAGGCTTGGGTAGTGGAGGAGGGGGTGGGGGGAGTTTGGAATTTGAGGGGTTGGAGGGAGGGTGTAGGCTTTTACGATTACGGGCATGATTGGGGAAGGAAATGGGGTATTGCCGGGTGGATTGAAGATGGATAGGTGATGTTGTGGTTGAGTGGTGTTGAGACGGGCGTGATTACCCGAATGGGATGGACAGAGCGGGAGGTGACGTAGGACTTTGCATTTTGAAGTACCGGGGGAAAGGATGAAATGGACAGGTCTTCGTGGACCCTCGGTCTTTACATAACCATGTTCATCTTATATCTATAGTATGACCATACACACTCAGAACTCCAGAGCTACTTTGCCAACAGCTTTGCCGCCTTCAATAATCTCATGCGCCTTCCTCACCCCCTCCTCATCCAGCTTGAGCTTCTGCATACAATGGCATTTTACCGTTCCCTCATCTAGCATTCTCGCCAAATCCCTCAATATCCTGCCGTGGCTTTCGATGTCAACGCCGTAATATGGCTTAGTACCCAGCAGGGCCCAAACAAATGTCAGGCTCTTTGCCATGAACTCTGTAGCATACATGGGCATTCCCTTGTCTTGAACAATCGAGCAGACTTTTCCAAAAGAGGCGCATATCTTTGCTGCAGGTGCGAGGTAGCCCGATGTTGGCGTGTGCGTGATGAAAACGTATTTGATAGGCACGTCTAGTTTGAGCTTCTCAATCTCGGTAGGGATATCCTTATGGTGATTGATGGTGTGTGTAGCACCTCCGACGTCTTTTGAAAACTTGACTGTTTCGTCTCTCGATGCTGTAGTCACTACAACGGGCAGATTAAGGACATGGCGCGCAATCTGACTGGCGACGCTGCCGACACCACCTGCTCCATTGATGATGAGACTGCCTACATTTTCCCCACGTTGAATCTCCATTCGTTCAACAAGGGCCTCGTAGGCTGTGATCCACGTTAGGGGCATAGCGGCGACCTGGCTCCAGTCTAAGCTCTTTGGTTTGAGCGCGACTGCTCGTGAATCTACGAGTTGGAACTCTGCATTACTTCCCTGGCGGATGGGTGAGCCAGAGTAGTAAACTTCATCGCCGGGCTTGAAATGTGCAACTTCGGACCCCACACTCTCAACTACGCCAGCGCCGTCAAAGCCGAGAATGTGAGGCAGGCTAGGGGTTCGGTCATAGTAGTCTGGGTAGTCGTCATAGATTCCTGCTCGAACTTTGGTATCAATTGGGTTGACAGAGCAGGCTTTTACGCGGACGAGTATGTCGTGTCCTTGTGGATCTGCGGGAGGTGGGAGTTTGATTGCTTCTATATTAGGTATTGGACCGTATTGGGTGACTGCAATGGCATGCATGTTTGGAGAAGAATTGGAATCATGTAATAAGAAATGGTATGAAACTGAAACCGTATGTGTATGTGATGTTGTGTGCAGTGCTTGGCTGGACCATTGCTATATCCATGTTGGAGGTTGCTAGGATCCACCATGATGAAGATTAGAGGTAAGGATGCGAATGGCATTGGCTGCTCGTGACGTCACTTGCATCCTTGTAGATTGTAACAGTGAGGTATTGAAGCTCTAATGACAGGCAGATGGTCGCATTGTGGCATTGTGACGCTCCTTATTGTCATGGCTGCCGGGAGTTGAGCTGGAGTGATATTGATGACTATGGGCTTGCGTAGTGGTGTAGTACAAGGCTGATACGTGAAAAAGACAATGTCGAGATATGCAAGACTGTCGGCTAGTATTGGATGAAATTTCAATGCTGGATATTCAGTGCTTACTGGCGGCAGCAACATCATGTTGTGGCTGCCATGGCGCAACGCCACATAAGCACAAGCCTGGAGCTTGTTGCAGAGTTTTGTGCAGTGAAGGACCGAAGAAGAGAGTCGAGGGGGTCAGATGCAGGCCATGGCCAGCTGTACATACATATGTACATGGGAGGATACATGTACTTATGTATGCATGCCCGATTACCCCGAGTCTAGAAGAGAGGGAATGGTCTGGAATCGGGCTGGGAGGTGGAAAGCACATGATTCAAGGTGAATGCGGGCAGCCGTAGGGGGTGGTGCAGGACGGACGAGGGGAAAGAGGGGGATGCATGGAATTGACGCAGAATGGTCGGGGTGAAGGGAATGGCGTAGTGGTTGAGGCGAATGAGGAGACGACGGAGGTGCTGGGGGCATTGCTGCTGTCAGCGCCCGCCAGCCGCTCCACGCCTAACGACAGGGTGTGTTGATTCATAGTAGTCTGTATGTCACCGAGGGCAACAATTGACAACTAGACGTACGCTTGCGGAGAGATTGTCGCTCACCATGGGGCAGGGGGACTGCATCGGCTTAATAGTATAGTAAGTATATGTCGCAACGGGACTGGGCGGGCCACGCAGCACAGCATAGCATGGCACGGCATGCAAGCCGCCATGAATGCCCAGACCGGTGTGCGCATCGACACACAGCACAGCGTGGTAGCTCCCTGCCCTGCATTCCCTCGCACACCGTCGCCTGCCCCCTTGGCTGCAATTCTTCCTCCTCTCCCGCCCCGCATCGCTGCCACGACGGCGACAACCGCCACGACGACAAAAACTCCACCAGCATCCACGGCATCCACGGCATCAACGGCTGCCGCTGCAATCACCGCCTCAACACCCTCCCCCCAGCTGTGCGCCTGCTGTCCTCTATCGTGAACGGCAGCCTTGGCGCTGCACCTCCAAGGCTACCTGCGTCACCACCACACCATCACCTCTCCAGAGCCCACGACGCCCGGCACTGCCGTCGCGGGCCCCTACATAGCCGCCAGGCACTGCTGGCCCCCTCCCGACGCCGCCGTTGCATGTAACCACGAGCCCCCTGCCCTCTTGCGCCCCAACGCCATGGCCTCGTCCTGAAGCCAGACCAACTGCCACCTTGCAGCGGCCACCAGGGTCCACCACCAGGCACACGACGACCGACCATCGCCCTCCTCGCTGCGATATGGCTGAGCCCGCGCCTGGCGTCTATGCCCGCCTCGAGTCGGCCTTCCACGCTGCTCCCAACCTCCGCCAGTCCAAACAGCTCCCGCGCCGTAGTGACCCAACCCGTCCAGTCCCAGCATCCCTCGAGCGCGACGACTCGTACACGTCACAATCCACCGACGAAAGCGATTCCACCGTCTGCAGCCAGGACAGCACCCTACTCGCCTCGCCGGGAGGGCTGAATGGAGCAGACAGCGGCCTTCCGCCCACACCACCTACGGCCTCGCAAGACGGCAAATCTTCTCCACCCCCAGAGCAGCCGCCCCATGCCGACAGCGTGAGAAATTCTCTTATATCACAAAAGTCGTCCCTCAGCACCCCCGTCAATGCCAGAAGCCCACCCACACCCGATCCAAGTCCACCGCGAAGAAACGTTTCTGACAGCTCCAACGCCACCCTCGAGCGCCCACCACTTTACACGTATCCCTCTTCCCGAGCTACCTCGTTCCAGACGGCAAGAGAAGAGCCCCTTTCCTCGGACCGCGAAGAAAGCACCTGTGCAACACCACCCACTGACAGGCTCAGCACCGTCCAAGAAGACCATGGACTCGGCCTCGCTTTTGAACAAGACAAAAATGATGTCACTCCAACTACCCTGCAAGCTCCCTCCTTTCCCGTTACCCCTACTAAACAGGTGGATACAGCCAAAGATGTGGGTACGGTGGATACAACCCCCGACAAGGTATCCCCGACCATGGACGACATCCCAGACCGCGAATGGAACACAGAGCTGATGCGCAATGTCACCGTCCGGAAGAAGCGCAGACCGCAATCAAAATCTCCTCGCAAAACACCCGAGCCTGCCATCACCGTTGTCGAAACCGCCTCGCCCTCTCCCACCAGAGCCCGACGTGCCTCGAGTCTGCGCAAACGCGTCCAAGTCGGCCACAGCAGCCCGACCACGCCATCCGTCGAAAACTTTGCGCAATCCATTGGCTGGCCCTCTGAAAACAGGCGCATGTCATCAGAGAAGCAGCGCGAGGCCAGCAGCAAGCGGCTTTCGACTGCGTCCGTAGCCTCGACTGTAGTGTCGGCCCAGGTCATAGTCACGCCGCCCCAAAGGAAGCAAATCTTGCGACACTCTGGGAAGAATATGGCATATAGGAGAGACATGAGCTCCTCAACCGATGTTGGCTCCCTCACACATTCGGACCGCAGTTCCATTGTGTCGCAAGCCGACAGCGCTCCCATCCATCGTTTGGTGCACAAGAGGACAAGCATTGCTGACCGGAATAGCAGAAGCAGTGTTGTGTCAGACATTTCATCATCGCATCGCATCATGTCCCCTTCATTGCCACTACGACAGAGGACCATAGACAGCTCGGCACACACACTAGCACACCAAGAGTCTGTCCGCCATGTGCTACAGCCTGCGGCCGACATATTGAGTAGACACAGCGCAGCAGCGAGGCTGAGTGGGAGCCACCACAAGCGCATCAACTCTGCCCCTGAAACTGCAAGACGCACGATTCGGTCCTCCAAACCTCGTAACTTTTCAGAAATGCTGCCTCCTGCAAGCCCGCACGAGGAGAAGAATCCTTTCACTCAGCCACCTGTGCTTCTGCGCGCGCCATCACCGACTCTATCGCCGAAACCACGTCAAATGTCGCCAACGTCGAGAAAAGTGAGGCAATCGCTTGTTGTCACTGATCCGAATCTGCCAACTGGAGTTGAAAATGACCCTCCCAAGCTGTCCAGTCCGGGTGCAGATGAGCCCGTTGAAAGTGGCGTTTTCATTGGTGCCAGTAACCCTGTGGAAGAAGCCCAGGTGCCGTCTGCCATGCTTGATCGGGTCCGATGTCTTCTTGGGGGCCGCGAAACTGCCGAAGGCGCTACTCTGGTTGCTGCTTCCAACCCCAATCCTGCTACGCTGGAGAACCTAAACAAGTTTCCGCCCCTTAAGGATGGATCGCCCATTATGCGACAAGGCTCACGTCCTTCAAGACCAGCCTCTCGCTCGTCAAGGCCGGGCTCATCACGACCAGGTTCCTGGGACCCAAAGCGATTCTCACTCCCCTTGGACCGTTCCTCAGCCTCTCCTGATTGGCACCGTTACTCAGGTGACCAGAGCCGTGTCAGCTTCGATCGGTCAGGTTCACGTTCAGCCTCACGGACCGAAGAACACGCCATGGCTCGGCATCTTTATTCCCAATCCACCCCGTTTTCTCAGTTTTCCGACACTGTCGAAGTCACTGAGGCTACTGCCGTGAGCATCTTTCCCCACAACAACAACTCTCTACTTGTCGTCCAGCAGCTTGCTCGTGGGAACTCGATGCTTCAGGAACAGCGCCAGTTGACCGGGGCTTCCCACTTGACCGCGCAGGATCCTCGTATTACACCAGCCGTGGCATCCCCCCCTGTGACTAGTCGACAAAACAGCAATCAAGAACAATTACAGCAGCCGACCTTGATTTTTGAGCCTTCGACCCCTCCAATGCAGACTGATCTGCCACAGACCAACTCTGTCGAGTCACCGCTTGAAAATCCTCGAGAACCCCCAGAGCCGCCCATGATTAACTTTATTCCCCCAACGCCTATGGAGGAACTGGAGAAGCCAATGGCTCCATCACCACCTGGGCTGCCTCATCGTTCCGACTCCAGTCCACAACGCCGCTTGTCTGTTCTGCAGCGAGCGCGCCGCTATTCTGATAACCTCATCACACCACTGTTGGCTCGCAAAGGGGCCAGCCGTGCGCGTTACGACAATGACGAGGAAAAACTCACGCACCGTAATCCACAGGCCCCTATCGTGACTGATGAGGACGGCACACTTCATCCTTTTTGGCGCCCACGCGGCTTTTGGGATGAATTCTCCGACAATGAATATGAGAGCGAGGAAGACGAAAGACTCCCACAAGGAGGTGACACAAGCGACGTTGAAGATCCAGAGCCGGAATCAGAGACACCAAGGCGAGCCAATACTCTCAAAAAGCTAAAAGGCGGGCTTCGCGGGTCGGGTGGTTTTCTCATTGGCAACTCCCTTGGTGTTGAGCGCCACGGCACGAATAAACGCCGACACCATGTCAATCTTCCCCCACGTGTTGCCCAGTCTCTTCGTTCATCTAGCGATGGCTCCTCGTCCTCACCCAAACTCGGCATTCAAGCTCCTAGACAACCCTTGGGACGGCATGGCGGCGGCGGTATCACCAAACGCCGCTCCAACCACGATCTTCGCCGTACTTCTTCTGTCCCTGATAATCTCTCAATCGAATATGAGCAGTCTCGCCGTCGTCGAAGCACATGGAGACAAGGGAAGAGTATTCCAGGTTTGAAGAAGTACCATGTTCAATACATTGGAATATCTGGAGTAAAAGAGAAGATAAAGGAACGGCGCACAGAGAAGAGGAGGGAGAAGATTAGACGGAGTATTGGAAACAGGTACTATATCGATCCCGTAACGCCTGACTCGCCTATCCCGCAATAGATGAGGAAAGAGAGCATGGGCGTGGCGGAGGAAGGGGTTTGCACTCTGAAGCTACCACTCCAGCTTCTTGTCTTGTTTTACATTGTGTCATTCAGTGAAGAGGGGGGCGTATGTTGTCGTGCAATCTTTTTCCGTCTTCATACTCTGACACGCATTTCTACTCTCGCAATGCTTCTGGATACCACATGTTTTTCCCATCTACCGCCGCAAACCTGGCTTTTGTTTTGCAAGATACGCACATGTATCCTTTTTACCCGCAACCGCATTACGACCATTAACGACTCTCATCTCGCTATCAACGCTCGGATACCTAGTTTGATTTTGTTTTCTTGCTTGACGTCTTTGTCGTCAGCCATACTTTGCAGTTAGGGAGCTTGCTCACCTGCGGGACTGGCTCTTGTTCAACCGTTTTTATCATACCAAGTATCTAGTAGTATAATAATACTTTACATTCTTCGTCTGTTTATATGTTGCCACATGTTACATTACTTGACTACAGTGAATCAGGAGACAAAGGGAGAGAGATAGAATGAACTAATTGGTTTGGATCCAATCACACGACGAAGGATCATGTTGGCTATTGATCTTCTCTTTTCTGCTCTACTAGCAACACACTAAAATAGCCTTGTCATACCTTTTGGCTATGCATTCTCATTCATTTGACCACTTTGAATTCCGTCCCGTACAATCTGGTTTCCAGACCTTAAACTCGAAGTTCGAAAAAAGAAAAGAAGAAGGAAGACAAACCTCACTCTCGTGGAACAAAAGAAGCAGCCAGGCTACTTGAATCTAGAAATGCAAGAGCAACAAGAACAAGTGCATGGACGATAAAATCAGAAAAACAAGGAACAGACAAAATTCCTCTCCCTTGAATCCTCCCCTTGAATCCTGGGGTGGTGATATCATATGAGCTCCCGTTGATATGTCGCCGTAACTCCTAACCAGAAACAAGAAATAATAATAAAAAGCCCCTCTATCCATAATGCAAGGAAGAAGAAAAAGGGAGAACAAACGAGGTAAAACAAGCAGTAAATGACTCACCATTCAAACCTTGTTATACAAAGGAAACATGTATGCTTTGTGATGACGAGAAAGATAGAGAGAGATACAAGTAGAGCTCTACCCCAATTAAATCTTCCTACGCACAGTGAATTTGCGCTCCATGGTTGCAGCAGGAAGAGCGTCGGCGAAACAATCACGCGCTAAGCTCGACGTTAGTTCATTGTCTTGATTTTGTTTTTAAAAGGGTTCAAGACAACACTTACTCTCTGCAGAGTCGAACACTATGAGAATATCATCATGTTCACCAGGATATTCAATCTCATCCAAGCACACAAAGCGCCTCTTGACACCAGACCATCCCGTCAGTCTACCTTCGGCCTTTTGGATCTTGCCCTCGCCTCGTCGTTCGTCCACGGGCAGCGCAAACTTGGCATCGACTAGCTTTAGGCCAAACTTGCCTCCTTTGTCAGATTTTTCAAACGTGTCGGTCAGACGGAGTTGGAAGTTCATGGCGTCGGCGTGCGAAAAGTCTTCGAAAAAGGCGAGGAGCTGGACAATGTTGTCTTGTTCGACAATCTGGAGACGAAGTCGGTTGGCGGTCCACTGCTTGTAGATGGGAACGACCATGCGTCGACGCGAAATAGAGAACGAAGTTGCGAGCCCATCAAACTTGACCTGGAACCCGGTAACAGCAAGCTGGAAAGTATGCAAATCATTAAACGAGTTAAAAGTCAGCCGCCGAATCGTTGAAGCGCTTGTGAGCGTCTGGAGCAACTTTGCAAGATCTTCAGGAACAGCGGGATCGGTTCGACTGCCATCAATAGCAACGGCCATGTCTTGCTGGGGTTCGCGGAGCAGCGTGAGTTCGGGAGAACCATCGACTGGAAGGCGAACCAAAAGTTCACCCGGACCTAGAATCCATTAATCATTTTCCCACATACCCAGAAAAGTGACGCAAACTCACCCAAGTTCATACGGTCAGAGACAATACCTGCAGTATGTCTACACATGATCCTCAAGCTCTCGCTCATTACAGTAGGCGCCGACTCCAATCCTGCAGCTTCAGGATCTTGATTCATCACCTTGGCCTCGACCCACTGCAACTTTTCGAGTACGCGACTCCCGTTTTGGCTGAAGCCTTCTGTCTCGTCGGCACTCTCAATGTGAAATCCCTTGAGCGCGACCTGAGCAAAAGTAGTTTCGCCAGGCGCAACGTTCATAGAAGTGAATGTACCGAAGAGGTTATTGCGATCCTTGCCTTCTTGGAAGACTAGGTGGGCCATGCAGATCCTGAACCGCTTATCTGGGCCCTCTTCACGGAAACGTAATCTCAGAGCTGGAGCTTGATCTGGCTCGGTGACGTATTCAAAGTTCATGGGCTCCTGTTTCGTTCCAAGCTCATGATTGACCAAGCTGACTTGTTTGTGCTGCTGTGGCGTGACCAGTACCATTCGGTATCCTCTATGCAGTATCCGCTTTCCAGTACCTTCACTGCTACGTTCAATTTTCTGGAACACCAGTAGCCTAGAGCCTAGTACTCGTTCCTGGGGGAACATGGATGGATTCGCTGGGTCCTTGTACATGGCTTCGCGTAGGTACATTTTGCACGCAAATCGTTCGTCTCTTCGCTCTCGCAGATCCGACTCTACCCGGCTGGTGTGATTGACAATGGACCATAGACTACGGAAATCTGCTTCATGCAGGGCAAGCGTAAGAAGAAATCCATGCCGTAGCTGCACAGTAATCTGATTCATTTGTTGTTTCCAGTTGACGTCTCTCCATGTGATGGCTGAGCCCGGACCAACTAGGATATTGATTAGACTGCTTTGACTGCAAATGGCGAGCTTGGCCGAGTATTCCTCCTTAGGTCGCAAAACGGACATGACGACGTTCATTGGCACGCGATCTGTGGCAGGGTCATCGGTCGATAACGAAGCTTTGACAAACATGCGGAAATAGCAAAATTCGGTCTTAGTGTCGGAAAGAGGAATGTATTGCGAAAGGCTGACCTGTTGCTGACCGCCCGGCTGGCCGGCAAGCCCCGAGCTAAGTACGCTAGCAGCGTCGGGAGCAAATGATGGGTATTCTTCCCATATCGCCTGGTCCTGACCCTGGATGAGGGCCTGCGTAGGAGGCATACTATGGTGCTTCTTCATCGATCCGACCAGCAACCTCATGTAGTGGCCAACGGCATTCTGGATGTCATAAACCTCTGCGCCCGCACCATCACCTGCTTGTCGAGCGAGTTCGACTTGGGCGTCAAGAGATCCATCGCCGTACTTTTGCAGGCCAGGGTGGTTCGGAAGGACTTGAGTTATGATCCACCATACCTTGGCCAAATCGACGTGAGGCTGGGCAAGTCGCTCCTGTGGCGGGTCGATGGACTTGTGTTGACTCCTAATGAGATTTTCCATTCCGGTACGTCCTTTTAGGAACCACCAAGTGGCGACCCGGAGCCATTGCAGAGGAGTGTGATTGTAGATGTTGCCACCAAGCTGAGCTGTAAGCTCAAAGATACCTCTCATGTGGGTTACGCGCTCAGCAAAGTCGCGATATGCCAGCTCATTTGCAGATTGTGTATCGGAGCGACCGAGTGGGGCAGCAGGCTTTCCGGCCCCAGAAGCACTGCGTAATGTCATTTGAGCACCTGGTGGCCCTGATGGCATTGCAAGCGCTGCGGGTATTGAAGACGGTGGCGAGGACTGTTGTTGAAAAGTTGATGTTCCTGCCAAAGGTTGAGGCGGGCTGGAGACACGAGGCATTTCATCAAAAGTTTGAGGATGGAGCTTGTCGGTGGTCGAGGCTACTCGTTGCATGGACGGGCTGGAGAAAGGATCGGATCGAGAAAGGGGTGAGGCAGGGGTTTGTGAAATCACAGAAGCTGTGTACTGCGATGAAGCTGACGAGGGCACACGCGTGTCCATATCGTGTGGGTATGCCATCGGTCTCTGTCCGGGAGATGGCCCGCGGGCTCTTGATCGTTGGGGGTCTTCGGTCGCAAGCGCCCTGCGTGGTGATGTCCTCGAGTCCATGTGTGCGTTGCTGAGAGGCGTCCCTGGAACTGAGCGCTGTGAGCTTTCTTCTGAATCCCGCCGTTCGCCTGATCCTGCACGCTGCGCGGCCTCATGTAAGGTCCTACCCTCCTCTGAACGCATTTTTTGCTTGACTCTTGCCGCAAAAGAAGCATACGCGTCATCTTCTTGTCCGATTTCATGGTTGGGCATTTGTGAAACTGTGGGTACAGGATGTGCGGGTTCGTGATTAAGTCGCTCGTCCATGGTGCTAAAGCCAGTCTGGCTGCGCTTGAGTGACTTTGGTCGGAAATCATCCTCCTCTTGAATTATGGGCTCGCGTGCAGGCATTGCTTTGGATACGACGGGCGAGAGGTTGTTTGAGTCTTGCGAGTAGACCGAGTCTTCGCTCGACCGCCTCATGGGTTGGTGCATTGCAGGTTCTATCATGGAGTCGAAACCCGTGGGCGCGCGCGAGAGGCCCTTGGGACGTTCGCCGAGGCCCATGGGGCCCAAGTGGCGCGGCGGGGTGGGAGGGAGCTGCGCGGTAGTGGTGATTTGGCCGAGCTGCATCTTCTGATTCAGAGTAGGGGACAGCTCGCCGGGGTTTGTGCGCGTCTTGGTGAGGGTTGTCTTGTACTCTGTCTGTGCATGTGACCTGTATTCAGTCTGTGAAGGGACGCGGCCAATGCCATTGAGGCGGGGGCTAGGAATGGTGTCGTCCTGCGGCACCTGGGAGGGCAATTGCTCCACGGCGGGCACGCTCGGGGGCTTCTTGTTCTTAGCCACTTCGATGGCGGGGTCCTCACACTCGTCGCCGCCGTGGCCTATGACGTCCGGAACGGTACGCACAAAAGCCACGGTAAGGCCCTTTTTGCGCGTGCCCGACTTCAAGCCTCCCGGACCCGGGCTCTTTGCTGCTGCGCTGTTGAGAATGGTTTGGGCACCAGGCCACCGCTGGGCACTGGCAACATCTATGCGGGGGCGGTTGAGAAAGGCGGCGGCTGCAGCAGCGGCAGCCTCTTGCTGCTGCAGCTGCTGGGCGGCGCGGTCTGTCGAGGGCTTAAGGAAGGCGCTGAGGTCGTCGTTGTTGTCAACATTGTTGACGGGCTTGTTCTTTGCGTTGGCGGCGGCGAGCTCGCTGGTCTTGTCAAGGATCTTGGTCTTCCAGCGGCTCTTTGAGAAGAGCTTACTGGTGGGTTCGTGTGCGTCCACCATGGTGCTGTGTGCAGCCGCGACTCGGGGCGGTGGAGGGGGAGGTGGAGGTGGAGATGGCGGTGGTTAGAGGTGGGGGGGAAGTGGCACAGGGCCGGCGAGGCGTAGTGGAGGGCGTTTGTGAGAGAGCAATATGGTCGCGTGCGTGGTTGCAAAGGCAGCGAGGCAGTGAGGTGGTTTCGACGTCCCGTCCAGGGCTCAATTGGCGGCGGCGGCAGCGGGGGCGGGCGGAGGAGATGGATGGGGCTTCTCTAACAGGGCCCAAGCATATGAAACGGCTTCACTCGCACATGCAGTTGCCAGAGCGCTTCTTGCAATGCATGTGGACAGAAGCAACGGGTGTGTGCCAGAAGGAAGCAAGAAAAAAGAAAGACAAGAGAGGGACAGAGAGAAGGAGGGACGGCGACACGAGGCCAGGAGATCGGACAGCAGGGCAGGGCGAGGGTAACAGCAGCCTAGTCGCATAGCCGTTCGTAGTTGCGGAGGTTGCGGAGAGGGTACATGGAGCTAGACAACAAGGCCAAATTGGCCAGGGTGCACGCTAATTGCACGCCCGTGTTGGCTCTGCCATTCCAAACGCCCTCGTAAATGCGCCCGACCGAGATTGCGCATGCGCATGCCTCCACATGCAGTCTATCGGGCCAGCTTGCGCGTGGCAGCCCAGTGCAGTCTGCTGTGGTGCCACACAGCCAGTGTGGATATGGCTGCGCCCATAATACGAGCCTTCCGGCTGCCGGTCAGCAAGCACTTTGTCTGGCCCTGTGAAGACGGCGGCCCCGGCGCCATGACGGCCGTGGCAGCTGTTTCACGCGTCTTGACAGCTGCTGCACTACGCGTCTGCCAACCTTTTTGGTCTGTCAGCAACGGCAACGATAGAAAAAGGCCTCATGCGATCAAGTATGTGTGTGCCTCTCCTGTCACAGCGACTACTCAGCGACTACTACCTACATACATAGTCCAGCGTCCCAAAATTGGAACACCACACAGCGGCCTATGCCCGAAACATGGCAGCATCCGCTCCAGCAGCGTGGAGTGATAAGGCGGCGACAAGGATCACCATCATTCTAACCTCGCCTGTCGGCTGTCGTGGCCCCTTGCTTGCTCTCCTTTGACGTTAGCTTTTTGTGAAAATGGGCCGTGGGCGATGCCAAATCTGCAGCCAAGTCCATGCAAGCTTACGCCAATCTACAGAAGCCGACGTCAGCCCCATGGACTCAAGCACTAGGCAAATATGCTCGCACACTGCCCTACCGTCTGCACATGTACCGCCAACTCCTCCAGCCGTGGCGGTCAGGGTCCTACCGCGATGTGAGATGGGAACAAGGTGCTTACTGTGCCTCAGGCTGTTAGCGCCCGGAGAGCAGCTATTGTCGGCCTCAGCACTAAATAAGCGATATGACGATGGGCCTCCCTACTCGACATTTGCCGTACCAACCACACCCCGCCAAGACTCCCGGCCTGCCTTTACACACGATGCGCCAGCCACAAGCAGCAGGACATGCTGCCAAAGGAGATTGCCATCCCAATCCTCATGCCAAGCTTGCCCCACCACCTCACTAGCCACACTCGAGCCTCCGCCGGTCGTCATCATCCTCATCTCAACTACAACCATGTCACTACAACACGCGTCGCATACATAAAGTTTAATCTGACCGGGCCACAGAACCAGAAATGAGTGGCCCGATTCCGTCAGCCATCATTCCACATGGCCACACACAAGAGTCTAAAAATGTACACCGCACGCGCCCCTCTGTGAGATCATGGCCCCTGTCACCTCCGTGTAGAGCATGTGGGGCATTCCTTGACCCTGTGCATACATACATAGCAGTTCACACCGGGACATTTCTCGTGGCGAGCAACGCATGTATCAACACACATACGTACAATGTTGAATGAAGCTTCGACTTGGCAGTTCCTGGAGCCGCAAGTGGGGCTCCACCTAACCATGACGGAACGGAGACCCATACCATCGTCATAACCTCCGAAACATATACCCCTCCGAAACATACACCCCTCCGTCGTTCTTCCCCGCCAAATACAACCACCTCCATAGTCTATCATTCCTGTCCCCAACAACACGTGTACCAATGTCTTCTCAGACCACCTCCGAGCCCCTCCAGACTTATGAGGTCTCGGATTTCACCTTCCACAATGCTTCCACACTACCCAAGCTCAAACTAGCCTACAAGATCCTCAACCCACACAACTCCAAGATTGCAGTCGTCCACACCTGTTTCAAAGGCCGCCTCAACAACACCCCCACATACGCAGACGGCGCCTTGAAGAATCACAAGATTATCCTCATCGCCCTCCTTGGCAATGGCGAATCCTCCAGTCCTTCGAACACTCCAAACTTTCCCTCTCAAATTGAATACATGGATTGCATCAATGCCCAATATCCCCTCCTGACCGAGGAGCTCGGCATCAAAGACGTCGATGTAATGCTGGGGTTCTCCATGGGCGGCCAAATCACCTACCATTGGCTGGTTTCACATCCCGACTTTATCAAGCATGCAGTCATCATCTGCTCCTCAGCCAAGACAAGCAGACACAACTACCAATTTCTCGAAGGCCCAAAGGCGGCATTGGAACATGCCGCCAGTCCGGCAAGAGGCATCAGAGACTTTGGGAAAGCCTACTCGGCTTGGCTAACGAGTGCAGAATGGTTCGACAAGGAATGCTACAAGGAGATGGGCTTCCAGCAACTGCGCGACTGGGACGATGTCACAAACATCCAGGGTTACGAAGGCTGGGCCGCCGACGATCTGCTGGCCATGCTGGGCATGTGGCAACGGGGTGATGTTGCTCGATGCACTAAAGACGGGAGTTTCGAGGCTGCACTAAACAGCATCAAAGCAAAAGTTCTCCTTATGCCCTGTGAAATGGATCAGTATTTCAGGCCCTATGTAAGTCACAGGGAGGTCGAGAGCCTGCAAAACGGTCTTGTCGAGGTCATTCCTAGCATCTGGGGTCATATTGCAGGTGGTGGAGCCAATAAAAAGGACACCGAGTGGATGGATCACAGGATGAAACTCTTCTTGCGTGGTCTAGCGTAGAGACCATGACAGGCCTGATTGTTTCATCCTATGTAGTAGCACAGCACATGATCTCACCATCATCTCATGCTGCACGAAATCAATCACGATGAGAGCTTTCGAGAAGGAAGACGATCAGGAGTTAAGCTTTGCCAAGCAGTGCACACAAGAGAAGAAAGTGTTGACGAACACAACGTTGCAGTGGAGCTAATCCCCATGATTGGAAGTCGTTTCGCCTTTGCTTTTCAGCCAATCAACTAACGACCTCATCGATATGTTATCGCCAAGCTCTTACACTCAACGCCTCATCCCTACCCTCTTTGAGTGCCCTACATTTTAAACCCACAAAACCTTACTCTATGACTCCCATTTGTATAGAAGAAGAAGCCACTTCAACCTTTGTCGCGTAACTGTACCCAATACACAACCTTCCCAGAGAAAGAAGGGATAATATTCAACGTCATCATGTCTTACCAAACACCACCAGCCTATTCTCCCATGTCTTTTTCTTCTTCTTCATCTCCTTCATCCTCAGACACAAGCGCAGGAGCGAGCGCGCCACGAACCAAGCGCGCCCGCGTATCCGCAGAACACACACTAAACCGCGTGCGAGAAAACCAACGACGGCACCGGGCCCGCCAACGCGACCACGTCGCTTCGCTAGAACTCAAGCTCGCCGAGACGGAGAGACTGCTAGTAGAAGCGAGAGCAGAAATCGCCTTACTCAGACAACAAGCCGCCGAAAGAGATGGATACGACGGTGGAAACATGGAAAGCGGAATATTAGACAAAGATATCATATCCATCATACCACCGACATCGACTCAAAACCAGGCCGCACTATTTCTCATCCCGCCACAAAACGAAAACACCAACAACAGCAATACAACCTCTCAGGAAGTGTACCCGGATATGTCCCAAAGTCCAAACCTATCTTTCTTCACCGACACCACTACACCCACCACCATCAACACAGACGAAACCTACTTCCTCTCTCTCCTCCCCCTCCCCACCGATATATCCCTCGCACTTCCCAGTATCCCTCCATCTCTCGATCTCCCAGACGCAGCAAACCTCAGCCTCCAAGACACAACAAACAGTCCCCCACCCTGCTGTTCAGACCCCCCAGCCGTCTCCCCGCCACCCTCAGAATCAGACCCAGAATGCACAACCTGCAAGACGCGGCCGCCGCCTTCACCCACGGAAAGCACCACGCTATGCGCACAGGCCTACATACTGATTCGGCAGCAAAACTTCCGCAATCTGGATCCGCATACGATACGCTTGTGGTTGGCGCAGGGCTTGCGCAGGGCACAGAGAGAAGGTGAGGGGTGTAGGGTGGAGAATGGGGCCTTGTTGCGATTATTGGATTTCATCAGTGGCGTGTAGTAGGAACAAGAAGAACAAGAAGAAGAGAAAAAGAAACAGAAGAAAAATCTACAAATATACTCCACTTTCTTCTTTCTTTTGTCGTTTTATCAACTTTTTAATATGAAACATGAATTACCTGAGCAATCGATGATACACATCTAAAGATGGGACAAAATGGAAAAAGAAGAAGAAGAAGAAGAAGAAGAAGAAGAAAAAGAAGAATAAAGTGTCGTGGCTGTTTATTTTTCATTACCTTAATCGCTATGCAGACAAAGAAGAAGAAGAAGAAGAAGAAGAAGAAGAAGAAGAAGAAGAAGAAGAAGAAGAAGAAGAAGAAGAAGAAGAAGAAGAAGAAAAAAGAAGAAGTACAAAAATAAAAGGACAAGATCCATACAAGTATACAAATTTCAGGGCTTGAGTCGAAAAATTGGACATTTCAATCGGCAGTTTAACCCCCCGCATGTTGCCATCTAAGACCCTGTTCATGGAAGATAACACTCATGTCATGGCGCAAAATCGACCGTTTTTTACCGTCCCATGCGAATCACGCCTGCATGCACAAGCTTCTGAATCTTGGACCGAATCTCGGGATTCTTCAAGTGCTCCTGCAGCGCCGCAGGATCTTCCTTTGCTTGCTGCAAGATAGCTTGCATAATCGGGTCTTGCAGGATACCGACAATCTACCGTTTCGTTAGTGAAAGTAACAAAATACTAGCTTGCCTCAAAACTCACTTCTGGATCTCGCTGGATACGCTCCATAGTCTCCTGCTCGGTCTCACCCTCGCGGGCAGCATACTGCGCCTGCAATGCCTTGGCCTCTTGTTGTTGAATCTCCCGCGTGTGCTTGCCTTCCTTGTCGTGCTCCATGGCTTCGGTGCACGTGTTAACGCACTTGTTGTACTCGCGCATGGTAAAGTATGCTTGAGCCTTGCGCAGGTATGCTCGGATAAAATCGGGATCACGCTTGATGGCCTCGTCGCAATCTTGAATGGCTGATGGGAACTCGAGCAGCTTGATAAAGCAGGCGGCACGGTTAGAGTATCCTCTTGGATCATCGGGGGCACGCTTGATCATCTCCGTGTATGCTTCAACCGCACCGGGCCAATCCGACTCCTTGAACTTGGCATTGCCGAGTTCGCGTGCCTTCTCAGCCTCCTCTGGGTTGATGTACGACTCCTTCTCTGCCTTGATCTTGGCCTTTTCGGCGGCGCGAAGCTTGGCAAGCACTTCGGGTGTACGGTGTTCTGTCTGCGCCTTTTGGTAGTAGAGGATTGCATTGCTGAGATCGCCCATCCTCTCGTAAGCGGTACCAATACGTGCAAACGCTCTGTAAAGTGTTAGACACAACTATATGACTTGTCGACGAAAGACTTACTTTGCGATAATCTTAAAGTCTGCGAGGATTTCTCGACCATACTCAACGGCCTCTTGGCAGGCCTTGATGCAAGCCTCGTAATCACCCTTTTCGAAGTAGGCTGCCCCCAGGTTGGTCTTGTATGTAATGTCCTTGTGAGTTTCCCATGCCTTGTTGTAATTTTCAATGGCCTCGTCAAACTGTCGCTTCTTGTAGAAATCTGTGCCCTTCTTCTTCAGTTCATCGGCTTCAGCCTTGGCCTGCTTTGCAGCTTTCTCTTCTTCAGTCTCTTCGACAGGTTCGGGTTCGGGTTCAGGCTCAGGCTCCTTCTTGGGCTGCTCAGGTGCTGGGCGCGCATCGGGCATCTCAACGTCCTCCTCTACCGTTGCGCCCGCACCGCCTGCACCGCCTGCACCGCCTGCACCGCCTGCACCGCCTGCACCTCCGGCTTCTGGTGGCTGACCGAAAGACATGTCAATACCTAGCAGTACGCTCATGACCTGGAGGAAGCGAGGATCTTGCATAAACTGGCCTGCCATGTTTGGGTTCTTTTGCAGCATCTGAAGCTTGCCCATGAACTCTGGATCAGCGAGCAGAGACGCAGTCTTTGGGTTGGCTACCAGCTTTGCGATCATGTTTGGATCGTTGAACATACCACCAAGTCCTGCACCATCGGCACTGGCCTCGGCGTCGATTGCACGCTTTACAGCTTCCAGACCCGACTTGGCTTGGGCGTTGTTGGGATCGAGCTTGAGTGCCTGGTCAAAGGCGTCTGATGCTCCCACTAGCTGCTGTCAGTAGTGAATTCTCCCATGTTACAAACTTCACATACCTAAATCACCTTCGCCGTGTAGCGCAGTTCCTTTTCGTCCCCAGCCCTTTGACCAGTCGGGCTTGATCTCTGTAACTTTGTTCGCATCTTCGAGTGCCTTTTTCCAGTCTTTCAGAGACGCATATGCGCCCGATCGATTCGAGTAGAGGACGTGATTTGAAGGGTCAAGCTCGATGGCCTGTGAGAACTTCTCGCTATACTTTCTTAGTAAATGGTGGATTCGGCCATGTTTGCGGGGAACTTACATGGACTCCGCGAACTTCTTCTCGGCGAAGAGCTTGTTGCCCTCTGCTTTCAGTGCGTCCGCCATGTTGTTGATGTAAAAATCCAGCTGTTCCTGTACAGAAACTATGAATTACTTGTTGTGTATAGTCTCTGAGGGAGCGGCTTTGAATTATTGTAGTTTGGCGTGTAGCTAGAATGTTCGATTGCGGAGCTCGGGAAAGACGTCCGTGCTTCTTGAGCGCTCAAAGGGCGTCTGTCATAACCCCACCATCCAGCCTGACGTGACACCTCTCCAGTTTGTAAGTGACACCAACATCTCTCAGCCCTTTTCACGTATATCTGCGCCGCACTCAGCGTTAGTTCAATGATATCATCACTTCTTGACAAGAAGTAATTGAGAAGGCATTTGAGTTGATGTTGAATTTCATTAGCGCTGTGGCTTACTGAGAAATACCTTGCAATGCCGTTTGGATCTGCGATATTTGGAAGGCAGATGCGTAGTTATTATTATCTCTTCAGGCAATGGCTTTCTTATTGAGCATAAAAGATTTCTGCGCAGCTATGACTAACATAATGACAAGCCTTTCACCTGATCTTATCCTCAGACGCCACAGGAGGGACGATCAAAGCTCTTGCTTCGTCCGAGAATCTGGTATAACCCATAAGTCATGGCTCAACTAGTGCGGCAGGCACAATGGGAGGCGCAGCTTGTTCAAAGCGGGCACTACGACAAGATCATGGTTCAGAACTTGGAAGTCGTCGTCAATGCCGGCAGAGATGTCTGGGGTCGTGAGAAAAAGCAAAGAGCTTTGATCAGTGTCATTCTCACTCTAAGCAAGCAATTCACTTCAGCCTCTTCCACAGACTCCGTCGACGATAGTACCGTTCATTATGGCATACTCAGCAAAGCGATTCAAGCAAGGTTCGGAAACGATACATCGGCTTGGACAAGCACGTCTGCGCTTTCAGCTGCAGTTTCACAATGTGTACGCGATGTCGCAGGCTCAACTGAAATATACGCCATCGAAACGAATGTGTGCTACCAAAAGGGGAGTATGCTTGGTGAAGGGGCAGGCTACACGACTTCTTGTGTTGAAAAGTCGGGAACACGCTCGAGTGTACTTTACTTGCGCAACGTCCGCATTCCTTGCCTGATTGGTGTTAACGCGAATGAGAGACTGCAAAAGCAGCCCGTGGACGTTAATATCTGGATAGATGGAATCGCTGACTCTCGCGTCGACGACTATCCACAACTAGAGAGCCTATTGTTTGAGGTGAGTATGTTCAGCTTCAGCGCTGGACGCTAACTGACCAGCCACAGCTGATCTCAGGGTCCTCATTCCAGACGATTGAGAGCCTACTAGCGTGTCTTGTCGAAGAGCTTAGACAGAAGTTCTTCACGCAAGATGTGGATCAGGGCGCATGGATCAAGCTGCGAGTTGGCAAGCCCCACGCCGTACCTTTTGCCGACGCGCCAGCTGTGGAGATTACGCGACCAGTGCGTTCTGATTGAGACGAGAACATGTTTGACAGAACATGGATTGTGGTTGGTGATGGCGAACCAGAACATGGCTGTGACGATGGAGGCGGGTGCAGATATTGGCGAGACGCAAGCCACGGGAAGAAATCCAAATGTGTGTTCCTGAATCGAGTAGTATACTCTGTGGATAAGCTCCGCTAGCGTGTCCGGCGGCGATTTGGACCCCACCCAATATCTATCCCCCTGTCTTACACGGTGTGAGGGCTTCCAGAGTTTGGATAGTCCTCGGTCTGGGTACAGTGTCGACTGCCGATGAGCTGGCAGGCTGACATCCATAAAATTAACCGCCACGGGGGGGTTGTCACTCGTAGCAAGGCGGAAGGCGGCGTCGATGCAAACGTCTGTCAAACAAGGGCATCGCTGCTGTAAACCTACAATACACAACCTTAGCAGCAGATCCCCCACGTGGTTTAAGCGACAGCTGAACTCGGGAGGGCGTTGAGTGTAAATATTGGCGCCAACTACAGTAGTAGTCTACTCTACCCCTGGAATAGTGATAGATATGCTCTCGGCGTAGAACATACCGCAAGCACAGTGTTTCCAGAAGGCGACTGTGTAGTAGCCAGACTGGGCAGATAGCCGTCGACGAGGAAGCGGGATTTCCAGGAATAGCAAGGCATTTGCCTCAATGTCGCGCGTTCGCCACAGGCCGGAAAGATTGGGACGTTGCCCGCATGCCGGGGAAGATTGTTGGGGGGCAATGGGAAAGGCGGTCGCGCGGGCTACGTCAGGTTGGCTGCATGCCCCCCCTGCTAGCGCGGCGACCAGATGAGGGGCTTTTCGGTTTATCGACATAGCTCCTAGGGAAATTATTCAACAATTGTGCATCGTGAGGTTGAACAGATAGGCGGCCGCAAAGCTCATTCGATGGATCTTCTTGACATTGACTCGGACAGACGGCCGGATAGCACCCAGCAGCGCCGCGAACCGGGGCTGGTGGGAGCCAGAGCCACAAATGGTGTGCTGAGACGTCGGTGAAGGGGGCGCCGAGGTGGGTACAGCAAGAGGGATGTGGTGGTGCTTTGCAGGCACTGTACGCCTGGCAAAACAAACAATGGCAGCCTCTGTGCAGACGACGGAGCAGGTCCAGCGTGGGAGCAACCCAATTGATAGCAACGGACGAGGACACGAGGTATGGCGCGCTGGACATGTGGGCAGGATCCATTGGCGGCGTCGCCGTTGCCATGCAGAGATGCTACGCTCAAAACTGCCCTTCTTGTCTCCGAGCGGCAATAGTAGACTGCAGGTATAAAAAACCAGATGCACACCGTCTCTTCACCACTCGCCTTCTACCCCCCAAGCCTTTTCTTGCTACCAGGCAGAGCCCGTTCTCGCCTTGCCCCACGTCCAGCGCCAAGCTCGACCCGTTGTCTATAAGGAGTCCAGCTCCCCAACAACAGCTGTCCCCGACACTCCTCTTCTGTTTCAAGTCTTTACCTCTTCTCAAAAACACAATGGCATCTCGCGCGATCCCTTCCCACCTGAAGCCCTCTGCTGCTGAGGGTGAGGGTGGCTTCTCCTCCCAGCGCCACCACGGCAAGTCACAGTCCCATGTGGTAAGTACACGCGTCCGCTGTCACTGTGCAGCTTGCCAGTCTCCCCTTTCTGTTTTGCGGTTTTCTCTATTCACCATCAGCTCAATTGCTTTGGTTTCCTTGTCTCCACCGCTCTCCATCTCCACTGGGCGGCCGCCTTGTGCCTGGTGAGCCTGAGCCCGGCGGACGTCTGTCTTTGGCGGCTTCCTGCCACCTTGTGCAAAGATGAGAGTTCACTGGCAAGCCTTTCTCTCAAGCTTTCAGACGATGTTGCGAGGGCTGCAGTTGCAGCTCTCCGTAATCATCTGCCCCGCACCGCTTGCGTCTACACTCCGCGGCCTCGCAGTGGTGGTCTTGCAACATCCACGCTGCCAGCGATGCAATCCCCATGCTCGCCGTCTTAATTACCAATTGCTGACCCCAAGTCTTTTACCTAGGCATTCGAGAATACATCGACCAACGTCGCTGCCTCGCAAATGCGCAATGCGCTGAACAAGCTCGCCGATACCGTCACCGACCCCGCTGAGAAGAAGGTCAGTCTCAATTGCTCGATTCCTCTTTTCGATACCCCCGCATGCTGCTCGCATCATACAACACACTCAATAGAGTCAATTGCCTATAGTCATGAAAATGGTCATGATCATCCGCTGCGGACATCGAAGAGGGCCACTTGGTCGTATTGGCACAACATACTGACGGCCGCAGTACTTCGAGACGGAGATGGACAACTTCTTCGCGCTATTCCGCCGGTACCTCAACGATAAGGCTAAGGGCACTGCCATTGACTGGAACCGCATCGCACCCCCAAAGGCTGAGCAGGTTGTCAACTACGATGACCTCCCCAACTCCGAGGGTGTTGAATACCTGAACAAGCTCGCTGTCGTCAAGCTCAACGGTGGTCTCGGTACCTCAATGGGCTGCGTTGGTCCCAAGTCAGTCATTGAAGTCCGTGACGGCATGTCCTTCCTGGACCTGTCCGTTCGCCAGATTGAGTACCTCAACCGCACATACGACGTCAACGTGCCGTTCGTGCTGATGAACTCGTTCAACACCGACACGGACACCGCTAGCATCATCAAGAAGTACGAGGGCCATAACATTGACATTCTCACATTCAACCAGTCGAGGTACCCCCGTATCCTCAAGGACTCGCTCCTGCCCGCTCCCAAGGAGTACAAGTCAGACATCTCCAACTGGTACCCCCCAGGTCACGGTGACGTTTTTGAATCTCTGTACAACACGGGCATGATTGACAAGCTCATGGAGCGCGGTATTGAGTACATCTTCCTTTCCAACGCCGACAACCTGGGCGCCGTTGTCGACCTCCGCATCCTCCAGCACATGGTTGACTCCAAGGCGGAGTACATCATGGAGTTGACGGACAAGACCAAGGCTGACGTCAAGGGTGGTACTATCATCGACTACGAGGGCTCTGTCCGTCTGCTCGAAATTGCCCAGGTTCCCAAGGAGCACGTCAACGAGTTCAAGTCGATCAAGAAGTTCAAGTACTTTAACACCAACAACATCTGGATGAACCTGGCGGCCATCAAGCGTGTTGTCGAGGCCAACGAGCTTGCCATGGAAATCATCCCCAACGGCAAGTCGATCCCTGCCGACAAGAAGGGTGAGGCCGACATCTCGGTCCTCCAACTCGAGACTGCTGTCGGTGCCGCCATCAAGCACTTCAAGAACGCACATGGTGTCAACGTTCCTCGAAGACGGTTCTTGCCCGTCAAGACGTGCTCTGACCTCATGCTTGTCAAGTCTGATCTCTACACGCTCCAGCACGGACAGCTGGTCATTGACCCCAACCGCTTCGGCCCTGCCCCTCTGATCAAGCTTGGCAGCGACTTCAAGAAGGTTTCCAGCTTCCAAGCGCGCATTCCATCGATCCCCAAGATTGTCGAGCTGGACCATCTCACCATTACCGGTCCCGTTAACCTTGGCCGTGGTGTTACCTTCAAGGGTACCGTCATTATTGTTGCTACTGAGGGCTCGACCATCGACATTCCCCCAGGTTCCATCCTTGAGAACGTGGTTGTTCAGGGTTCGCTCAGGCTGCTTGAGCACTAGAGCAGATTTGGCTCATTTTTTGTTTGCGCTTTTACATAGATTTTTGAGGAAGGAAGGAGTATTTTGGTAGCAACTGGTAACGAGGGATGGCAAAGCATTCTCACATTCCTAAACAGATAGGACATATGTGGTAATCGGGGGCGTAACAGCCCGGCCCGTCCATGATTGACGCATCATGATAGAAGACATGCATTGTTGGCGGGTAAAAAGAATATAATCGTCTTTCTCCAATCTCGACTGTTGATGGCCTATCGGCGAGTAGTGTGTATACATATCCGCGCATGACGGGGCGGGACGATGGAAATGTCGGGCTGGGTCGCTAGTGGCCATGTGAGCCCGAACGGGTGCCTGACTGCTACCTCAGACCTCACGCCACACTCAGCCTTGCGGCCCTACCTATCGGCGGTGATGTCAGCATGGTCACCAGCCACGCAAACAGGCCGCCAGCCCAACATGCGGACCTTGGGAGCAGTTCTCGTGCGGCACAGAGGCGCAGTCGACGCGCCATTGTGCCTGCTGATAGCGGCGACAGGTTTCTTTTGATATGAGTAGCAGGAGCAGCAGCAGCTTCCGAATGCCGTCACGCTCCATACATACTTACGCCTGCATTATTGCGTCGCACGACAGCGGGGTTCACCGCACCACCTTGGATCAGCACCAGCTCCGAACATTGAGCCGAGGCGCTACTACATACATACATACATACATACATACGTGCATATGCTTGGAACCATTGATAGCTGCCATTTCCATCTTTCCCCAGCATGGCCACGGAACCCACGCAGCAGGAAGAGCATGCCGCAAACACCGCAAATGCCGACGCGGCGCATCGCGAAGCATACGACTACTGGGGCTACCTTTTTCGAGACGACAAATGTGGGACGCGCAAACTCGATGGTCTGCTCAGAGGCATTGCAGAAGTTATTGTGAGTACTATGAGGCAGCTCGCCGGCTTGACGCTGTTGGGACGGATGGGTACTGATGCATGTCATGGCAGAGCAAGAAGTTTGAACCCAGCGACTCCCCTGATCTGACGCCGTCGCAAATCGCAGCTTGGTACCGCAGTGTTGGCGGTGACTATGATGTCCTGTTTACGGACACGCCGCCGTCTTCGATAGCATTCATCTACCGCTCGCTGGGCGCATACCACAGTTTGCAGCCCGCAGCGGACGATGACGGGTATTCGAGCCCGACGATACCGGCCTTGAAGAAACAAGGGTTTGTAACGTGGCAGACTATCCAGCTGCTGCTGGGGCCAGAAGAGCACGTACCCTTTCTTCAAAAGGCACTAGAATTGGACGACATACCGGACCCCGAGACGGGCAATATTTTCCCAAAGATCCTTCCCAAAGAGTGCTTTCCAGACAAGCCTGACGATGCCATGGAGGCGTGGTATCATAATGTCGCAGCCAGACTCAAGAAAGAGGCGGAAGAGGAGGCGAATGAAGGGAGCACTGACGAAGCGAGACTGCGTTCCTCTACTGAGTACGAGCCTTCTTCGGCTGACGAGAAGCATGGGGCATTCCGATACTTTGAAGATCCGCTCTACCGCAACGAGAGACCAAGGCCTACTTTTATGCGTCACGTCATGAAGCAGTCTACCCGGCCTGTCGACGATCGCGACCGGGCCGTCACATCACGGGTCAGGCACATGCTGAACCCGTTGAATCCATTTGCTAGTAGAAAGAAGACTATGCCAGGTCGGTACGAAAGCGACAGCTACTCAGATGATGACGCGACACCTGTAGCGTCTGTGCCTCAGGCAGCACCTAGATATCCTGCACACAAGCGCCCCCAACCGCCGCGTCGCGAGTCTTCATTGTCGACGACCGAGTCGGAATCTGACTCTGATGCGGATCAATCTCCTCGACGCCGGACGCCAATACTACGTACTCGCAGATCTCATGACGCGCCTGCAGCACAGCCGGGTTATTTCCCCGCTTACCACGAAGTGCGTCGATATTCCAACCAACACGAGACGATTCGGGGTGAAGGACGAAGTTCTACGGCCACATCACCACAGCCGGTCTATCGGCCGACTACATCGCCGCTGTTTGCGACACAGGTAGCTCATGCGCAGCAGGAAGCACGAAAGTACTATGAGCGTAGACCGGCCATGCCTCTACGCACGAGCTACAGACCTGTGCCTGCGCCACACAGCGGAGTGCGATGGGGATCGCCGACACTGCACCCTGTACCGACATCTCGCGAAGGTGAGAGTGCATATGTGCGGGAGCGAGAACATCAATATCGCGAGCGAGAGGGGCACGATGGGGGCAGCAGCAGCGGACGGTCACACCGACGGCACTCTACAGACGTCGAGTATCCTCGAGAGCGCGAGCGTGATAGTGACAGAAGACGAAGCCACGACCGGGCCAAAGACGAGTGGGATGATCGCGACTATGTAAGGTCAAGAAATGTGAGTCGAGATAGGGATAGGGATAGGGATAGGGACAGGGACAGAGACCGGGAGCGGGACAGAGGGCGGGATCCGCGGATGCATAGGTATGTGTCTGGGGTGCAAGAGGGAGTGTCTGGGCGAAAGTTTCCCGTTGCCAGCGGGCCTGCTTACTAAATGCATGCGCAGTGTCAGAGGCCAGATTGTGCGGCTGCTCAAGGAGTTTTGAGGACATGGACATGATGTGGTGATGGCGGTGATGGTGGTGATGGCGGTGATGGTGGTGGTGATGATGATGATGATGGTGGGGGTAGGTTGGGGAGGTTGAAAGTACATAGTGACGGTGGCTGACCAAAGTGTGGCTTGGATCTGGCTAGGTGGATAATCTTGAGAGGAGCGCATTCTTGACAAGGCGGTCTGCAACGTCTGCAGTGTGTGTACATACGTGTGTTGAAATACAAGGTGGGCATGCGCCAGCATGCGTGTGTGTGTATGCATGTAATGCATCCATAGTTAGATGAGGGACAATGGTTGCACAATAAGCAACGACACCTGGCGGCGGCACTTTGTTTTGTTGCAAAAACCCAAGAGACGATGGGATGGATGCAACAAGGACGGGCGGAGGAAGAAGGCGGGGCTTACTTGTCTCGTCACTGGCGATTGCCCATTGGTGGAATGCGCAGAACATGGCCAGAGGGGGACGGCTCCTCGTTTCTAAGAGTGCCACGGTGGAGTCCAAGGGCGTGGAGGTGCAGCTGAATTCAGGTTTAGTTAGCAGCACAGCAGAGGTGGGCTGGCACAGGGAGTGGTGGTGTGGCGGTGTTGTGTAGTAGAGTGGTGGCCGTACTCTGATACCACAGTAGGGTAGTGCAGTAGGGTAGTGCAGTAGAGAGGAGCGGGGAGGCGGCGGGCAATTGGAGTGGACCCTGGCCTGGTTGGTCTGCTGCGCCGGGACAAGTGCAGGGCAAGGGCAAAGGAACGCGATGTGCGCCAAGCAGTCGCGTTCCTTAGCTGATAGCGTCATAGCCACTTGTTGGGCGCAGCTCCATCCATGCCCGCTCTCGCACTACCACTTCCCGGCCGATGCTGGACTACACACATCCACTTCCATCCATCGCCACATTAATCACGCCAGGAAGTCGGTGGTTTGTCCGAAGCCACGCCGCAGCCCTCCAAGGCACCTGCTCAGCTGAATCGCAGTCTGCAACTGGCAGTGTGGCAGTGCAGCCATTGAAGGAGCCATTGCCCTGCCGAGCGAGGCACGTCCGGATCGTCGTGGCCAGAGAGCTGCAATTACATACGTACACAACTCACTTCACCACCCTCCCCTTGGTTTCAACTGCCCACTTCCACTGCTTGCGCCTTCGCCTCCTCTCCCTCTTACCATCTTCAACCTAGCTGTTCCTTGCCCGTAATTTCCTTTGTTTCCCTCGGCGATCGATCCACCGGCCAATAATCCCGGCTTGTAAAGTAAAAGTCCAGTTTAGTGCTCATCCACTGCAGTACCGGCTGCAGCATCGCTAAAGCATAGCTGCCGCCGCGTGTACCAACCAAGCTAATCGGCCCAGACAACAGGTTTCCGCTTGCATCGGCAGCAGTACCCTCACAGCCTCTCTCTCTCTCTCTCTCTGTGTGTGTGTGTCTCGGTCTCTTTCGCGTTTCCCTCTTTTTGTCCTGCGTTCGCCTCCTTGCCCGCCCAATTCCACCCGCCCCATTGCAAGTCCTGGTCCTCCTCTAGTTGCTGTCCAGCGCCAGCGGGTCGGGTCTCCGCTCCACACCCCCAGCATGGCTACCGCATCGCGGGAATCAGAGCTGAAGCAGCAAGGTGTCCTCGAAGCAGCAAAAGACCCCAACAATTCCATCACTGCGCACCAGGCAGAGCAATCAATTGTCAACCAGGCGCAAGCCGCGGGCAGCGCCGCCTATCAATTCGACCCGGATGCCAGTCCGGACCAAAAGCGGGCACAGGCTAGAGCCAAACTTCCACCTGGCTTCCACCGCGAGCACAAAGCTACCGCACTCGTATCAGATGCCGACAGCGACGGTCCTGCCCAGTACGACCTGCCCACCCCCACCAATGCTGGCGCACTGCAGACACCAGACGGTACAAAGGCAAACGGTCACGCGCCCGAGCAACTCGACGAAGATGCGCGGTGGGAGCGAGTTGGATGGGCCCCGCGGTTTGGCATGCCAGGCTCGGAGAACAAGGACGAGGACGAGCCCTCTCTGGCAGACCATCAGACATGGCTCGAGAGCAAGCTCGAGGACAAGTTCTTCGGTGACTGGTACCACAATACCGGCATCATCATCTTTGCCTGTCTGAGCTCGTGGGTAGTGGGCATCCTAGGCGGCGGGCTGGGCTGGATCATGATCTTCATGGCCGTCTGCGGAACCTACTACCGGACATCCATTCGCCGCGTGCGTCGCAACGCTCGAGACGACCTCAATCGCGAAATGGCCAAGAACAAGCTGGAGACGGACAATGAGAGTCTCGAGTGGATCAACAGCTTTCTGGTAAAGTTCTGGCCCATTTACGCGCCCGTCTTGTGTGATACCATTGTTGGCACCGTCGACCAGGTTCTGTCTACTTCAACCCCGGCATTTCTTGATAGTCTGAAGATGAAGACATTTGTGCTGGGAACAAAGCCTCCGCGATTGGAGCATGTCAAGACGTACCCAAAGACCCAGGATGACATTGTTCTTATGGACTGGAAGTTTAGCTTTACGCCAAACGACACAGCCGACCTTACCGCAAGGCAGATCAAGAACAAGATCAACCCCAAGATTGTGCTGGAAATTCGCGTCGGTAAAGGCCTTGTCAGTAAAGGTTTGGATGTCATCGTTGAGGACATGGCCTTTTCAGGTCTCATGCGCCTCAAGTTCAAGCTACAGCTACCCTTTCCCCACATTGAAAAAGTCGAAATGTCTTTTATGGAACGCCCAACCATTGACTATGTTTGCAAGCCGTTGGGTGGTGAGACGTTTGGCTTCGATATCAACTTTATTCCGGGATTGGAGACGTTTATCATGGAGCAGATCCATGCTAATCTCGGCCCCATGATGTACGACCCCAATGTTTTCCCCATTGAAATCGCCAAGATGCTTGCCGGTAATCCCGTCGATCAGGCCATTGGTGTTTTGCAAGTTCATTTCCACGGCGCACAAGGCCTAAAGAATCCCGACAAGTTCTCTGGTACTCCTGACCCCTACGCTACCGTTTCGATTAACAATCGCAATGTACTCGGACGCACTAAGACTGTACATGAGAATGCCAACCCGAGATGGAATGAAACTGTCAACATTATTATCACCTCGCTGAAAGACTCGCTTACCATCAACATCTTTGATTACAACGATATCCGAAAGGACAAGGAACTCGGTACCGCTACCTTTGCTCTGGAACAGCTCGAGGAGGATCCCGATCATGAGAACCTACAGCTCGAGGTCATGTCAGGTGGACGAGCCCGGGGTCTGGTCTCAGCAGACGTTCGCTTCTTCCCTGTTCTGGGAGAGACTACTCTTGAAGACGGTACCAAGGAGCCACCGCCAGAGTCCCGAACTGGTATCTGCAAATTTACAGTAGAGCAGGCCAAGGACCTCGATGGCAGCAAGAGCATGATTGGACAATTGAGCCCGTATGCCGTTCTACTCCTCAACGGACATGAAATTCACAAATCACGCACCATGAAACGAACCAACCAACCCATCTGGCCAGACGCCTCCAAGGAAATGCTTATTACCGACCGTAAGAAGGCAAAGCTGGGCCTTGTACTCAAAGATGACCGCGAACTTGGGACCGATCTGATCCTTGGCACTTACCAAATCACCATTGATGACATGTTGGAGTTGATGGCTAAGGGCCATGAATGGTACAACATTGCCGGTACCCAAAGTGGCCGCGTGAAGATGAAGCTCGATTGGAAGCCTGTCGCACTCAAGGGGGCCGTGTCATCGGGTGGCTATCTTACGCCTATTGGTGTCATGCGACTGCACTTCCAAAGCGCTCGTGAGCTGCGCAACCTCGAAGCGCTCGGCAAGTCTGATCCGTACGTCCGCGTTTTGCTCTCTGGCATTGAAAAGGGCCGTACAGTCGTATTCAAGAACAATCTCAACCCAGACTGGGACGAAGTCATATATGTGCCTGTACACACCGTCCGCGAGAAGCTTACGTTGGAAGTCATGGACGAGGAGAATCTTGGCAAAGACCGCACCATGGGACATATTGAACTCTTGGCTGGCGACTACATCAAGCAGGATGAGAACGGCGAGTACCTCGAATACGAACAAAAGCAGCCTACTGCGGGAGCTTTGAGGATGGCTGGACAAGCTCAATCCAGAGGCACGCTAAACTACACCTGTTCATTCTACCCAACCTACCCAACCTGGGATCCTGAGGAAGACGAAGAAGAGAATGAGGAAGAGAAGAAGATTGCGGCCAATGGCTCTACTGGTTCTACATCGGATGACCCTAAGACCAGCCACCAGCGCGTAATGTCCAATTCTTCCGTTGCAAGCAAAGCCGAGACTGTAGGCACCATCTCATCGCTCAAGTCGAGCGAGAAGGACATGCTGAGGGAGCTTGAGAAGAATGAGCTGCAACAAGTCGATTCAATTCCTGAGAAGAGGAAGATTGAAAAGCTGAAGCTTACTGCAGACGACTTGCAGAAATATGGTAGGTTGCATGGCCAGTGTGAGAATGCAGACTTGAGCTGCTTGAGTTGGTATCCCCAACTTACAGCATCATGCACCGTATTCTTAGCCATTTCTTTGACAGTCGCTGACGTGCTGTAGAATCTGGTCTGCTTGTGTTCAAGCTCATCGAGGGCGAATTTGCCAGGACTGGTGGTCATGTCGATGTCATTATGGATGACATGGCATACGCTAGTTATATCAGCACCAAGATCAGGAGCAACAAGATGACCTTCAACGACGGTATGGCGAGATATTGTATAATGCCGTATGATGCTAACAAGATGTAGTTGGTGATACTATGATTCGAGAACTCGACTTCTCCAAGATCACTCTCCGTATCATGGAGCACGATGACAACGACAGCGAAGACCAGGATGAGCACGTCATTGCCAAGTTGACTGGAAACACCATTGACACGCTGCGGAAAGCTTTGGTACGTCTGCAATGGTTAGTGTAAAAACGTCTGCTAAACACTTTTCTAGAACACGCCCACTACATTTACCCTGAAAGATAAGAACGGACGTGAAAACAGGATCACTGTGCTGCTCAAGTACATTCCCGTCAAGATGCGTCTTGATCCCAGCGAATCATTCAACAACCAGGGTACTCTTCGGGTAGACGTACTTGATGCGGCGGATCTGCCTGCGGCTGACCGTAATGGCTTCTCGGATCCTTACTGCAAATTTGTGCTCAACGACAAAGAGGTGTACAAGACTAAGACGCAGAAGAAGACGCTTCATCCTGCTTGGAATGAGTACTTTGAAGTTCCAGTGCGCAGCCGGACAGCAGCCGACTTTGTTGTTAACGTCTACGATTGGGACTTTGGCGACAAAGCCGACTTTCTTGGCAAAGCCTCCATCAACCTGGAGATTCTTGAGCCTTTCCAGCAACAAGAAGTTACGCTCGCACTCGATGGAAAATCTGGTGCCATTCGTCTGCGCATGTTGTTCAAACCAGACTATGTCATGCGTTCACGCCAGGGCTCAAGTACCTTCTCTGGCACTTTTGCTGTTCCGGGCAAGGTCATTGGCGCTCCCGTAAAGGGTGTCGGTAAGGGCGCTGCGTTTGTGGGCGGTAACGTCGTTCGTGCAGGAACATTCCTCGGCCGTGGCTTCAAGCGCAGAAAGTCTCGTGGCGAAGCCCCAGAGGACGAAGCCGAGCGTCCAGACACCGCCACAGACCGGCCATCGGCTGACACGCCCGTCATCTCGATCGAAGGTGAACCTAGCACACCCCCGAACGATGGCTCGAACCACAACAGACATCGTAGCTGGGGTGCTCAAAGCTTCCACAGTCGCTTCGGTGACAACAATGGCGTCGGCAGCGCAGAGCAAGGCACGGCTAACATCACTGTCCTGAGCGCCGACGGCTTCGCCCCCAATACCAATCTCCGCGTACACATTCAGCTCGGCAAAAAGGAAATCCACAAGACAGATCACATCAAGGCTCCCCAGGGCTCTGCGACATTTGACCCGTCCGAAGAGTCCTTCAAGGCGCCCTGCACCGCCGATGCCTTTTTCAAAATCATCGTCAAGAACCACGCTAAATTCGGTCGCGACGAGGAGCTTGGTGAGGCTCAGTTCACAATCTCCGATCAGGGCAGTGGCAGTGAGCAGAACATAGGTGTGGGCAAGGGTATGGTAACGCTTCGCACAAGTTTCCAACCCAGCGACGCTACGAGCCAGCATGGTAGTGTTAGTCCGAGGCCCAAGGGACGGGGTGGTCTGCTGAGGAGAGATCGGAGTACGACGCCTGCTTAGGAGGAATGGAGTCGTCGAGGAAGTCTGAAGAAGAGTCTGCGACATTTTAGTGGTGGTGGTGGCGGCGGTGGAGGAAAGGATATGAAAATAGAGGCTTTGGTGGAAAGAAGGGGTACAATCTCGGCGTTGAGGGGTTGGATTAAACAAGGTAAGCTAAGAAGGCGGGATACGGTGGTTTGATCTGATCCGGTTCCTGGGAAAATTTCCTCTTCATTTTCGTTTCCTCTTCCTAAGCAGCTACCTTGGATTCTTCTTTTATTTTTTCTTCTTTCCTCTTTTCGATCTTCTGTTTTCTTCATCGCAAGAAAACTAAAGGTCTCAGTTAGCCGCTATGTAGAAGCTGCAGCGGAGCGTGATAATCACTGTGAGTATGTTGCACATAGTGGAGTGAAGGAGAGGGGGGGCGCTGTACCGACGGTGTACACTAATGAATGAATGAAGAGTTTGTTAATGGTGAAAATGATTCTTGGCTAGCGTTTGCTGTCTTGTTCACTGAAGTAGTTACTGAGACAAGGCCTACACTCTCATTCTCATTCCTCCACAAACTACTGCTTATATCTCGACACAGCCCTACACTATCTTTCCTCTACAAACCACCACTTATGTTTTAACGCACAGTCACTTAGTCGACTGATTGTTGCTTCCGTCTACGATTAGAAGATATGTCAACATCAACTCGATCCGAAGCGCCCAAAGATCTTGATCTTGAATGGGCTGCCCGTGAGCTTGTACCGTTTCTGCAGCTCGTCTTTGGTCAGAAGTACGGGCGGGAGAATAGGTCGACGGCTTATTGGGTTGGGATGGTACTTTTTGCTCAGTCCAGGATAGACAGGGTGGTGAGTATACTGATAGGGCTTTTGGTCCAGGGGCCTTGCCTCCTATCACTCATACACTAACACCTATATTGCAGCCATTCCACGAGGACTTCCCCTCCACAATCGAGCGCCTTCGCCTTTGTCTCGTTAATTGGGACATTCTCACAGCGTTAGAGCTGGCAAAGTTTGCGCGCGTTGTCATCCAGGGCGAACTGTTGTGCATTCGCATTTTTGTTCGCCACGCCATCCGACATGGAACATACGAGCTGTATTCACTGGGCTCAGACGCGAGTCCGAATTTTCCACGTCCGGGAAAGGCCGACAGGGTTGAGCGTTCCAGTATCAAGCTTCCCGAACCAGATTATGCAGCAGTGATGGAAGAACTGCAGAAGCAGCTGAATAACCCCAGCATCAGTGTTAAGAAGGGAGGAAGCAGCCGGAAACGCGCCATCGCCAGACATTACAGTGATCTATCCCATGTCAGATACTTAAATAACGACTCGGATGTATCTGTAGCGCACTCAAACCGGCCGCCGCACCCTATGAGCCACCCCAACGTCCCTTCCGGCCACGCTCCTGGTCCTCTGCTAGAATCTCACATATCTTCTCCCATACCGAAAAATTGGCAAAATCATCCTGCGATATCACAATATGGATACCTTCAGCCTTATAGGCCCAGTGTTCCCGCGACAACGCATACGAGTATGCCACAGTATTACCAACAATATCCGCCGTACATGCAGAATCAGAATTTCGGTCAGGCATGGTCGACCCACTGGTCCAACAGGTCGTGGGCAGATCACGCGATGTCGTATCATCTTCCCCAGGCTAGCTCATTTCTACCAGCGATGGGTGATAGTTATGCGGCTCAGCCTCCGCCAGCAGCAATCGCAAATCAGCCCGTGATGCGTTATTTCATGCCAGGACAAGAGCAAGCTGTTCTAGCTCATACAGCTATGGATGCACATATACCACGTCCTGATGCTCAAGAGTTCATCCCTGGTATGTTGTCCTGTGAGATGAATGGGACGCGATTACTGACCCACGCCAGGAGCTGTGCGTAAGTTTTGATTGTTCTATGCCCATCACTCTTGGAACAAGGACTTTTGGCGTGTTAGTATGGTAAGGTTTGCGGGATTGATTTTATGTTTTCTTGGTGGATAGTTGGGTGTCTCTCATCACACATGCATACCCTGCACTGTTCATCACAAGTATAGAGATGTATATATATATATATATCTGATTACCATATGTGTGTACGTGAACTCAATCATGGCGCGATACAAAAACTTTATATCTGGTCATGACAAGTTCTACTACCAAGTACGCAACTAATGTCCGTCCCTGAGTAGCGAGACACACCCCGTTGCGAGACAGGTTTGCAAATCGGACCTTCTGAATCATGCATTCACGGGTATAGATGGCTATGATAACATATTTTGGACCTATTGCTATTATTCTATAGGATATTGGCCCTTAGTGAGGATATCTGTTATATTGCGTACGTTATTGATTATTTCTTTACTATCGTCGATCGCCAGTTCAACAATCGACCCCTATTCAATCGCAGACTAAGGCCTTGGTTGAGATTTCGGAGGCGTACAGGATTGTTATATACTAGAAAAGTGTTGTAGTCTAAGGATAGACATCAATGCTAAGTTACCTTACATGGAGGATGAAGGCTGAACAACGTAGAGGCCAAGGCCAGTTCAAGATGCCACCATGCTAACTAACGTTACATTGGTCAGATCATCATGTAACGGTATCGGCGCATTTAATTCACAAGATATCGAACACTAAGCTCTATTAGATCTCTAAGGGCGAAGAGGAGTGCACTTGTAGAAGGAAAATTGTAGTAATCAAAATTGGCAGTTGTGAAGAGAAAATACACGCCTAGCATGAAAGCAATTAAAGAGCGTGTGGGCGAATCCTTAGCCGACTATATGGGAAAACAAAATAGCAGAATCGCCAGAATAGGGAGATCAAAAATGTGAAGATTTGAAGAGATCGGCGAAGTCTATGCGTCTCGGGATGTCCCACTGTCCATCCTCAGTGTTGAACCAAGGATTCCGGCTCTCGGTCCCTCTCTGATACTTCTTCAACATGCCTACCTGTAGACTCCCTGGAAAGATGTTTTTATCAACTGGCTTTAAACCCATCTTCTCTTCCAAGTATCTCGGCCAGTGCATGGCATAAAACCCACCAATCTCCAACGATCTCTTCACCTTAAGTTGTGCCAACCCGCGTATAAAAACGACACTTTTCCCTAGCCCAATATGTATTGGACCCTCTGCATCCCAGTAGACAGTCAAACTCTGGATGTTGGTTGCTTCTCGTTGAAGTTTGTCGAAAAGCAAGCACCATCGCTGAGGACTAGGTGCGGCGTCGGTCGCGTCGACAAAAACAGTAAGATTAGAGATCACAGCAGCGTTGTTTGTCTCGAGCCAGGTCATAAGAGCGTCAGGTTGTGATACGTTGATGGTGACGGATTGGAGGAGACCATCAGGTGCATCGTTGAGGGTAGAAAGCTTGTGTAAAGCAGGGTTAGTCCCCTCTTTCCAGTGGTAACCTTTGTGGCTATGGAAAAATATATATGGAGGGGAATACATCATGAATTAAGATGATGCTATGATTTTTTTTCTCTCTTGAGGGTAGAAAGAGAGAGAGAGAGAGAGATGTTAGATGTAAGTTGATGTAAAGAGGGGAAGGAGAGATCAACACAATTTCATCAACTCTAGGCTCACATACCAATCCACCCTTGACACATGCAGGTGCCCGAAAATGCCATGCGGCAGATCCTAATTGGTCGCGTGAGGTCTCACAGGATCTCAGCAAGTAACTACAAACAAGGGCATGAGACTCGCAGCTATCTTCTTGAATTTACTCAACGAGATACTGTGAGGCATAAATCACGTATGCTCCTGCATGCTGCACTACGCTTTGAGAATTACTGCTCTGTTCTCCCTGTTTTAGGCCGGATCGAAAGAAGATATAGTTGTTGCAATACCAAACTGTGGCAGGAACCTACTGTAACTAGCCTACGTAATGCTATCGAATTATTTGGGTAATGCAACACCCTCCATCCACCCCCGCCAAACCCCCACCATCTCCTCCCTTTCGTCCTCCTCAATAACACGCACACCGCACCCTCTTCCCTCAAAAATTTCTCCTTAGCGCTCTCCTCGCAATGCCGCTCGACTCATTCCCGCACCATGATCCAAAGATACTCATCCAGCTCGCTCTTTAGTTGCGCGAGTGTGACTGTGCGCTGTTGGCGCGGTAGAACGGTACTGATGAAGTAGAGGGATAGTGTGGTGTGGAAGAAGTAGAAGGCGTGGTCGGGGATAGTGGGGTCCAAGGGGGCGAGGGTGTTGAGGAGGGCGAGGGCAGCGGAGAGGGAGATTGAGATTTCGGTGTTGGGAGGTGTGGAGGCGAGGAGGGATTGGGGTGTTTCGGTGGGGGATGGGGTGCAGTGGCACGGCGGGGTTGGGGGCCGCTTTTAGCGGAAGCATTTGCAGATGCTCTTGTCGCAGTGGAGAGAGCAGTGGAGGGGTTTGGGCATGTTTGATGATTCGGAAAGGGTAGGGAGAAACGAGACGAAGTCGAGGGCTTGGTAGATTTCAGTGAATATGGGAGATGGGGGGAGCGGTGGGTACGGGGAGTTGCGCGGGTATGTTCATAGAGGGCTTATGTTCTTGAGATTCTGATGAGGCGCCAGGTGTGAAATCAGTGGGTTGCTCCATGGCTGTAGTGGGTTGCTTCATAGTTGTAATGTGTAGTCTATTTGAATAAAATGAGAGGAAAAGTGGGATAATATCGATCTTTAGATAAAGCGTCAACACATAAAAGAACTGTTCTAAAACTATGTATATAGAGCATAAATAAAATCTAAATTGTGTGAAAACATGAAAATCGGATATTGTGTGTGTTTGCGACCTCCGAGGGTCACTGTGTCTGAACAGTGAATGATATCAAAGGCGCATGATCATTTTGCTCGAGGGACAAAATCAGAAAACGCATTGTGAATCAAACCTTCTCCCTCTCCCTCCCATCAGCATCGCTTTTGTCGCTTGCCAGATTACTCTACGCCGAAGCAAAAGACGCAACGCTCGAATCTTGCCCTACAGACTCAACGTCCTCGTTCTCTACTGCCCATCGGCTTGTGTATTCACTCCACCACACCAACACACCAACCACTATCTCCACGATACTCTCCAACCACTATCTCCACGATACTCTCCAACTTTTGCATCATGACCTGCACCTCCGTACTCTGCCTCCCGCCGATCCAGCGCCGTCTCGCACGAACAAACCCGTCTTTCATCTTCCTAACCTGCAAGCCACCCTCCCTTGGTATTTTCGCCCGCTGTTGAAAACACCACTGTGACTGCCACCAAAAGAATTCCAGCCGCATTACTGATTGCATTGTCTGCTCCAGTTCCTGCACCTCGATATACCGCGTCTGGTTCGGCATCGGAGCCAGCAGCAACATGAGATGGATAAACAGCTTGTCGACGAGTTCGTTGGTGGATTGGGTGGCGGGATAGTACTGGTCGCTGTAGAGGAGGAGATTAGGCGTGAAGTCTGGATCGCAAC
This sequence comes from Bipolaris cookei, assembly GCA_002286855.1. Lineage (NCBI taxonomy): Eukaryota > Fungi > Ascomycota > Dothideomycetes > Pleosporales > Pleosporaceae > Bipolaris > Bipolaris cookei. Next base: position 107,199 of record NRSV01000066.1, on the reverse strand, counting down.
GGAGACGCGAGCACAGATTCAAGTGGGTGGTTCGACGCAGCAAATCCACAAGAGTGATTGAAGTTGCCAGGTTGACAGTGACAAAGTCTTGTTTGTTGGTACGATTGTACGTAGATTGTGCAGCGGCAATATCTTCTTCTGAAAAATGCCGTATCTGTGCTTGATTTGTCCAGTCTGTTGCAGGGCGTGGTTCGGTAGAGCATAGGCAGACTCCCTGATCCACGTTTCTTCTCTCCTTGCTACGGGTCACGCTGCGACAAATGGGGCGCCTGCAGTGTTGGGTGCAGTGGTCCAACTTATAGGGTACCAATCTAATATCCTCATTCCATTCATTCCACTCATCCCACTCTTTCTCATCTTCTTCGTAAGTTGGGAAAGATTCCATTTGCTCTGGTGGTGGGTGGGGGCTAAATGGACATGGCGAAGGAGACCTAGCTCTGGGACAACACTCGGAAGCTTGATCTACTTCATTGGAGGGAAGGGAAAACTTTGGCATGGAGAAGAAATTTTCGCCTGGATTAGTGGTGCTTTTGCTATTTGTTGGCTCGTTCCAGTATTCGCTCGTCATATCTGTGCGCATCTCTCCCCCAGGTGGATTGGCTGATTCCAAGTGCTTTTCTGTTGAAGGTATTTGAGAGGTCTGGGGCGATATTACGTCGTCATTCTTTGTATGTTCCAGCTTTTCGCGGTATGCACGAAGCATATTCATAAAGCTTCGAAACATGGTGTGTCGAGTATATTGTTTGGAGGGTAACTTCGTCATTATAGTATCAAGATCAGGGTAGATGTTCAACTTATTACCGCTTGAGAATGAACATGTTGATAGCTCCACATACAATATTTGGTCTCAACGCGTTCCGTGGTTGATAGACCATTACCACTGCCCCTAGTCAAAACAACCAATAACATATTATGTATCGCTAATTGTTCTCTCAGTCACTGCAAAATATAGAGTTATTTGTATAGGATCTTTGACTGAACTAAGGTCTGACATGTTTAGGAAGAGTAGAAGAGCTGGCTGCTCCCAGCTGCCAAAGTTAGCAGAATACAATCGCTCCCTTGCAGTACCCTGAGCAGGGAATAAGTACTGGTGCCCGGCGTATACCTTATTCCTCAGTTTAAATTCTTCAATCGATATCAAGAAGCTACACCGGCTTGCACAATCGGCTTCCGCTCCTTGCGTACCATACAAGTTTCATCTAATAAGGGCCCCTTGTTACGTCAAGTCTGCACTTTACCACAAGAGGCTTAGTCTACTCTCTAGTCACACTAACAGCCGAAGCTTGCAAAAGCGCCATAACGGAAGCCACACAGCTACTTGCTTGGCTATTCTTAGTAGACTTATACCAGCTATGCATCACGTACAGTGGATTAGCTGCGCAATCAGTAAAATTTATTACTTCTCAAGATGTTGAATCGTAATTTGGTTTTAGGGATGGGATATATTGAGCGGTCACCGCTCGCTACTAAAGGAATAATTCGTACTTGAGATGTGCAAGCCCTCTAGTTTAACGATGCTTAGGCTTTTTACTATATGATATAGTCCTTGAATATATGTGATTAGTAACAGTTAGGATTCATCTGTGTAAAAGAAATAACTAACTCTGTCACTTTGTTAGACCCGGCTGCAGTAACTTACGATGATCGTATTCGCTTTCTACTGTTCTATGTTGAACAGCCAGCATAGGCTTTACCATCGGCGCCCTTCTCGACCAGCAGCCTCACCACCTGCTCATGGCCTCGTGATGAAGCCGCCTGAAGAGCATTCCCATAGTATCCACCCTGCACGTTGACATCGGCGCCCTTCTCGACCAGCAGCCTCACCACCTGCTCGTGGCCTTCTGATGAAGCCGCCTGAAGAGCGTTCCCATACTCTCCACCCTGCGCGTTGACATCAGCGTCCTCCTCGAGCGACCCCTGAACAACCGCAATATGGCCGAAAAAGCATGCAACCATAAGCCTCGTATGGAACTCCCGATCCCTTGAATAACTACCTTTCCAGTATATTTGCGACCACACTGAATAGACTTCGGCATCTGGCTCAGACAGCTTCAAGGTGAGCGGTGCTATAGCTGCCTCTGCATCATCGCAAATCCTGGATTCACGTAGATGCAGGCCCCAAGACTTTGCAGCATACTCCAGGAACGCATCCTTATCGACGGTCTGTATTTGATCTGTGGTGACGCTGCCGCCATGGTCAAAGAAGCTGAGGAATCGTACACAACACTCCGCAAGAGCAGTATGCGCATCCTTCATCGTAGTGCAGCCATGCCATTGCAGCCCTTTTTCAATGGGTCTAGATAATGACAGCTCCATAAGCAGAAACTCGCGTGCCGTCTGGTGCAGAAAATAGATCCTGCCATGGTGGATAGACACGAATAAGCCACACCACGATCTGAGACGTGACTTGAAATCATCCTCTTGCTCAAGGTCAAGGTCATTGATCGACTTCGTGCTCTCATCCACTTCCATAGCAATACTCATCTCTGATAGCGTAAGAGGTCGGGTTGCTGCTAAGATGATGGTTAGGGCCTTTAGAACCATCGAGCGATCTTTAGACTTATTCAGAATCTTTTCATAAGCCTGGTCAACGTTTTCTGGCAGTTTACTAAACTCAGATGCCATTCCCTTAGGTGTCCTTTTAAAGTGGCAGCCTTCTAGATAGTCAAACACAAGGTAAACCCACAAGTAGGTCCGGTGCTCCATCTTCAGCAACTGTTCTTCTAGGCACGCCTTGATCTCGTCTGCAAGCCTTTTCTCTTTCGCGAACTGGTCCACTCGATATCGAATAACATAGTTCACTTCTTGGCTGATAGTCTCTAACTTGTCTTCTCCAGGTATGCGAATGCGTGGGAAGGCCTCAGACAGACTATAGAGCTCGGACACGACATGCTCATAAGGCCGGCTGGTCATAAACAACTTCAGCTTTGTATTCCTAGTTTCGCCGCCCCGAACCTGGGCCTCTAGACATCGCATGAGATCTTTTGTTTCACTCTCAGCACACTCATCCAGTGCGTCTAGGACGATAGTGATAGATCCAGCATTAGCATCCTGCACCGCATCTCCTAAAATAGCCCAGAGCGAGCTTGTCGAGTTCACTAGACCTTCGCCGTCTTTGTCGTACTGTTTTATAGCATGCACAAGAAGACTTGGCTTGTGCCAAAACAGCTGGTGCAGCAGAGCGCAAAGCGCCTCGCGTACGGTGTTTTGCACCTGGTCTTTGAAGAAGAAGTAGCATACCGTCGATGACTCTGCCAAGACATGATCAATCAGGTACTTGGCCAGTACTGATTTGCCGCAACCAGGATCTGCTGACACGAATAGCGGCCCTGATTCCTTTCTCTTCCACTCTTGGAAGCGAGGGTGATTGAGGAACCACATGCATGTGCCCTCTATCCTATCGGCTATGCGTTCTTTGTACCACTCGTAGGTAGCATCCTCTATGCTCTTGGTAAGTCGAAATAGCTGAAGACACCTTGCCTGCCGATCAGACAGCTTCTGCTCGTGCGCTCGCTGCTGGATGTGAAGTGACTGCTGCGAGATGGCCAGCCCATCTTTTGCGATGTTTCTGTGGTCTACCGCAACGTCATGGATGTCTGCCATGAAGAAGGCTATCAGCATGTATTGATGAACTTAACTATGAAACTTGCTAAGACTAACCAGACAAGAATTCCCCAATCTTCTTTTCGGCCTCGACCATTTTGGGTGTTATCACGGACAGCACCTCCTTTGCGTACGCTACTGCTGCTCCCGCTGCATACGGCTGCCACCGCTTGTTTTTGTGGGAGTCGGCGTAGTCGCAGATGCCGCGGACCACCAGGCATGGGAAGCTGTTCATCAGCCCGGCCGCCTCCATCTCGAAGCAAAGAACACCGCCGAGGTCCGCGCTAATCTTGTCTCTCTTTGCAGCATCCTTTATCACTTGGTTGCCTGATGCGATCGTCCCGTAGTGTATTACTACCTCTTCGTCGCTGTCGCGCGCCTCGCGCGCCTCTTGTCTTTCTGCCTTGCACTTGTCGCACGTAGGCCCGCCTTCGTGATCATACGTTGCCTCGAAGAGAATATCAACCCCAGCCTTGTCGCGCCGAAACTTGGGGATATGGTTGAGCTTGGCGATGTACTCAGTAACCTTGCTTCGTCCCCGGAACTCGTTCGCTTGCACATTGGCCAGTGCAGCAAGCAAGACTTGTGGTGGTGAGTTGAGCGACCCTGTCCTCTCGAACCCGCTCAGAGTAGCCTTGCCGGAGTCGTACTGTACAACGCCGCCAAAGGTTTTGTCTGGTTTACTCACTACCACGTCCCCCAGGCGGATGTCTGCTTCTGCGCTCGGCACGCCTCCGCCAATGCCCACCATAAGGCCAAAGCGGATGCCGTTGAAGGTAGCCTTCATTTGCGTCGCCACAGCGGCCGCGGGATTGTTTCCGATGCGTCCGGTTGGCAGACACACGATCACGACGTTGTGTCCGGCCACCGAGCCGAGGGAGTATATATTATCATCGTGAGGATCTCGGTCAAGGGCGGCGTGTTCTTCGTCGAGCATCTCTAGCGCCGCGGCCAGCTCGACCGGGAGGGCGCACACCCACCCCACGGTGTAGTCTTCTCGGCATAATTGACGTGACATTTAGGACGGGTACTTAGGGGGAAAGAGTCTTTTGGCAGTCGATGCATATGGGAAGAGAATTGATCATCGTCAGACAGCAGAAACAGAGGTGTCAACGGTTCCCGTTGCTCAACCTCAGCCTTGTGGCCGGTACTGCAGCCTGTAGCCTCCTGTGGACTTCGTGGGCACACAGTGGTGTGGCTGTGTTATTAGGAGGCTTTCGCAATGTCCGGTTTGCACGTGAGGATTGCGCTTGCGCTAGGTTGACTCTGGCAAAATGCTGACTTGGCACAGAGTTAATCCCTGCAATGTCAAAAGCCATGTGCTAGAAAGAATCGCAACCCAATTTTGCAAGCGAGTGTATGAACTGCGGATGTCAAAGGGGCGTACAACGGGGTGTGTAAGGAGAGACTACTGCAGAGGATGAAAGCACGAGGCATACCACAGAAGCTGCTGAAGTGGGTAGAAGCATTCTGCTCAGAGCGCACTGCGTCAATCCAGGTCAACGGACAGGCTTCTAAGGCCCAAGAACTGCCACAAGCAGGGCTACCGCAAGGGTCTCCGTTATCGCCAATTCTGTTTCTCTTCTTCAACGCCGATCTCGTACAGCGACCTATCGACACGTATGGAGGCGCGATCGCGTTCGTTGATGACTTCACTGCGTGGGTTACCGGCCCGACGGCGCAAAGCAATAGGGAGGGCATCAACGCCATTATCCAAGACGCACTAGACTGGGAACGGAGAAGCGGAGCGACGTTTGAAGCAGAAAAGACGGCCGTTATCCACTTTACTCGCAAGGCGTACAAGAGTGCCACAGAGCCCTTCATTATCAAGGGGCAGAGCGTCTCGCCCAAGGACCACGTCAAGATACTCGGCGTGCTCATGGACGCCAGGCTTAAGTACCACAAGCACATTGCAAGAGCAGCCGCAAAGGGACTGGAAGCAGCATTGGAACTCAGGAGGCTGCGAGGACTCTCGCCTATAGTGGCGCGACAGCTGTTCACAGCGACAGTTGCGCCGACCGTAGACTACGCGTCGAACGTATGGATGCATGCCTGCAAAGACAAGCTAGTGAGACCTATTAACAGGGTGCAAAGAATAGGTGCACGAGCGATCGTAGGGACGTTCAGCACGGTAGCGACATGGGTGGCAGAAGCCGAGGCGCATATCCCAAGTGCACAAGAGCGGTTCTGGAAGCGGGCAGTCAAGCTGTGGACCGACATCCACGCGCTGCCTGAGACGAACCCACTGCGAAGAAACACATCGCGGATGCGGAAGTTCAGAAGGCAGTACCGTTCGCCGCTGTTCCAGGTGGCAGAAGCGCTCAAGGACATAGAGATGGAGCAGATGGAGATGATCCGGCCAGGTGTGTTGGCACCATGGGAGAAGAGAGTGCAGACCGTAGTGGAGAACGCGGCACAGAGCCTCGAGGCGAACTGGGCGGTACGCATCGCGGTAAGCAGCTCGGCGCGGAATGGCGTGGTCGGAATGGGAGGCGCAATCAGCATACAGAAGAACGAAAGACAATCTTTCTCCGTTACACTGGGCAAGAGAGAGGAACAAAACCCGTACTCGGCAGAACTAGCAGCAATGGCCGAGGCGCTGAGCAGGCTGCCGAAGCTAAAGTTTCGCAACATTGGACTGATAACAAGGAACAAAGCTGCTGTGCTCACACTCAGAAGACCGCGGCAGCAATCCGGGCAAAGCTACATCAGCCAGTTCTACAAGACTGTACAAACACTAAGAAGAGATGGAAACACAGTAACAGTGCTATGGCTACCTGCAAGCGAAGAGAATGAGCTCGCAAGCCTCGCCAAGCGAGAGGCGAAGACAGCAACTAGGCCAAACACTAGGCCACAGACACAGCTCCCTAGAATGCGATCAACTACGCACAACATAGCACGTAAGCAAGGCATAGCTAGGAAGGTACCAGTAGACGTGGGAGCATATTCCAAACGAATCGACACGGCACTGCCAGGAAAGCACACGCGACAACTCTACGACGGGCTTTCGCGGAAAGAGAGCAGCGTACTTGCCCAGCTCAGAACAGGCATGGCACAGCTGAACACGTATCGATACCGAATCAAAGCATCAACGACAGACCAATGCGAATGCGGCCAGGCAGCAGAGACGGTGGAGCATTTTCTGTTCCGCTGCCGAAAGTGGACGACACAGCGGATAGAAATGCTGCAGTGCACGCAGATAAACAGAGGAAACATGTCATTCTACCTAGGCGGCAAAGCAGCGACAGATGACGCGAAATGGGCGCCAGACATGGATGCGGTGCGAGCGACGATACGATTCGCAATAGCAACACGAAGACTTGATGCAAACTAATATCTAACTAACTACTAGGTAAACTATAGACACTAACATAAACTTATCAGCAGTCTCGTACAGTCAACGGCAGACAGCGCTTCAGCCGCCGAAGATAGGACGTTGAACACTTGGAGAATCTCTTGGAGAAGCCGACTCTAAGATAGTCTGCCACTAGCAATACTAACTCACGAGCACCTGATGAGGAATAATAGTAGATAGAGAAGAAGCGTGCCATGATACCATATAAGGGCTCCAAATTGGATAACAAGCTACATGAAGAAGCGAGCTAATGAAGATAGATGGGCTAAGGAGACCGAGACGTAGCATAAGAAGTGTAAAGTTGGATTAGTGTTAGTAGCCCTTTCGGCTCGGCCGCCGGGCGTAAATAAATTGTGTGTGTGTGTGTATAAACCCCGACCAAATCACCGTAGTCTATGCAGTCATGTACTTTATTGATGGGAATACTACAGAGCCCTCATGGGTGCCAGTCCCAAAGCCATTTTCCTAAATAGGCACGAACCAGTAATTGGAAGGAGGGGTTGTCCCGGGATGCCGTACACGAGACCTCCTGTCCAATGAACGACAATGCCTCATCTTAAAGAAAGGCCAGTGAGCGATGCGAGATGGAACCCTCTCGCAAAGCCTACGGATAGACCATGGGTCACGGACCACGGGTGCATGTCACGTTTGGTCGGGTACGGAACCCGATTCACTAGGCACTCTTGAGAAAATTAGCCGTGCTCGAGCTTACAGGGAGTGACGACACAGATGTGGATTGGAACTGAACCTGTTTTCAAGCGCCTTGTAAACGAGTCTTTGATTTCTCCTAGTAGCAAAGATTTGGGGCTGAGAGCGCGAGAGAAGAATAGGTTGGGCCATATTTAGTGTACTACCTCGCGCTCCAAATTCCTGGCACACGTCATCTGTAGCGTCTTGTACTGTCCGTCTTGACTGTCCTTGGCTGCAAAGGCGACGTGAGCTTCTGCAGTCTGCCATCCACTAAAGATGATAGCCTCGTGGTGGTTTAGCGCAGCATCGCATCGCCAGCCGTGTGCTAATTTAAACGGATGGCTACCTTGAAGCTGCTGCGCATGCTTCTGGACTGCCTCGTCGAAGCCCCGAGTGGATTCTTCTGAGACACTAATTCTTTCAATTGCTAAAATAGGTGCATCCAGTGGAAGCAATTTCACACCGCCAAGTTCCACATGAACTGTCCAACAAAATTGCAGCATCTTTTCTTGGGGGCCGAGAATCTGGTCTCTGGAAGGTGAGGCAAGGAAGTCTATATGAGCGTCGAGACTTGGCCATGTGCCTAAAATATAGATCAAGCTGGGATCGTCGATGCAGTTGTAAAACTGGGAGCCGGTCTGTAGCTCGGCTCGGACGGTCGATAGGCTCTCAAGCAGTGCCGGGTCGTCGGCTGAGAGCTCTTTCAAACGGAGCTGGGTGACCTCGAGGACGGCCATGATTTACCGTGGGAATGGGAATGATGCGATCCTGTGTCACAGACCGATATAGTAGCAGAAAGCGGGAGCACGTGCAGGGTGGTGGGTGGATAGAGGAAGAGACCAATGGCGGGGAGCAGGGTCCAATTCACAGCGGCTGGACGGCTGGACACTTCGCTGGCTGCGTTAGCGGCTTGGCAGACCACTCCCACGACTGCTGCTGCGTTCAGCTCACCACCTGTTTTGGCATCTCCGTTGCTTGGACACCACCTGTGCCTGATGAAGCTTAAAGCCTGCATGCGGGGACAACAAGGTTACGCGAGATTTTCGGCGGTAGGCCAATGACAAGATTCACATTGGTTCCACACAAATGCTTCGCATGTCCTACCAAATCCCTTCTCTTCACTTCCACGCCATTCAAGGTACATCGGAAAGCCTCTTTGATCAACCGCATGCAGCTCTAACTATAATTAAGCCCTCGAGACGTACACTTCCACCTGGAGACTCAAGACGATACTAATTCCAGTTTCACGCGCTGTCCAAGATAGTCTGGAGGCGCGGCCAGACTGGTCCAGTGGCAGATCAACCTATCGGCGACGTCCTTCTTCTTGGCGAGGCTTACCCTCATCTCGTGATGCAGGAATAGTCTGTTCAACAGCGGCAGGCAGCAGGAAGTGTGTGAAACTGTTATCTCCCGCCATCGCGACGCCATCAAAACGGGCACGGCGTGTCCACCGGCCCGTCATGAGCGAGACACGTCGTGATGGAGCCCACTGAAGAGCATGTTTCATCGCAAAGTCTGCCTAGAGCGATCACAAGGCATACATGCCTAGAAAACGATGCACCAAGGAGACACAGCCCTCGAAGCCATCGACAGCCATCTAACGGTTATGGCTGCACACCGGTGAGCCGACTAGTAAATAGAGCTCCCACTTGCTAAACCCATTCTACCGTTGTCATAGTTACAATACTATCCAAGCTTCTCATTCTATTTGTTCGACACGTCAGTTTTACGGTACAGGGCTGTGAGTCAGCCAGGGTTCAGCCGTACACCTGGCATCCCCTGATTAATGTGCATCGACTACACCCGCGGGGTCGTTCGCTTCGCGCTCTCTGTCTAAGCCCCCAAATTTTGTGCTCCCATGTCAGGGCCATTGCTTGTCGTGGATGGTCAGAGTATATATCGGCACATGGGAAGCAGCACCCGCGACCGCGGCTACTGAATCCTTATTCTTGCCTTCACTGCTCATGTCGTCTCCACAAGATCGCGGTAGTGTACTGGACAGTTCTTCAAGCGACTCACCAACACTGTCGGACTGTCGAAATGAGAGCATAGCACCACTGCCCCGCAGGCCCGTTCCGAGGAAGGGCCATACCAAATCACGCCGTGGGTGCTACAGTTGTAAACGACGACGTATAAAGTGCAACGAGAGACATCCCGAGTGTAGTCACTGCCTCAAAGCAGGGTTACAGTGCGAGTATCCTGCCAACATCATCCAGGCAACTCAGCGGTCCCACACTATCTCAGGTCCACGGGAGGCAGGCAACTTACGGTCCGCTCCAGGTGTATTCGTGAGAACTCCCCTAGGTCTAGAGTTAGTTTGAAAGTACCTGACAACTATAGTCCATGGCAGATATGCGTTTATTTCACCATTTCCTGATCACTGCATACCCACATTTACCTGTGGGGGCAGACAAAATTTGGGTCACTGTAATTCCCAGCTTTGCACACAACGTAGGTTATTTCTCGTAAGATTTCGAAACAAAATACTCTTCTAGTCGACATATTGTTATATCCCAGTTTTGCAGGCTAATTCTCACAGTATCAGTATCTCATTCATTCGATCCTGGCCCTATCTGCATCCCATCTAGATGCTGTAACAAGCTCCGGCGTTGCTGAGCAGGCTATACAACACCGAATCCTAGCAGTGAAGTCGCTTAATGAGGCGTTATCAGTACCCCCGAAGACGCGATGTGAGCGAGATGCTAGAATGGCGGCTGCCTTGGCTCTTGCATTTCAATCAACCCATTTGCAAGACGGCATGGCAGAGTTTCTTACGATGGTGCGTGGCTGCAATTTGATTGCAGGAGAGGAAATGTCACTGAACGAGGATTCGGTTTTCCACGTACGTAGTGCTTGCTTCAATCAAAGCTGCAGCTTTATTCTAATGCAAACTAGGCATTTCGCGAAGACAGTCACCTCCAAACGATACGCAGCCGCATTGACACATCGTCGATGAACTGCGTCAACCAAGAAGATCTCGACCTAGCCTCCGTATCCCTCAGCTCAATCGAATCTCTCCACATGTCCGACTGCGAACTATCATATTGGGAACACCTCGCCAGTGTAGTAAACCACGCATACGAGAGACCGATCGACGCATACACCGCCTTTGTTACACTATACAACATTCCATCGCGGTGGACACACGAACAATTCCAAGCCTTCATCGACCCCAACAATAACGTCGCGCAGATCTTGCTCGCCCACTTCATCTCTATCCAAGCCATCCTCACACCTATCCTCTATCTCGAGCGGGTGGGCTTTCAAGGAGTCAATGCTCCTACCGCCGTCTTGAGCTGGATCGAGGGTATATATTGGAACGTCACACACCACCTACGGCATTACGTTGAATGGCCTAGGCAAGTTTCAAAGTACCCCTTTGAACGATTCATGGGCAAGAAGCAGTCGGATAACCCCGATATAGATCCGGCTTTGCTGGGACAGAGTTAGAGATAACATTATGCTAACGAAAGTACTATGAGTTTCTTTCCTTTTCTTTTGATGTTGCTGTTAACCCCTGGATCTGTATGACCTGCAATGACAACTCATGTACATATGCTGGATTTGGAGCTTGGACTTGTATTTTTATTGTCTCTTCTAAAACTCATGATCGTGCGACAGTGCAATTCTCTTTTTTTTAGAACCTTCCAGGGACCTACTTTCCTTTGTAATCCATCATTACCCATCCCTGCATATGCCGACTATCTCTTCTTTTTATTCTCATATAGCTAGTATGGATGCGGCCACTCACAAATACTTCAAGCACTATGTAGTAAGCTCATAAGATATATTGCTATGACCTAATCTTGTTACCGAAAGTAATGTGAGGCTTTTGTGCATTTCGACGTGACTATATAACGAAAAAGACTAAACGAAGGTGAACAGACTTTTCCAAAGGACAAAAGAAAGATAGAAGCGAGTGACTTCGTATGAATCCGTATACGTGGAGAAAAAAATAAAAGCGAATGTCGTGAAAAAAAACCCGTATACGTAGAAGAAAAGTCTGAAAAGCGAGTGTCGTGGTGAACTGTATACGAGAAAAAGCAGCGAGTGAACATCGTGTACGACCGTGTATGAGAAAAAGGAGAAGAAGAAGAAGAAGAAAAAGAAAAAGAAAGGGGAACCCCACATCACCATGCATTCCTCTTCTCCATCAAACCCCCATACTAGCCACCCACCTCCTAAACCCTCCCTTCCTCCTCTCTTTCCTCATCTTCACCCTCTCCATCTCCACCCTCACCTCATCCCTCAACCCCTCCACCCAACTCGCCGGCCCCTTCTCCCTCACAACCCTCTCCTGAGCCTTGACCCAGTAATCCTGCTCCATAGCGCGATCTTTGACTCGATCGCAGAGCCACTCGAGCCACTCGCGGCGATCCCAACCACAGCGACTTCCCCATTTCTGTTTGACGCCGAGTGCAAAGTCTTCAATGTCTTTTTTGGCGCAGCGCGGACAAAAGGTTTGTTGCGGGTAGAAAGAGGTGCCTGGGAGTGGGGTGCGGTAGAAGGTGTAGAGGTGGTTAGAGTAGGGGGTGTATTGGGTTTTGCAGGTTGCGCTGATGCAGGGGCGGAGAGTGTAGCGCCAGTCCCATGTTTCGTGATACTGTTGGCGGGGTTTAGTGGGGTTACTACCATTGCTCTTGTTGGTAGTGGTGGTGGGTTGAGATGGGGAGCCCAGGACGCGGCGTTTTTGCATTCGGATAAGTTTGGCGTTGTGGAGGCGACGGTCGTCGCGGAATTCTTCTTTTAGTTCTTCGAATTCGGCGGCGACGGTCCCGAGGGTTTTGCGGCCCGCGTTTTGTCGGAGCATCTCGTATGCGTGTTTGAGTGTTGCGTTGGCTTCTTCGAGCTCACGGACTGCGTGGCGAGGACAGTGTGCGTGCAGATGAGATAGGAAGTATGGGCCGCTGGCGAGGTAAAATGATGGACCTAGGTGAAATGGCGTGTAGTGTGCCTTGCATGAAGGATATAGACAAGGTATATAGTTTTCAAGTGGGTTGTATTGACCCGAAGGAGCGGTAAAAAATGCCGATGTCTGTAGCGTGTTTGGTGATGATTGAGTAGAAAAACGAGAGGTATTATGTTTCGAAGACTCATAAGACACTCCGCGAGACTTTGGACCAAGGGATGGTGGCTTGTAATGTGCTGGTAGCGGGATTCCCGCCCATCTTGGATCGGGCTCTTGGGAGGCTGTCTGTACAAGCGATTTGTGACTGATTCGTCTCTTGATAGCTTGAATGGACATATGAGAGGCTGGAAGGGAACTTGGGCGGCTGAAATTAGGTGGTGCAGGTGCTGAGTTGTATTGAGAACCGTTGATCTGCTTGGACAAACTCGCAGTCGGACTTGCGAAAGGGAGGCCATTATGGAACTGGGGTGTCGGAAGCGGACTCGGTATTTTTTTGATTATAGATTCTGGTGTTTGTATAGTCCTCCGCTTCACAACCGGTTTGAATCCCAACTTTGGTACCAGTTGTGGCTCCGCGAATCGTACAATGGCTGGTGATGACTTAGAGTGGGACAATGTACGCATCAATTCGGATGACTTGATACTGGGCTTCAGGCTCGACCGACCAGATTGCAGGGTCAATAATTCGGGCTGTGGGGTCAACAGTTCATGCTGTAAAGGTGGCAACTGTGGTGGTGTCATTGACAGCTTAGGTGGTGGTGTTGACGGCTCCGGTGATGATATTGAAGATGAAGATGAAGCCGAATCATCATATTCAAAGCTGAGATTTGACTCTGATGAAGTCGGACTCGATGAGTCGCTAGTATTACTGTAGATAAAAGGCATATTAAGAAGTATTAAGCCAGCTGCAGCTAGAGAATAGGAAATGACTGTTGGGGAGCAGCTCGACGAAGCGCTGGCTGACAGAACATGGTGGGCGGCCTACTTTTGTGTAGTGTTTGATTACTGATGAAAGAGTGCATAGACATGTCAGTCCTGGGATACGTAGGCTGAGACAGAACCTCCGGGGATGATGCCGGCATATTGCCGAATGGAAGCCTCATTGGCGGACAACCATGCTGAAACCAAAAAAGTGTCTTTTTTTAGGGCCGTTGGAATTAATCGATAAGCAGTGGTCGATAGTATTCTAGGGAATCGGAAAAGGGGGCTGATTATAGAGAGCGGTTTTGACTGGCACGCCAGGAGGTAAAGATTGGAGGAGAGTGTCAATGAATATAGGGATAGGGCGGCGTTACTTAGAAACATCTGAATTAGCTGCAGTACTTCACATAGAAATAAACAACAGACATATCTAATAGGCACAGCATATGGAGGCGAGAAGGTGATGTTGGCTTGGTCCCGTCAGCCAGTGCCAACAGCCAAGTCAGACTCACTCACAAAGAATCTCTCTTGAATACCCCCGTCTCACGAAGAGAATATTGCTTTCAAAATCTTAAAGGATAAGCGATTATACATTTCAGCTGACAACAGGTATCTGTATAGCTTACGACATGGCAGAAGCATGACCTTGTCGGAGTCCTGCCCGCCAAGCTTGGCCCATCCAGCCATGTGGTGATCGACGTTAGTCGCTTCCCGCATATGCAGAAGATGTTCAAGCGTTGTAAGGGTCTGCTACGCGAGAAAAAGAAATGCGCTTAGATGATGACGTTGTTAGTGTTGTCTTATATAGTCTACCCATATGGGTATGTGGCCGACCACACTCATACAACGCTAAAATCAAACTTTTGCAATCGTCGAAAAGTGAAGAGGTATAATGGCATGTAGTATTCTGACGCTAAGGGGTTCTTTTTCCTTCGAAAACAAAACTTGAAACGTTCTTTGCATAGCAATGCCCAAAAAGAAGCAGATTCTTGGAAATTGGCCAGAAGAACGACTATAGCTTGGGCTTGGATTGTTTCTGCTTGAGCATAGCTTCGGCGACAAGACGTCGTTGTATCTTGCCGGTCGCAGTCTTGGGCCTAAAAGGGGGCGGTTAGTGCATTCTTCAACTCTAAGGCTAACGTCCACATACATGATGTCGGTGAAGAATATCTGCACGATGTTAGAGAATGTTCCGTATAATGTTTAGGGGTGGCATGTTGCCGTACCTCTTTTGGTAGTTTGAACTTGGCAACACGGTCTGTCAACCATGTTTTCAGCTCTCCAGCAGAGAGTGTCTTGCCCTCTTTGACCACAATCGCCAGGCCGATATCTTGGCCATACATCTCGTCCTCAACAGCAAAGCTCACAGCCTCGGAGACGGCGGGATGCTGCGCGATGACGTTGTCAAGCTCGATTGGACTAATCTTCTCACCACCCTTATTGATCAACTCCTTGATCCGGCCAGTGATGATGACATAACCGTCGGCATCCTTCTTGCCTTGATCTCCAGTGCGGAAAAAGCCACCCTTTGTAAAAGATGAAGCATTAGCGGCAGGGTTGTTGAGATACCCCTTCGTAACGTTCTCGCCTCGGATGCAGATTTCTGCTTCTTTGCCCTGCGGCACCTCGTTGCCGGCATCATCGAGGATCTTGACCTCGACGCCCTGACCAATTCCCACACTGCCGGGTTTGCGCTGGCCTGGTGGAAGAGGGTTGCTAGTCATCTGATGCGAGGCTTCAGTCATGGCATAAGCCTCCAATACGGGTGCGTTGAGTGCCTTTTCAAGTTCGTGGAAGGTCTTTGGGGAAAGTGGGCTAGAGCATGATCGGATGAAACGGATATGCGGCATGGGGTTTGGGAGAGGACTCTTCAACAGAATTTGATGAATGGTGGGAACGGCCGTGTACCAATTTGCCTCGTGCTCCTGGAAGTCTTTCCAGAACTCAGAGGCAGAGAACTTGAGCGGCACAATGACAGAGCCGCCAGACGCCAAGGGAGCAAGGAAGCCAGCAAGAAGACCATGGACGTGGAAGAGAGGCATAACCAACATAGTGCGGTCCTTGGCAAACAGTTTGTAGGTGGCCTGGATGTTCTTCATGGTGCGCAACAGATTGCGGTGCGTGAGTGGAACGGCCTTGGGGCGTCCAGTCGTGCCGCTAGTGTGCAATACCAGCGCAACATCCTCAGGCTGTGCCGAGAGAATCGGTGAAGTTTTACCCGCGAGCTTTCCGGCTTCCTTTACGTCCAAGACAACCTCACTGCCGTTGTAGTAGCACTCTGCAATTGCTGCGTTGTATTTCCTCGCAGCTCGGACCGCCGCCGCGTCCTGAGCAAACGCGCCTTTGGGGACGAGCGCAATCGCCGAGCTCAGGTCATCGATGTAGAACTCGAACTCGGACTGCTTGTAGGCTGGGTTCAGCGGGGCAGCGATGGCTCTTTGCCAAGATGCAGCGATGAAGGATACGATGAACTCGTACGTGTTGGGCAGCGCAATGGACACAGCTGCCTCGGCAGATACGCCGACCTTGGCCAGTTGTTGCTGGAACGCCTTCACATCTGCGGCCAGCTTCTTGTACGACACAGTCAAGGCCGGTGTACCGGGGACGATGATGGCGGTTGATGACGAGTCTTTGGAAAAGGCTTGTTCCAAGGTAGTGGGAGACATTGTGATTATAAGTTGGTCTAGGGTACGCAATCAGTGAGATAGTTCAGTCGCAGGGACGGGTTTATCTGGGTGTACCTTTTTGGTTCTATGGCGCGCAAAGCAAATATCTAGAGATTCTATACAAACACCGAAGCCTGCTCAGATGTGTCTACTGTCTTCAAAGGACCGTTATCGGATGTCGGAAACAGAAGCACTGGCAAGACGGGACGGTAATAGTCGTTCCTGAAGGTGATACGTAATGCAGCTAACGCCTTAGCGTGGGGAGCCTGCACTGAGACGCGAGCCGCATGCCGCCTTGCCGACTACACCATCTCTCAACACAACCTCAACCCCGCCGCCGCCATATCATCGACACCACCTCTGCTGATCATGACATTCCTGTCGCGGCACCATTACTAATAATATACTGGCTCTGTAATATCCATTCTCCCTCCGCGACACCAACAAACACCGCGGAACGCGTCCTTGCGCACAGCCGCACCTGCCTGCGCATCACACCATGGCATCTCCACCGCCGCAGAAGGCTGCCGGCCTGCCGAACCCATATGCCCAGAGGGGCCTTCCCAATCCATATGCCTCTGTCACCATCTCCGCTGCGCCTGTCAAGTACACCGAGGAGCAGGCCAAGGCTGAACAGCAGAAGAAAGCACCTGGTATCTCTTGAACTGCTCCACACTTTGACCTTGACGCACGACTCATGCAAATGTGCAGCTTTTCATAATCCACACAACATCAAGCGCCCTCAGGCGAAGAACCAAGCCAAGAAACCTGGCCCAACTATCAAGAAGCCTATCATGCCTGCACTTGTCCCGGTCTCGTCTTCAGGCCCTGGATCCGCTACCGCCAACCCCCAACAGCACGGTATCGACTACTACCGGAGTACCGCTGACGACGATGCCGCCATCCTAGAAGAACGTAGAATGCGCAACTATGAGGAGAAGCAGCGAAAGAAGGAACAGAAAAAGTTCAACAAGATGTTCGGCCAGTGGAATCCACAGGCGCCTCACAAGCCCGAGCGATATTCCAATCTGCGAGCTTACAGGGCTAGCGGTGGCTACCAGCGTAAGAAGGAGGGTTTCAACGCATTTTTGCAAGGGGCTGCCGCTCAGTACAGATCTCGCAATGAGAGCGAACCCTTGAACGGCTCCCGCTCAGCCTCTTCGTCTAGCCCAGCTCCAGCTGCAGTGCCCACCAGGCCATCATTTGCCCCGCCGGCCTCCTACGATGATACCCCTGCAATACCGCCCTCTGACCAGTCCGGAGAAGATGCCTATGCTCGCCGCATGCAACTATCACAACCAATGCCAAACCGTGCGCCGTCTCCCTCTGCACAGGAGCCTGCAACCGGACATCCTCCACCCCCTCCTTCAGCCACAAATGATTACACGCCTCCACCCCCACCTCCACCACCAACTACTTTTGTGCCGACATCTTCAACCTACCAAGGTGCCACCATATCTGCACCACCCATACGCTACGCAAACGCGACCATTTCAGCGCCCCCAGTCCGTTATGAGCGTCCCGACGTTTCAATGGAAGATCTAGACGACGAGCCAGCCCCGGAAGAACGTCCATCGAAGCGTCCGAAGATCAGCAAGGCAGAAGCAATGATGGCCAAGATGGGATACAAAAAGGGCCAGGGCCTGGGCAAGAACAACGACGGAGTGGTCACTCACCTGGAGGTTAAGATGCGCAAAGTTCCACAGGGGACTAGCACTTTTGATGATGAAGGCGGCAAGGTCAAATCGCAACAGGTTTGGGATGTTCGCGGCGGCGCACGCAATCAGAAAGATGAGCCTGGCAAGTTTGGTGAAGAGTCATCTGTCGTGGTTACTTGGGGCTGCGTAGATGGCGTAGACTGGGATGCCAACGCTGATCGCAACGACGGTGGTATCCGCCAGGACATGGGTGAAGCCTTCAGCAACAAGGTAAGCTTTTTTCCCCAAAGAAAATCAATTTTGGTCCCAGGGTCTTTCGTATATTAACACCAAGCAGTTTGGTCCAGTCGAGCACGTGCAGTTGGACGAGAACAACAAGGATGGCGTCGTCTACATCCACTTCCAGTCCGTCCTCAGCGCCCTCAATGCCGTCAACCGATTCGACGAGGGCTGGGAGTTTAGAGGCAGGAAGATTCGCGCGAAGTACTATGATGAGCGTAAGTTCCATGCGGGTATTTATGATTATTAAGAGGTACCATTTTTCATGATCGGGGGTTGGATGGATGGGCTTGGGATAATTATGTCGCAAAGTAAGTTTTTCTTCCTTTCTGGTATATACCCTCTTTTTTTCAAAGGGAGAGGGTGTTTTATTTATACGAGGGTTCGAGTGTGGAGTGCATGTGCTATAGAAAAAGGGACGTGGTGAGAGCAATATGTATTCTACAAGGCGCTTAAAACTTCGTATGTACGATACAAGAATAGTGGGGACCCAGAATATGCATGTCATGTTAACCTAGCATTCGCACGTATGCTTGTTGTGGCGACATGAGTCCTGGGGTCTGAGATCAATGCGAATTCACATCTGATAATTCCCACTTGATACACTCTATTCACGGTGCCACTGCTACACGCAAAATGTCTATACACTTGCCTAAAATTTTGAACTCTGATACCAGTCATTTTTGAAGTGCAAAAAAAAACTAAAAAAAAAGAGGTAATAGCCCATTCATCCCTCAGTAGTTACTCATACAGGTATCACAAGATGTGCCCTTTTCTCCCAAAGCTCAAGCCATACAATCAATGCGTGCGCCCGACTCCCTGGGTATATGTTTTCTCTCTTTTTCCCTCCCTTTCCCCCTTGCCAATAACACACAGCGAAGATGCTCATCTAGTCTAAGCATTTCCAGGCTTCTCATCCGTGTCAATATGCCAGACGACATAATTTGGCAATCCATAGACACCATAGCCCGCTCGGCGTGCCATTTTAGCAAACCCTTCGGTTTCCGCTTGATTCTCAAAGGCGTAGCAAGGGAAGTTGATCCCCGAACGATGGACATCTGCCTTTACGATAATGTTGACACCACCGACACCGTCGAGGGGTATTTCCTCGTCCTTGTCTGCGCGCCAATCGCCCATTTTGGCCATGTACTTGCGGTGGGTGGGGTATTGCTTGTAACCTACACAAAATTAGAATAGTGTTGGTAGTGAAAAAATGAGGCGATATATACCTTCTGCAAGGACAACATTCTTGTCCAGAGAAGCTGCAAGTTTAAGACCTTCAGGGGATTCCTGCCAAGAGTTGTAGTCGACTATTATCGTTAGTAAAAGCTAATCTGACTTATCAGGATATAAATCTTACATCGCCCTTCAATGTCAACCTTCTTGCCATTTTCTTCCTTGTATCGGTGGAACCAGATATCTGCGACTAGTCAGAATGACTGTACTTCAATTCTTGTTGAAAAAAAATACTCACTGGGAACAAGCACATCGCGGTCGTGTGCAACAAAATCCTCGATAATCTTAGATGGACTGTCGACAATGTCCACATCTCTCCAGTAGACCCAGCTATGGTCGGGCTTCAAGGCAGTTGCAAGTAGGTAGTTTCTCGCTCTACCCAGCGCCTTCCGCCGCGGACCCTGAGCCTCGAAGCCGTGGCGGTCCTCGACACTCTGCGAGAGAGTTACACCAAAGTCCTTTTCAACAATCATGGTCGACCTGAACGCGATCTCAGGATTGTTCTGTATCCTCTCCAGCTCCTTGGCCAGTACCGCCACGGTATCATCCGTAGTGTCGCCAACGAGAAATGCCAAATCGATCAAATCGTGAGGGTATGTCAACTGGGCGATAAGATCGAAGTGCTTGGGCAGATAGAAAGACGCATCGCGGAGTGGGGTAAGGATCAAGACACGTTCCTTATTCTTGACTGCATTCGGAGTAGATTTTATTGAGTTGAGATTTACGTGCTGAATGTCGGTGGCATTGACCTCGATTGGCTTGTGGTGGTTGAATACAACGGGTGTAGTCAAGTGAGCATGCCATTCTTCGTTCTCGTTTGGTGACATGTGCATGGGTGGTTTGGAAGGGCCGAAGCAGTAGAACCTGAGACGAGGGTATTAGTGACGGACATACGAGGCCATGGTCATTACCCTGGTGTTGGTATGGAACCATGGACAGGAATAGCGCACCTCTGCAACTCGCCGGTGGCTGAGCCCATAGAATGCCATAGCAAGATAACAGCTGTCAAGAGGCCTAGAGACAGCAGGAATCTTGGATTGCGCGCTGTGTGTAGGACTTGGCGCGAGGGTGGCAGTCTGGCCTGGGCGGCCTTCCACGAGTATCCTTTACCCGCAAGCATGTTGAGCCGGTATCTGCCCGCGTTGTCCTTATCCTCGTGCTCGTCCCCTCTGGCCTGGGACAGGCGTATCGAGGAGCTGCGCGCTCTCACCGTGTCGGTATTGGTCGTCTCCCGTTGCGAGTGACGCGGCGATTGCGGGTGTGATTGCTCCAGTTTGGCGGATTGGGGCGCCTGGGGCGCGAAGAGCTGGGGGCAGTGACAGTGTGACGACGTGAGTGGATGTTTAGAGGTGACGTCGCACGATGCTCAATTGGTAAGGGCGGAAGCGACAGACGTGGACAAGAGGTCGCTAACTATGGGCCCAGGACTGGTACTGGCCGGCAGATAAGGAAAGGCGATAGGCAAACGACAGGCGCGCTTGGTGTTGCGAGGCAAGTGCAACCATGGCTGTAAGTGCATCCAGCGCAAGCACCATGTGCAATTGCAAAATGACGCTAACTGTAGATCAATCGCCATAGGTCCACTGATGACGACGACTCAGAAATGAAATCAGTCTCGCTCATGTCCCTTCACTCTACCGTACCAGATTTCGCCCAGACTGAGCTGATTTGTGCAGCCTCAAAACGTCCCGTCCGTTGCAGTTGTCGCCATGGGGAAGCCGTCTTGTCAGCACCAATGTTATCTCGGGATCCCTTGTCCATGCTGATAGCCACCCGCCGCCCATTTGGTGCCGCGGCCATTACCAAGGAGACGGAGGTTTCTTTGCTTTCAGCCTTATCTACCCATATGTTGGATGTGGTAGCCAGTTTGCGGTGTGTAGTTGTCGTTATTGTTGCGAACATGGAATGGAGGCATGCGCTCAAGCGTGCAACCCGCAGAAGAAGTGCTCAAGCATGTGATGGAAATCAGGCCTAAATACGAAAGCAGCTACGTAATGTTTGTTTACTTATTTTTCCTGTGAACAGCACCGTATTCCAAGCCTGAATACACTTGGCCGAACCTGCTATGTCAATGTACGTCATCGGATTGATTACAACGTGTCGCACTTGTCACAAGCGGCTTCTAGTCACAAATAATAAATGGAGAGCTTCATTTTGCAACAAAACTGGCCGGCCGCAGGATTGCTGCACAGACAAACCATCGTTACACACTTACACACAAAAATATGCATGGCTCGTCTCGGACCGAAAAGGCTTCCATTCAACTTTTAGCCATTTGCACGCTCAACTCCACGGGGTAACTTATGAACAAAGATAAATGAAGAAAATGACTGCATGAACTATCCCAAACCAAACCTTCCTCGCGGCACTGCTACGCCCCACGTCGCTCGGCAGACTTAGATATACTGTGGATTAAATGTCTGCGTCGACCCTTTTAGCCAAACAATACATACAATTGTTACATGCTGATCCATGAACCATCCCCACAAGCCCTCCTCCAGTCCTCAGAAGCTGAGCCCGGGCTTCACACCCGTTTCTGCTCGATGCTGTACGCTATCAAAAAAGAGTCAAATTCTTTGCGGGTGAAGTCTATGCGATACGGTGAACGCCAGCGTTATCAACCTGTTTAAAAGAGGAGAACAGCGACCATGGCGGCGAGACCAAGAGCACCGTTGACAGCGCTGAGCGAGGTGGCAGCACCCTTCTGGCCGTCGCTTCCACTTCCGCTCTGCTTGGTAGGGTCGTGTCCTTGCTGGCCGGGGTCGATGAGAGTTCCCTCGCAAGTAAAGTCCTTGCTCTGGATAAGCTTCTTGGAGTGGAGGTCCTTGTAGAAGTCGCAGGTGTCGTTGAGCTGAGCAGATGACTGGAGGTTGAAGGCACCCTTGACGCTGTCGAGATCTGGGGTGGAGACCCTGGAAATTGATTAGAAAAGACTTTTGGATTGTCGCGTGACATATACTTACTTGCTGAAGTTACCGCTCATGTCGAAAGCACCGCCAATGCTCTTGAGCTGAGGCAGGCCGTCAACCTCGACGAGCTTGGAGTTGTTGGCAATCTGGATGTTACCAGAGATCTTGGTAAGGAGAGGGAAAGAGATGTTGTTGAGCTGCTCATTGGCGACAATAGCAACGGCCTCACCGACGCTGGTCAGGTTAGGGGCAGAGAAGGTCTTGAAACCGTTGTTGTAGAGACCAAGAGAGCCATTGAGTGTCTCGAGGGAGGGGACGGAGACGGAACCGCAGAAACGGAAGGTCAGGTTGCTAGCCCAGATGAGGTTGGGGAGCTCGACCTTAACTGCCTCGTTGTTGTCGGCAAGGGTAAGCGATGTGGAGACGTTACCAAGCTGCATGGAGATGGAGTCAATGTAGCCGTTGTTGGCAATGAAGATCTCGTCAGCCTCCTCGATGTTGATGCCCTTGAGCGAGCGGAGGGCAGTATTCTGGATGTCGATCTTGTCGGCCTTGGTAACCTCGGAGGTGAAGCCGATATCCTGGAGGTTGGGGAGCGCCTGCCACTTGATCGAGTCGATGGTCTTGAGCTTGGGGAAGTTGAGGGCGTAGAGGGAGGTGAGGCCCTGGAGGTCCATGGTTCCGTCAAGAGTCTCGAGGTCGCTAGCACTGATCTGCTTCATATTGGAGTTGTCATGGGCGACCAGGTTACCGGTGATCTTCTTGACACCATCAATAGAAATGTCCTCGGTGGTGCCGGTAGCAATGGCGATGTTACCCGAGAAGGTCGAGCAGGAGGCCAGGGCAGTGGCATCGCCAGCATTCTGGATGGTGGTGGTTGCAGAAACGCTGCAGGCGGCTGGAAGAGCTAGTTAGCGAGGTCGCGGAATCACGTCTTGTTGGGAAAGCAAACACGCACCGTAAGCAGTGCTGGCGGCGACGAGGGCCGGAGCAGCGATCTTGAGCATGGAAGGCATTTTTGGTTGTGTAATCGAAGCAGGACGGTAACTGCGAGTAGATGTAAGTGGGCGCGTCGAGACGAAGAGTGGAGTCGGCTGAAGGCTGCGACACGTACGTACCTGGGATGTTAAGACTGCTCGCACCGTTTCAGTTTGGTGGGCGCTGAGGAGAAGTGGGAGCGGGAGCTGGAGCGAGAGGAAGAATTAACTAGAAAAGCAGGCAGTATTAAATGGAATAGTCCCAGTGGCGCGATTGAAGAAGGCGCGGCCGTCAAGAGCGAGTGGATGAAGACAAGGAGAAGGACTTTGCAAACAAGAGCGAGAGCATGGAGAAAAGGGGAGCGCGATGGTGCCAGACGCGGCCGGCGCTAGGGGGGCCGCGCTAGTGGTTGCGCCGGCGATCATTGGCGGCCTGGGCGGATGCCCAGCATCATCGATGCTCACTTTGGATGCAGTCAATGCCGCAGACGGACCATGGATGTTTGCCCGTCTGGCGCCACTGCTGCCGGCTGGCTGCCACTACGACGACGACGACGACGACGACATCGACCACCATCCATGACAATGAGGACAACCACTGCCACTGGCCGCATCCTGCCCGTCGACCCCCGTGTGCTGCTGTGGCTGCTAGTACTTACTGCTCTCTCACGGCTCCCGCGCTCGACTGCGCCACCTACCTCTCTTTGTAAGTATCCACCCACCCTAGAGAGGGCCTAGCATGCCCGCGGCGTCGGTCCCAATTTCACCCTCTGCACGGCCGCCCCGTTATCCCTCGCAAGCAAGTGCAAGCAGCATCCAAATCCTGTATTATCCACCATGTGCGGGCCTCGCATCCAGGGTAGCGTTTGCATCGCCCCTCGCCCTCCTTGCTAGTAGTCCTCTAGCAGACTGGAACGCGACCATGACGCGCCCTCCTCCGCTAGCTGCCTGCCACGTCCATTCCTTGTGCGCAGCTCACCACTGTCAATTGCCAATTGCCAATTGCACCCACACAGGCGGATGGGCGGCACGTTGTGCTGTAGTGCAAAAGTCAACGGGCAGCCACTGTCCACTGTTGCCACCGTCGAGGCCGATGCGAAACACAACAAGCAACTGCCTCTTACGCGGCCTCGACTAGACCGGCTCCCCCCCTGACGTCGGTCTCGAGCGCCTCTCCAATCACTCCAATGCGGTTACATCCGCTCCTCATCCGGCTAGCCTGCCCGTTGCAATCTCCACTCTCCCTCAACACCAATAATGCTGCCAACAAACTGTGCTATTCTTTCCTCCCCCCCCGTCGACCGCTTTGGGCCCTCCTACTGCTTTGCGCTATCCTGCACCCACCTCCTTTACCGTTCCCGCGCCCAGTTGCATCATCGAGACCTGCAGCCTCATTTCCTTCCCCGAGGCGTTCACACTGCTCACAACTGTATCCGCTCGCTTATCGATTCCCTCTCCCCGAAGAACAGTCTCGCCAGCGTTTGCCAAGCAAATTACAAGACCCGCATTGATTGATGTCTCATTTCCCATGCTGAGCCCCATCCCTCGACATCAGCCCATGCCCTCTCCGCTTCGTATCCCGCTACCTGCTGAAACAAGCAGACAGGTATGACATCGCTGCCGCCAGCTTCTTGTTTCGACATCCAAGATATTCTAGAAGGTGCCAAGTCGGTTGCGAAGCTTGCACATGCTCATGCGCTACACGCACTCGGTCTTGTTTTTGTCGCGACAACAAGTTTCCTTTGTTTCAACATCTCTATTTTCGCCGCATCCTGCTGCACATACCACCACGACAAAGCAACCACATAGCAATTCCAACATGTGATTTACATGGTCTCAGGCCAAGGCAACAAACCTCCACCATGCCCGGATCTTGACGCTCCCACTGCTTTCTGTTGATGTTCATCTCCCGTAATCCGCCTTGCACCCACAGTTAGCCGCGCGGCCATTCTACACCGAACGAAGAAAAAAAGGCCCAGCGGAAACTCAGACCTCCCTTAATATCAAAAGTGGCTCCTCGGCAAACACCTAATGGCCGTTCAAGTCTAGGTGTCTGTAGGAAGGATCTACACCGCATGTGCTGATTGTTTAGTACGATAAGGCCCGACTGTATGGCTGTGCGTGTCATGCTCGAGAGGTTGTCTACGTACACTTGCAGCTCAACACGACACAGCAAACAGCACAGTACTTGTCTTACCCAGCACTAACCGGTGGTAGCTGTTCTAGAAAAGTTACCTAGGCTCACAGACCATTTCCATTTCGATTGGCCATTGCACCTTGTACGATACTTGCACAACAAACTCAACATAGTCTCGGTTACAAGTCTTTGCTTGCACTCAACCTTTTACCCAAATTCGCTCTTTAACTGCAAAGTTGCCTTTACCAGACATATTGTACAATCCCCTGCATAATTCAATTCAAGGGTCGTGTTCTAATATAAACTTTACGACGAGAGTTCCCGGGTAAGCGGACCATGTAGCTCAAGTCTCGAGCGCCGGACGAACGACGCACAGGATGCCTCGCGGAGGAACCCTCTTTCAAGGCAGCCGACAGGTATCAATGTGATCCGCTGGTGACAACAAGACCACACATCAAACTTTGATCATTTTACTATCCGGATCCCTCTTCAGCAAAAGGGTCCAGTAATGATGGCAACAGGCAATGATGTATTTCTAGCCCCAGTGCGGCTCATGCTCACGCTCACGTTACCTTGGCTAAGTCAAGCCTTTTGCTCGCCCTAAGCTTTTTGCAATTTTACCCGCTTACTCTGCTTCATTGCCGGTACGACGCTTTGAGGTTCCACCCAGATGGACTATTGACGGTTACTAGCGATGATGCCGTCTCACCCCTATTTTAATCCGGCAATAACTATACTAGCGGTGCCGCCGTGGCATCTGTGTATACGAAAAAGGGATCTTTTGTTCTAATTTGTCCACTTGGATAAGTCCAGCATTAAGGATGGCACTTTGAAATCGATCACACATTTGCACATGATATCTTTTGCCGAATCTAATGATAGCTCAATATAAATACTACCACTCTGCCATCTCCACGCCAAGAAATCCATGTATCCATTAAAAAAAATCCCAATGACCTGGTCAACGATCATCTGCTGATCAACAGACTGAAAATCATATGCAATCGATCTTTTGCTCCCCAGACCCCCCCCCCCCCCAAAGAAATCCAAGAAAAAAACCTTGCCTTTACTTGACCCACAAAACCCACACTTACACACATCATACGCACATCAGGAACCCCTTCCTTCTCCACAAAAAGAAAAGATATACACGCACGACCCTCTAGATTGCAAACCAGGGGGCAAGAGTTAAAATAGGATGCGGAAAAGAAAGGGAAACCTGCTGTCATGATGCTAGTACTACTACTACATCTTCCACCCAGGTTGACAAGATATCGCGAGATCATCACGACTTTTGCAAGACAGTGACGTCAACATCGGCTATCCGCCACATGTACCACATGAGGAGTGATCTAAAAAAAACGCCATCAATTTCTTCAATTCCTGTTTTAAAAAAAAGATGGATAGAGGGGAAAAGAGCAGGTACTACGTACCTGTATGGTGAGAATTTGGCGGCTGTAGCTAGCATCTCTTGCTCGCTCATGTATCTAAATGTACGAAAAGCCATACATTAGTATTTACGCTGACTGGCAAAAGAAAGAGGGAATGGGTGGAGGAGGGGATACTCACTTCCACTTCCCACCTTTATTCTTCAGTTTACTTACGTCACGGCCGGCGTAGACGGCCATACCGCGTCTACAAAACCCCACATTAGCTTTTTTTCTTTGCCATACTTCTTGAAAAAGAAGAAAAAAAGGCTGCGCACGTGTATGGAAAAGAAGAAGAAAAGAAATGGATGAAACATACTGCACCCCCAAATCCCCCGTACTAAAAACATCCATCCGCTTGAGCCCAAAACACGCAAACATCTCTACGCTCCAGCGTCCCAAGCCCCGCACTGCGACTAGCTTCTCAATCAGCTCTTCGTCGCTGGCGCGCACCAGTATCTCAGCGGAGAGCTCGCCCGAGGCGAATTTCTCAGCGAGTCCGTGGATGTATTCTGCTTTGCGCTGCGAAAGACCCGCCGTACGCAGTGTAGGCAGGGGCAGAGCTAGGACTTGAGTGGGGGAAGGGAAAGAAGGGTGAATGGAGGGGAACAGGGCCGTGAATTTTGAGCGGATGGAGGCGGCGGCTTGGCTTGAGACCTGTGGGGTTTAGTATCAGTCGTTATGCGCCAATTGTACGGTTTTCTTCATCGAGGAGTTTTTCTTTGGATGGGATGGAAGGAATGCGGGGGTGGTATTGAACAATGAGAATGGTACCTGTTGCCCAATGATCCCGGAGCTTAAGGCTGTAAATGGATCTACTACTTCTCGTAGCCCATCTGGACTGAAGATCTTACAATGATGCTTTTCGATCAAGGTCTTTAACTTGGGGTCTACGCTCACCAAGTGGGCTTCTGCGTCTTTCAGCAAGCGATCGATGTTCGTGCTTGCACTGGGTATTGCGCCCACGTCTGGAAGTACCAGTTCTTTGGCTTTGCGCTTGCGAGCGGGTGTTGCGTCTTCAGGCTTTACGGGCGAGGATCCGTAGGCTTGGACAGTGTGAGAGCCGTTTGGGGTTACTAGGGGTGCGTTTGTGGCGTGTGGTTCAGCGGGACGGGGTTGGAGGTTGGAGAGATCGTCCAGTGGGTGATCGAAATCTGTTCGGCCTTTTGATAGAAGCGTGACAGCTGCCGGAGTGGGTGTAAAAGGGACTGGCTTTATTGGCGATTCTGCAGCTGGCTTCGATTTGCGTTTCTTGGGAAGAGGCATTACGGGGGTAGATGGGGATGCAATATCCAGATTTGACTCTTCTATGGTTTCCTTGGTGTTTTCTTTGGCTCCAGGCTTCTCTGATACGTCGTTTGGCGGTTGTGACTTGGACGCGACTTTGGAAGTTTTGCGCTTCTTTGCTATCGCATTTGATTTAGTGGTCTTTTCATACTTTGCAACACCATTTTGACTATCTAAATCTGGTACTTTTGATACATTAGTACTTGCGACGCGTGCTGAGCGTCTTAGAGACATGGTTTGTGACTTGTAGATGTTCCAACGGATGTTGGATATTCTAGTGAACAGGGCCTGACGTCATACGGTGAGTGCCCAGTCAGCCAGGGGTTGTAACGACGTACGGTGTGTTTCAGCGTTTGTCCTGCTATGGTGCTCCCGAAAAGCATGGGCTCGATAGTTGATGTTAGAAGTGGCGAGCTTGACGCGTTACATTGTGGGGGCTTCTTTGTGTTCAGCCCAGCTGACGCCTGAGCACATGATCGCGTGGCGCTGACATATCAAGAATCTCGATATGCTCCACATTCTTGTATTGGAATGATCGGCACAGTTCTTCAAAACTTTGGTATGATGTTAAGGTCGCACCTGCCAATAAGAAGATAGCTTTAGAATTACCATTTGCCGTTCTGCCTTCTGAGCGCCGGGTTCATGAAAAAGCAATCAGGAGCCCCGGATGATAACAGGTTATGTTCACGAATCTGAAACTGTGTCAGATTTATTTTCAAGGCATGGCTAAGCCATGTAAGACTTGATGCAATAGAGATTAGGTAATAAATTGGGGTTATGAGCGGACGAGTTCTCGTAGCCCATGACACATTCTCCATTTCCCGTAGACAAAATTTAAACCCTCGCCAACAGCTCTGAATCTACGGGAAATAACACCATAGACCAACATTTGCTTTTGCTGCCTTCTATACGTCTGCATAGCCTAGTCCTCTAGGTGTACTTCACTTGCCGCAAATTACCACTAACCCCTTCCCGAAGCGCAATCGTACTATTTTGGCCCTGGTTACAATTGCACGCGTTCAACCCATTGCATGCTTTCTCAGTGACATTTCGTTCTTGCTTTACGATTATGTCACACAGTGCGGTGTCACACCATCCACTTAATCAGATGCATGCTACCCAGGTATCACGCAGAGTAACTTACAATCATAAAGGCTATGAGAAATGGTAAACTGAGCCAGATATCCAAAGGAAGTACTTTAGACGTGAAGATGAAGAGTAATAGACCACTGACCATGATAATTAGACAGCCACGGATCTTACGGTTGCACTCATAATTATGAGCTTAGTAGGTAGCGAGCTTGCCCTCCAGTTCGGCGACGCGGACTGCTTGTGAATCGATAGATTTGCACTCCGGATAGATACTCGGGTTGGTCATTGTGGTTGGCATTGGTGTAGATTAACGTCGATGGTTCGTTCATGTTTGTGTATGCAATAAATATGTGGAACAGAAAGTAGTTTTCTTTGCAAGAAGATATATGCAGAGCTTTTTGTGGCCGTAAAGATATATCCACTCGGTACCAGAGTATAATATAAACCCTAATATATGAGACTGGTTGTAGAGTTTGAGCCTGATGGGCAGCTGTGGTACGAACCACGGTATGGCTTTTCCATCTGACGACCCATATCTCTTACCTATCAATCATACAAATCCAAAAAGGTGGATGTGATGCTCAGATAATTACATTGTTTTAAACTTGCTGGGAATAATCCAAAACACCTGAATATATACTGGTGCTGGCGTTGCGGACCTGACTTATCTTATTGCACGTGATCACCCCTCTCCACATTGGCACAACAAGTGATCGGAATAGTAACAGAATTCGGGACTTAGAATAGTGTGATATCATGTGAGAATGGTCCAAAAGAAACAATAGGATGAGTAGGTTGCGCAGGGATGTAGAAAATAGTTGGTGAGGCAGGTTGCATCGCCGATTACGTAAAGTCAAGCCACAAGGCACCAGTTCCTATGATGCGGGGATGTCATACAGCAACCTATACTTGCATTTTCTGTATTGACGATACTTCTTGTAAACACTCCACCCTAGAAATAATGCTAGTGCTTCTGTTTGCCCCATTGCTAGCTGCATTCGCAAGTGCAAAGTGTTTTGAGCCCAATATTGCGCATCCTCTGCCTAGATATGATGCTCATGATCCTCTCCTCCAAGAAGCATTTGAGTCGATAAATGAGGCACTCACAGTAGCTATCGCAGCACCGGAATTCGACCGAACCTCTTTATCTATAGAAATCACTTCTTCAAAAGAAACACTCTGGTCGCAACACCACACGGCGCGCGAGCGCAATGCTTCACGCCCGGATATCCCACGAGTCAATGGCGACGCGCTCTACCGCATCGCTAGCATAACAAAAGTTTTTACTGTTTTAGGGATTCTGTATCAACACGCAACTGGCAATGTGAGTTTGGATGATACGGTTAATACTTATCTGAAGGGATTGGGAGACAAGTCAAACGGTGGCATTCCATGGAAAGATATCACGCTGCGTAGCCTGGCCAGCCAGCTCAGCGGCATCCCACGCGAGTGTAAGGTGTCCGATAACAAAGAGCGCACCATTTTCCAAGCATGCCATACCGATCAAGGTAAGCAAAAGCTGATTTGGTTTCTCAGGGGCACAGAGCGATCTCATCAATCAGGATCTTGATCTCGCCGAGGTGGGCCTGCCACCTGATGTTTCCAGAGAGGGCTTGCCAATGTGCGATGAGTACTCGTCAAACTATGAGACACCTTGTACTGTGAAAGGTTGGCTTCTTGGTAGCAAGAAAAAGGATACCTCACTAACTGAATTCTACATAGATTTGTTCAAACAGCTTAAGAAATTCCGCCCACTCTTCGCACCAAATCAAGCATCTACCTACTCCAACGTCGCCTATGAGGTCCTCGGACTCGTCCTCTCGCATGTCCGAAACCAAACTTACGAATCATACATCGATGAAGCTATATTCAAACCCTTAAACATGTCCAAAAGCACCTTCTCCCTACCCCCCGACTCCGCCGGCGTAATCCCATCAGGCCCTCAATTCTGGGACGTAGATGAAGGGGTTCAAAACCCCACCGGCGGGATATACAGTTCCTCTGCTGACCTATCCAAGTTCCTCCGCTACATCCTGACGCATTTCAATGCCGTGACACCCGCAATCAACTGGATCAACCCTGTCTCACCTTCACGCGGCTTAAACTCTTTCTACGGTATGCCCTGGGAAATCCTCCACACAGATCGTATACTCGCCGACTCAAAACGAATGATACGCTTCATTACCAAAGGTGGTGGTCTCCCAGGCTACACTTCTGTCATCATGGCCGTACCGGAATACGACTTGGGCATCACGATTCTCGCCGCTGGGCCCAGTGGTGTACTTTTCACACTCAGAGAAGCAATCACCGTCACTTTGATCCGTGCTGCGGAGAAACTTGCTATTTGTCAGTTGAACGAGCGCTACGCTGGTACATATAGCTTTGTCGATTCCAAGCTTAATTCTACGGTTACGCTGAAAGCGGATTATCGGGGCTTGGTTGTTACGCGCTGGATTTCGAATGGGACGAATATGTACGACTCGCCTGTTGTCAGGGCCTTTGCACCGTTACAGTTTTATATTCAGCTGAGCCCAACGCTTTTGTATCGCGACGAGGACAGGGCGCTTGGAGAGGAGTGGCGCGGCATGGTTGCTGAAAAGCGGGGTGAAGGTACAGGGGGTATCTGGGATGATTTTTGTTCGGAGAACTATGAGACGACGAGTTATGCGGGTATACCGTTTAATGGGGTGGTGTTTTGGGATGAGCGCGAGGATGGGTCGTTTGGGACGTTGGAGTTGTCTGCGTTTAGGGTGAATTTGACGAAGGTGGATGGGGACGGTGGTGATGGAGGAGAGGCGAACTATGGTGGACAGGAGATGATGGAGTTGTGATCGTCAATGTCTCTCTGTATATATCCTATACTCCTGGTGCCCACAATGACAGAGTATGACCGAAGTGAAGATACGGAGATGAAAGCCAATTACACATATCATATCCTGCCACCTTGCTTCAATCAGTAAAGGCTCATTAGTCTGTTTCCTCCTGTGAACCGGTATGAGAGTATAGTTGTCTCTCCAACTGCGTTCTGCATGATGCCCGGAAACATCTCCTCGTGCCTGCAGTCTGTACATCTTAAACCTATGTCCGGATAGAAATGAGTTTGGGCCATAAAGGTTACAATGCCAACAACACGTGTTGTGTATGGGTTGTTATACCGCTTTTCCAATGGAGTTGAGGTTATTTGGGGAAAGACATATTGGTTGTGTATCTAGCTGCATTCTATGATGCGTTTATCCGTAGTTGCACCACCGCGTCGATAAAAGTCGCCACCTTCACAGTTGTGTCGACTCCAACAGCTTGCGATGCATAGAAAGCATTTATGTGTAAGTGAAGTCACTCAAAAATTGGTAGAAACATATTTCGCTTAGACGACGCAACGTTTTCCCACAATCATGATGCTCCTCGCAGAACGAGGTCTCGCAGGCCACTTTGTCGCATGTCCAGCAATATATCTAGAATATTGCTGGATATCATATCGATCATTCCAACGTACCAAAGACCAAAAAAGAGAACAATGGTTCGGATGCAATGGAGATGATTCCTGTACGAAAGACATTGGTATGGTACACTCTATTGCACAAACCCCAAACTCGCTCCATCCAGCCCGAAAACGATCATACGAGACCCATTGCCACAGGCTTAGTGACCGCTGGCGGCGTTCTTCTGCCTCTTCTGGACAATCATGGTCTCGAAGTCCTCACGCTCGGCCATCTCGGCCTCGATATCCGTAATCAGGGGGCTGAGGTATGGGACATCCTGTCGCTGGTTAGCAT
Organism: Bipolaris cookei; assembly: GCA_002286855.1. Taxonomy (NCBI): domain Eukaryota; kingdom Fungi; phylum Ascomycota; class Dothideomycetes; order Pleosporales; family Pleosporaceae; genus Bipolaris; species Bipolaris cookei. The sequence goes on along the minus strand of NRSV01000066.1, from coordinate 74,280 downwards.
CTGATAAATCCATACAGAGTGGTAACTTTACATCCTCGGGCTTGGTCCACTCCTCCTTGGGCAAAAGCTGATGGGACATGGAGAGCTGCGACATGTTAGCCACTTGATGTCCAACCCTCCTGTATTTTCAATGTAAAAGTACCTGGAAAGCCCTGCGAAGACGAAAGACACGGTCGTAGGCCTCCTGGGGTCGGAGACGCTTAAGAGCGGTCTGGACGGTGTCGTTCTCCTCGGGGAGCAGGTCATCGGCCCTGTATAGTAATCTCCGTCAGCCTATGATTCTACATCCTTCCTTTTCCTGCCATATTGAATTTTTTTCTATCCTCGACGGTAGATGGCGTTGGTATCGGTGCTCCATACCTCAGGCCGAGCTGCCTGTAGCCAGCGGCGTTGCAGTACCAGTTGGAGAGGGGCTTCATCCAGCGCTGCAGCCACGGGCGCTTCATGATGTAGGGGGCGAGAGACGGCGCGGACATGGTTGCGGTGGGTCGACGGCGAATCGGGGATGTCGAGTCGTGATGCTGCCGTCAATTGCAGTTTTGACAGTCGGAGGTGGTGAGGTCGTAATGCGAAAGAAACGAAAGCCAATAGGCTGAGCTTGGCCGGCGGCGGACCAGGGGCTTAGTCAGCGGTCGGGCAGTCCCCACCCTCTCAAGCAGCTTCACTCGTGCTTGACACTGGCTCTGACGTCGCATCGAGAACCAAGCTTTGCACCACCACCACAACATCCACCATCCCCACCACCGCCATCCCACGCCGCCCTCTCTCGCCCCACGCCCCAGAAAACCGTCCTGCGACAGTTGGTGCAGTCGCCTGGCCTGGCACCCTCAGAGACAACTCCGCACTTGGTCCGCTCGTCAATGGAGCCGAACAATCGTTAATTCTTGTGTTACTCAAGTGCTGCGGGGTTTCCGCACACTGAGGCACCGCAAAGGGGACGACGGCCTGTACGCACGCACCCACTCTTCAACCACGGCCATAGACTGGCTCTAATGAATCGGCACACGCAGTGCCACCCATGTCGACACACGATCCCGAGCCGCCGTCCCCGACGAAAGTCCACGACCGGTATGCGCCATCCGCCCGGCCTGTCCAACCGCGCGACATGTCAATACCCACCAAGCAGAGTGCCTGGAGTGCGCCCATTGCGAACCTGGCTGTCAAAGTCGCAAACCTTCCTGACGGCTCCGTCAATGCGCTGTGCGGGGCTTCTGCCGGCGTCGCTTCCGGCATCGTCACCTGCCCGCTTGATGTCATCAAAACGCGATTGCAGGCGCAGGGCTCATTTCGTCCACGAAAGTATACTGGACCGCCCCGCACTGTTTACAAAGGCCTCGGTGGCACTGCGCGCATCATCTGGGTCGAGGATGGCATCCGCGGCCTGTACAGAGGCCTCGGGCCCATGCTACTCGGCTACATTCCGACCTGGGCAGTCTATATGAGCACATACGACCAGACCAAGAATCTCCTCTATCCTCAGATGGGTTAGTAACCACTTCAGGCTCTTTAACTTGCATTGCTGACTAGGCCTGACTTTCAGAGAACAAATGGCTCGCTCGAACCATTGCCTCATTAGTTGCTGGTGGCTGTTCGACCCTAGTCACCAACCCCATTTGGGTTGTCAAGACGAGATTGATGTCACAAGTCAGCGCTCGTGCATCAGACGAACATCGGCCGCCATGGCACTACAAAAACACATTTGACGCCTTCCGCAAGATGTATGCCAAAGAAGGTCTTATATCCTTCTATTCTGGACTTACGCCAGCTCTGCTTGGACTCACACACGTCGCTATCCAGTTTCCACTATACGAATTCCTGAAGATGAAATTTACTGGCCTAGAAATGGGCCAAACAGACGTAAAGACCGAGGAGGTGCATTGGTTTGCAATTGCGTTGGCTACTGTACTCAGCAAAATGACTGCAACATCGGCTACGTACCCACACGAGGTTTTGCGCACGCGGCTGCAGACCCAGCAACGAGCGCTTCCTGAGCACTCAGACAACCATATTTCGTTTCGAGGAGGGCACCACGATCAAATCCACACACGACCTCCAGGAACAGCTTCTTCAGACGGTATGATCAACATACCTCGCTATCGTGGCATACTTCGAACATGCACTGTAATCCTCCAAGAAGAGGGTTGGAGAGCCTTCTACAATGGAATGGGCACCAACATGGTTCGCGCTGTCCCTGCAGCTGTTACGACTATGCTCACATTTGAATTGCTGAAGAGTGTTCACCAAAAGCTGAAGAAGGAGGGTGAAAGGATAGAAGGATAGAAGTATAGCGACGATTTTCTGTTACTCATTTCATATGATCAGCACGACGCTGCTGTGGTCAGCTTGGGGTTCTGCATTTATAATGATGAACTTATAATATAACCAGTGTAACCTCATGAAACTACACATTTCTCGAATAAATCGTATTTTCATCATCTGTGATAGCCTGCATTAAAAAGTGTGATGCTCTTAGCGGTGGTCGAGCTACCGCGCGCTATGACCACCTTCTCCACCAAAAAAGTTCGAATGCCGTTGCGCGAACTTCAGTGCCTCTGCACTGCGAGTCTTCCCAATCACATTCCGTCACGACAGTTCGATAGGATGGCACAGCCTTCCTTTTCTCCCGATACCTCTGTTTCTTCACACACGCTCTCTCTGGGCTCGGCCCCCCCGCCCCCAATGGAGCTCCAGCCCGCCGCTGCGACTGCGCCCACAAGTTTGCTCACAAACCCCCTCGCTTTCTTGCAGCCCACTTCTCAACTTAATGCATCATTCCTTGCAGCCGCGAAACAATATCTCGATCCCGTCGCTGCTGGCGTGAGCGAATCGCAGTCAAGACGACAACAAGAGTTGCGCAAGAAACGGAAGCGGGGCGGAGGCTATGACGACGACATTAATGTATTGCACTTGAAAAAAGTCCATGTAGACGGCTTTGGGGTGGACCAGGTTTTCGAGCAAACGCGCAAGATTGTTGAGGCTACAGCAGAGGAAATTGAACTTTCGCTGCCAGAACAGGAAGATGGCGTCGTGCCAGAGTTTGATGAAGAAGACGAAGAAGATATTGAAGAGCCCGAAGAATATCACACCGAGTCTGACATAGGAGAAGAGGGTGTGGATTGGGAATATGACGGTGTGGATGATGATGAGGATGCGAGACCAGAAGACGACGAGTCGGAAGACGAAGATAAAGAAATGGAAGACGGCGAAGAGGGCATGCTCTCCGAAGAGGGATCTGATGACGAGCCTGCAGAAACCTATGTGCCCGATCCAAATGGTCTCAACGATGGCTTCTTCTCTATAGATGATTTCAACAAGCAGACCGACTTCCTAGAACAGCAGGATCAGAGAGGAGAGGGCGTGGATAGCGACGACGAAGAGATAAATTGGGAAGCAGACCCAATGGAAGACGCCGGCGCTAAGACCAAGGCCCGTCCTTTGTCGGGAGACGCGTCCGATGAAGAATCCGATGAGGGTGGACCAACCTTTGGCAATGTAGATCTCAATGCGCCTGAGGGTGATAGCGGCGATGAGGATGATTTCGAGGAGGGCGATTTGGATGGCCTTGATACTGGCATGAATGCCAACAATGTCATGTACAAGGACTTCTTTGCGCCACCGGCGCAGAAAGCTGGAAAGAACAAGAATAAGAACAGCAAGAAGCGAGGTCGACCGAACCCTCACAACTTCCCAGAGAAACAGGAGGAGCCAGAAGAAGAGATTGAAGAAGACGTGGAGCGCACTATGGCCAAGGTACATAGAGATCTGTTTGAGGACGATGATGATGTAGAAAGCGAGGGCGATCTTTCGGATGTTGACCCTTCAGATCCAAAGTCAAGACGATCCACACACGAACGCAGACAGGCCAAGATAGCAGAAGAGATCAGGAAACTAGAAGCAGCGAATGTTGCAAAACGACAGTGGCAGCTATCCGGAGAGGCACGCGCAGCTGATCGCCCGCTGAACTCGCTCCTCGAGGAGAATCTCGAGTTCGAAAGAGCTGGCAAACCCGTCCCAATAGTCACCCAAGAAACATCAGAAGACATTGAGGCGCTCATCAAACGACGCATCTTGGCTGGGGAATTTGACGAGGTGCACCGCCGAAGACCAGACGACCTCGCGACAGGCCCCCGCCGTGGCCGCGTCGAGATAGATGACACCAAATCTGGCAAGGGTCTGGCCGAAATCTACGAAGAAGAGCACCTACGCCAGACGGACCCCAACTTTGTCGAGGCCAAGGACGAAAAACTCAAAAAGGAACACGACGAGATCTCTGCCCTCTGGAAAAGCGTATCCGCCAAACTCGATTCTCTCAGCTCTTCACACTTCAAGCCCAAGCCCGCAGCACCAAACCTCGAAATCCGCACGGACGCCCCCGCCATCGAAATGGAAGATGCCCGCCCCACTGCTGGCGGCGATATTGCAGGCGCAAGCATGCTCGCGCCCCAAGAAATCTACAAGCCCGGTGACGAGCAAAACAAGGCCGAGATTGTCACAAAGAGCGGCATGCCCATTGCCCGTGAAGAAATGTCTCGCGAGGAGAAGTCATCGAGGCGACGGCGCGCAAAGGAGAGGGCTAAAAAGGCTGGCCTCAATAAGCCCAAGGAGCAAAAGGTAGAGGGCAAGGAGAAGAAGAGGAGCGAGAAGAAGCAGTTGCTGGGTGACCTGAAGAAGGGTGGTGTGCAGATTATCGGACGCAAGGGTGTTATTACTAATGTCGAGGGCAAGGAGGTTAAAGATGGAGTGAAGAAGGGTGCGGGAAGCTACAAGCTATAGGCAGTGTAGTGAATCCCCCTATGTTTTCCTCTTTTCAACTTGCATTAAAACTCTTGTAGAAATGTAAATGATCATGTCTTAGGTGTATATGTATGAAAAACTGCGCTATATATTCATCATCGTATAAATCATAGTCGTCTTCATCATGCATCATCGTTCGTCGTTGTCATATTAAAAATAATAGAACCATCAACCCTTTCACACTCACAACACCACCATCGCAACTCCAATCGCTCCCGCCGCAAAAAACGACACCGCAATCGGCATTCCAGCCACAAAACTCGCCTTACTACTCGGCGTAGCCTTATCCGTCGTCCCCGCCTGTCCACTCGCCGTCGCCGTACACTGCTGCTCGCCACACGCATAACCCTGGGGACAGCAATTCCCCCCCGCACTCGCCGCACAGCTATACCATGCACTAGGACAGCTCCCCGTAGTCGTCGGCGCAACAACAGTAACACCATTCGTATCCACCACTGTGCCTGTAGGAAGGACACACGAAGACCCCGTAGTCTGGCAGTCGCGGCCGACGCGGCAGCAGCCCGAGGGGTAGTATGCGCTGCAGACGTAGAAGCCCTGGGGGCAGACGCCTGCGCTGGAGGCTGGGGCGGCGGTGGTAGTGCCGCTGGTGGGGCGGATAGGGGCGTCGGGGGCGCGTGTGCTGGTTGGGGTGTCGCCGATGCAGGAGGCGCCTGTTGCGCAGGTGCGGCCGTTTTGGCAGCAGCCGCCGCCGAGGGAGGCGGGACAGGAGAACCAGCCTGTTGAGCAGGTGTATACGGAGCGGGAAGAAGATAAGGTGGGTGGTGGGGTTGTGCTTGAGGGGGAAGGGGCTGTGGAGGTTGTGGTTGCTGTGGAGGTTGGGGTCGGGGGAGCAGCGGTAGAGGAGGAGGAAGAGGGCGGAATGAAGGTTGTTGATGTGGCTTCCAGGACGCCTGTACAGGTTAGTATCTACTTGACCGTGATCTTGTTGGTGGTGTGTTTGTGCTTACATCCTATGCCCTGGCATTTGAATCCAGGCATGCAGCATCCTCCGTTAGGTGAACCGGGGCAACTTGAATATCCGCTCACAGTATCACAGCTGACGTTTCCGGCGCAAGTTTGTCCTTTGGGGCAACATCCAACATTTCCAGCGTCAGAGCTACCACTGGTATTTATGCAATTGCTTCCTGTACCACAGCAGACGTCTGGCGCCCCAATCGACTCGCAGCTATTCGTTCCCTCGGGACATTTGAATTGGCGTTTGAGCAACACATCTCTAATGTGCATGCGTGCTAACCAGTCCGACTGGGCAAGCGGCCGTAAAGGCGAGACCGCTTGTACTGTGAGGTTACCCAGATTGTCTGAGTCGGATCTCCGAGACTGTTGTTGAGATCCCGAGGCAAATATCCAGTTGTCGAGCATAAACATTTCCCCTTCGTCCAAACTCATCTTCTTGACTCCAATCGGCTTCTCATGTTGCAACCTCTGCGCGACACTCAACGCACGCTTCGCATGCACCTCGTCCTCGGGAAAGTACTTTAGGTGCTTGGGTACATTGTGCGGCCATTGTTGCTGGTGCGAATCGGCTTTGGCGGCGACAACAGATGAGGTTGCGCACAGGGCGATGATAGCCGGCGGTAATGAAAATAGGTGATGCAAATGCATTTTGGCAGTCTGAGAATGTGATTTTTTGTTTGGTACGGTCCCTTAGAATCCAATAAAACGAAGCATGTCAGATTCATGGGAAAAGCATGGTACGCGTGCGGTGTGTCGTCGAGGGTGGCTGGTGGGACCGATGCAAGCGTTTGACCTAGGGAATTGGCGAGGCTGGTATGCGTTGGCGCTTCACCGCCAATGATGTTCAAGGGAGCATGGTGCTGCCCGACTATAATAAGACAATGCGCTGCAGCTATCGGGTATTACTGTAGATCAGAATGGTGCGCGGATTGAGATGCATGGATGCAGGGTAAGAGACCATTGGACGTCATAGTAGTTGGGGGTTTGCATGTCCCGCCGTCCCACTGGTTTCGAAACCATTCCCGGTCCGTAGACCATCCAACGCTGAGCCTCGATCACGACTATGCTGATTACGCGTTGAGTAAGGCTTATATCTTATACATAGAACAAAATATCTTTGCTCTTTGTTTCTGGTTCATCACATTGTGTGAAATTTCATAAACAATGCTTTTCGGAATAGTTACATTACGATCACGTTAAAAATCATTTCATTGGACTTGAATATGATAACTATACCTAAGATCAGTAGAGCCGTGGTATAGTGCGAACAGCACCATCATCCAGATCGCCCGTTACCCATTCCGACGCATCATTCCACATATGTCTACTTTTGTATCGCACACGTGCGTCGCAGACCCAGACCTTGCAGTGATACACTAAGCCTGGAGACCCTTCCTAGCCTTGTGCTCGCTCATGCGCGAGTTCTTCAACATAGCTACCCACACCAAGCACGGAACAAGTGCACAAGTTCCGAAGATGACCATAGTCTTCTGAGTGTCGGCAAAGGCACGGACTACAGCCTGGCGCTCTGGACTATCCCATGCTGATACCAACTGGGTATTAATGTCACCGTAGAGTCGAGCAACCTCGGCGGGAGAAGCGAGAGGAAGGTATTCGGCAATCTTCCGAGGTACCATCTGGGCCCAAATCGTGGCGCTGATAGACTGGCCGATGGCACCGCCGACTGCAGTGATAACGTTGAGGAGCGCGATGCTAACGGCTACTTGCTCATGCGGCACAGCAATCATGATGGCGACTTGTTCGACATTGTAAAGCATTGCACTTGCCATGGCGCCAAAGACCTCGACTACAATGAGGACTGCAATGTTGCTGCCTGGCGTACGGAGATAGATCAACAGGCCGGTCATAAGAATCTGGATAGGAATCGCAACGACAGCTCCCCACTTGTACGTATCGGTGTACTTCATTGCAAAGCTGACAATAATGGCCCAGGTACAGGAGACAATGTTGAAGATGTTAGTGATGTAGCCTGCCTTTGAGACCGAAAGCTGGAAGACGACCTGAAGGTAAGACGAGTACATCATTCGGTAGGAGCTAGTCAAATCAGTCAGTGCTGTGTTCTAAATAGATATTGAAAACTTACTAGAAAGCAATCCATGAGTTTCCGCCCAACAGGCAGGCCGCAATAACGGAACGGTTCTTCATAAGGTAGAACGGGAAGAACGACTTGCGAGCATAGAAGCGCTCCCACACTACGAAGAGAGTAATAAGAAGGGTTCCGAAGACGATCATGCAGATGACCATGGGCGAAGCGAAGCGGTCTTTCTGATATGCGGCAAGCGGGAATGGAAGAAGGAGAAGCGAGAAGCCACCGCACACAAGGAGGAGTCCGATGACTGAGAGTTGTTAGCGGTGCGAAAATGTTCTCAGTAAGAGTACTCACTATCAAACTCGATGCACCAGTACCTGATGCCATCTACCAGATATCTATGGGTATTCTCACGCTTGAGAACGCCCAGCTTCTTTGCCCGCCTACCCATGAGCCAGAAAACCCCCCAGAAAGTTAGCGAGAAGACTGGTGTCAAGACGGTGAACGTTCCATAACCCCAACGCCAGCCACCGTGCTTGAGAAAGACTTCACCCAGCTTGGGACCGGCCTAATTGTGGAGAAACAATATTAGCAAATGAACTATGTGAATGATAACATGGCACTTACAAATGTGTTGACGATATAAGGAAACCCAGTGAAAGCCATCCAGATCAGGCGGTTCTTCATGAGTGAGGTATCGGCGATGAAGATGTTGAAGACATAGTCTACACCGTTCATACCAGCCCAGTAGATGACTTGGGCTGCGCAAAACGTCTCTACATCCTGGCATTGGGCCATGAGGATCAATGCTGGATCAATTGTAAGCCACTGCAGAGTATATCAAGGGAAAGGGAAAGCAAGCTGGCAATACTTACAGACAACGATACATACCAAGCAAATGAGAAATCCCTGAGGACGACCGACAAGATCAATGAACTTGGCCAATGGCAGCTTAGAAACACCTCCAACAATATTGGCAACGATATCAGTCATGGCAGTCAAGCCGTGCTTCGCGAAGGTCGACGTAACGTAGGGCTTCCACGTGAAGTTGGCCTGCTGCTGAAGGGAATTGATGAACGAGATGAGCATAATACTAAAGCACGGTTTCATTAAGTGTCCCAATTGGAAAAATTGATGGGAAGACAGTGTACTTACGCGGAATAAGCAGCAATCAACCAATTCTTAGTCCAGACAACAGTGACAGCCTCCATCTCAATAGGGCCCTTGGGCTGCTCCACGTCAATACTGCTAGCGGTGGGAGTGGTCACCATCGTCGCTTCGCTGCCGCATCTATCCGCGGTGCTCTGCTTTGCGCTGTCGCCAATGGTATTATCACCGTGGGCGAACTCGCGCTGCTCACCTATGCCCATACTGGCAAGCTTCTCCGTCTGCGGCGCGTATTCACTCGCCATGGTGACTTGTAAGCTAAAGCTGCGACTGTTAAAGCCAACTGAAGTAGTCGCAGGAGCACAGGGTGCGGGAGGGATGGGAGTAAAAGGTGGAGCAAAGGGGTGAGGAGTTATGTACCTTTTGGCGTGAAAGCTGTGGTTTAAGAGTGGTGATTGGTGTGTGATTGGTGTGTGATGAACTCTACAAGCTGTTAGGGAGACAGTTGAAGAGCGCGTTTGAGAAGGAAAGAAATTCGAGGAAGAAAACGATTGCTACATAAGGGCTGGGAGCCGAGCACAGTGGTGATGAAAGTGAAGTAGAAGTGCAGCGATTAGATCCAATTTAACCCCTCATAGTGAGCGATAAAAAGTCCAAGCGGGGGTCACGATCGGTTTCGGGCAAACACTGTGCATGTGAGCGGTCGGGGAAGGGGCGTCTGGGACCCACTTGCCTCAGTGAATGGACATGTCAGGAACAGACGAGACTACAGAATGGTGGCCCGGTCAGCGCAGCTGCACTCCCATGTGCAAGTAGACATTGTCAGGGAGTACTATTTGAGAAGAGGCCCATATATGCTATATGCAGATCAATTGAAATATACAACAGTCTGTAATAGTCATTGAAGTGTAATTCTATTTAGAGTCTCGTTGTGTAATCTCATCTAACGCATAGTGTATGTCCTTTCGTCATCACTCACTCCAACCACTTCTCACATGAAAGAAAGACCAAGGCAGCAACAAGAAACACAAAAGTTGGGCACGGCGAATTTGACCGGAATAGCATATCGTGACGCTCGAGTTTAGTCTACTAACACAAACTTCTGCTGTGCGCGTGGCTACCATGTCATAAAGGACCGCCTGCCCAGACCTTTGGAACCCATATCATCGTCACATGGTAATTTCCGGAAAGGCCCGCTACAACACTGTAAACAACCCCTTATGATGTTGAATGCGAACACTCCGCTGCTATGCTCCGAGAACCCCAGTACCATCATTAACGCCGAACCTCCCCTCAGATTCTTTCATAAGACAATTACACTAAGATGTCTGAAGGCTGACTTGCTCTACACCCCTCGATACTTCCTCTTCTGCCGTCTTCGCTGCAGGCCCATCTTGTCCCTTCTCAGCAGCCTCGACAGTCTTGTCACCACCAGCGGCCTTCTTTGCCTTCTTGCGTTCCTTCTCAGCCTTCTTAGCCGCCGCCTTCTTGGCCTTTTCTTCCTTTGCTTTACGAGCCTCTTCACCTCCGAATTGCTCTCGCCACTCTTGCTCTTTTTCGGGCTTGATTTGAGTGAAGAGATAACCGGCAGTACCGATCTTGTGGCCAACGGGCAGCGAACGTGCCTCCCAAGTGTCTGGGATGATAAGGAATTCTGCGTTGAGTTGCGAGAGGATGGCGGTAGTAGTGTCAGGCCTGTCGCACAGTTAGCCATGTGTTCAATGATGTCAGTTTCATAGTCTTGTGTAGCTGTGTACAAGGGCTCCGTGTCACGCGGAACGACCCTCGCCGATGTGTGTACAATGAATACTCCGCCTATCGCCGTCCCGACCATGTAAACAGCATAAAAGAAAGATTTCACTTACATATAAGGTTGAATCAGACTGGCAAGAAGATGGATCTGGCTTAGCGCAAGTCCGACCACAGCAGCGCATCGATCTGGCTGCTCAGTGGCCAACTTGTTGTCTAGGCGGTTGTCTTGCAGAAGCAAGTTACCCAAGCTTGAGACGTGTAACGCAGTAGCAAGACCAGCACGGATCTTGACATCTTCCAGCTCTGTAATGTACGTCTTGAGCAACTCGTTAACCTTCTTCTTGTGCTCGGTAAAGTAAGGGTCGTCAAACTTGGTGTAATCAGGCACAACCGAATCGTAGATCTTTGCGTTGTTGACAAATTTGATGACGCGATTGATGAAGTTGCCAAGGTTCTTGAGGAGTTCGTTATTGTTTGCCGCAATGAAGCCGTCCCATTCGAACTCGGTATCTCCAGTTTCTGGGCGATGCGAGAGGAGGTAGTAGCGCCAAACATCAGATGGAATACCCGTCTCCTTAGCATTGTTACCAAATACACCAATGTTTCTTGATTTGGAGAATTTTCCCTTCTCGTAATTCAAATACTCAGTTGTCGAGATAGTGTTGAGCATGGTCCACTTGTCCTTGGTACCAATCTGCGAGCAGGGGAAGACAACGGTGTGGAATGGTACGTTGTCCTTGCCCATGAACTGGTAGAGCTTGACTTGCTCAGGGTTATGCCACCATTGCTTCCAGTCTTCTGTGTAGGTTGCTGTAATCGAGACGTAGCCTATACACGCGTCGAACCACACATACATAACCTTGTCCTCATAGCCCTGGTTTGGTCAGTTGAGTTCTGGCCAGATTTTGAAGAATTTGTCGTACCTCAAGAGGCACTGCAGTACCCCACTTCAGGTCTCGCGTGATACCGCGCGGTCGCAGACCTTCCTTGAGCCAGGAGGAAGTAATCTGAACACCATTGGAGCTCCAGTTGCCCTCTTTGCTTGCCTTCTTGAACCACTCCTCCTCTAGCGGCTGTAGCTTGTCCAAACAGAGATACACGTGCTTGGTCTCGCGCGGAACTGGTGTTGCGCCATCGAGCTTACACCGGGGGTTCTTCAGCTCCAGAGGGTCAAGGAGATGTCCGCACTTGTCGCATTGATCGCCTCGCGCATCATCGTAGGCGCACAGCGGACATGTTCCCTCGACGAATCGATCAGCAAGAAAGCTCTTGTGTGTTTCACAGTAAGGTTGTGTTGTTGTTTGCTCCTCAAGATAGCCATTTTGGTAAAGCTTTGTGAAGATGTCTTGTGCGATATCAGTCTGCTGCTGTGTAGGTGTACGTCCGAAGTGATCAAACGAAATGTTGAACCACTTGTAGACCTCGCTATGCAGCGCATAGTACTTGTCGCAAAGCTCTTTGGGAGTTACCTTCTCTTCAATTGCCTTGGTCTCTGTGGCCGTTCCATACTCGTCTGTACCGCAAATGTATAGCGTGTTGTATCCTCGTGCGCGCGAGAAACGGGCGAAGACGTCGGCGGAAAGTACGGATCCGACAATGTTGCCCAAATGTGGAACATTGTTTACGTATGGAAGAGCGCTAGTAATGAGCACATTGCGCTCGCCCTCGATGGGCAGAATCTTCTTTGGTGCCTCGGTCATGGGAAGTTGCGTACTATGAGGGTGTTAGTGTGATCGTGTTTTGGGGAACAGGATGCCGTCTATTCTTACTGCTATCTCTTTAAACAAAATATGTATCAATTGTGAAACACGATAAACGAGATCAGCACGTGTATATCGGAATGTATGGGTCCACGCTGTGATATTATAGAGTTTCTGAGTCAAACGCGACAGCCACAGGCTCCGATGTGTGTGATTGTAGCAGCCCCGCCAGAACCGACCCCGCCGCGCCAACGCCACAAAAATGACCGAACCCTGAATCCGATCTATGCTCGGCGCGGGCCTGAGGGGCAAAGTCCAAGTACTGCAAATATTGTATTCTACTAGATTTGTAAGCCCTCGAAGAAAGCAGCTTGGAGGGACAATACGGCACTGTCTACGTCTATGACTGAAAAACAAAACTTGCTTCAAGAGATATCACACAAGGCTACCAACGTTATTCTTTGAACCATCATCCAATGTCTCAGCAGCCGACGTCTCAAGATCACGTCTCTGACGACCCCTTCAACGCCCTCCTGACCTTAGAAGACACGCTCTACACTGCAGCCTACGACCTTGGCGTCTCAGACGGCGCCCACGCCGGTCGTATCGAAGGCCGAATATTTGGACTCGAAAAAGGGTTTGAGAAGTTTGCCGCCCTTGGCGAGCTGCATGGGAGGAGCGTAGTATGGGGTTTGCGGCTCCCCGGCCTCGCCTCTGAGCCGAACACAAGCAATGTTCAAACCACCAAGTCAGAAGACGGAGGAGCTAATGAGAAAGAGAGCCAAGAGAGAATTCCACTGCTTCTGAAGAATGAAAGGTTAAAGAACAACACCACGTTGCTGCATTCCTTGACGGACCCAGAGACTTTCGACACGGCCAATACTGAAGAAGCAGTTGCTGACTTTGACGATCGGTTCAAGAGGGCTGGAGCCAAGGCAAAAGTCATTGAGCGCATTGTTGGCGAAACCGATATCACTGTGGCGTCGTCAAAGTCACCTGACGGTTCACCCGCCAGAGGAAAGAGCGGGGGACCCGTGCATATTACAGGACAAGCAAAGAAAGGCAGCGGAAATAAGGGCGACGATAGTATCGAGGACTTTGCGGGGTCAAAGCTGTTGAGGTGAAGTCTTCCAAACACCAACACCCGTGTTACCCAGAACAGTTAGGCTCTATTTTGTATCGGTATCGTCCACAGATGCAAGGACGATTGAGCGGCAGAACGAAACAGTGGGGCCGCATCTCCGAAGCCGCTACATGGCGCCATCCGGCAAGTCTCACAACATCCATGTACAATGGCCTGATCCGAAGCCGGTAGAGGAAAGAGCATGGGGAAAATGGGAAACAAGGTCATCCGCAAGGAAGCCATTGCACACTGTATCAAACAATGGTGAAGACCAGTTGACTTCGAATTACTTCGCTATCCTAGAAGGAACCTGGGCGACAACCTAGGTCTCAGCCCAACCACTACACCGTGCTATGACATACGAGATCAGAAAGAAGTTAAAAAGGTCCATCGTAACTAAAAGGATATTGAGAAAAGTGTCAAATCTGAAGTGTGCTGCAAAGCCTCTCGCTCCCTCCCCATTTTCGTGCTAGATGATGCACTGGTATCAAAACGTTCCAAACTACCCTCCTCACGCACTGCTCCCTCAGACACGCAAAGCTCAGGCCGGATCCATCATAGAAATGAGTCTGTCCGTGCGTGGATCCATACGCGGCGGTGGAGGGCCGCCAGGCCTGCCTGTATTGCTATCGACGCGACTATGGTGCGGGAAGTCCTAGTACCCGTTCATGGTCATGCGCTGGCTGCTCCTGCTAAGCTCACGATCAGCGGCAGGCGAGATGGGGCGCGAGGAGTGGCCTCCGTGGGCACTGCTCTCCTTGAGCGCAAGCAGCTGCTTAGCACGGAACGATTCGTAGTGGATTTGTGCGGTCGTCTCGATCAGGTCTTGCAAGTGGGTGCGGGTAAGGAAGTTGCGGAGGTATACGAACTCGCAGTGGTTCTCGTCCTCGACTACGACGCGTCAGTCAACTTGCGTGAGAAAAAAAGATAGGTATGCTGTTGCTCACCGTTGATGATACCCCACTTGTTCTGGCGACCGCGGACGTTCTTGCCGTTAACGACAACAGTCTTCTCGGAACCCACAACGGCAAAGGGCAAGAGCTCCTACAGCATGTTAGCTACTGCCCATATCACACACCCGTCCACTTTCAGCATACCTTAATGGCCTGCTTTGCCTGGACTTCCTCGCTGTCATCCTCCTCATTGTCGTAGGGGTACATGCGCAGGTTGTGGAACTGAAACTCCTCCTTTATCCGGTGCTTGAACTCGGCACGCTCCTCCAGCGTCAAGCTGTCACTCTTGGCAATGACGGGTACGACGTTGACAAACTCGCTCAGCTTCTTGAGGACAACAATGTCAATGGGCTTCAGGGCGTGACCAGATGGCTGGATGAAGAACAAGCAGCAGTGGATACGCGTGTCCTGGAGGTACCTCTCACGCTGAGCAGTGAGCTCCTTACGGAGGTAGGCACTGTGTTGGTCCTTGATGTACTTGACAATGGGGTCCCAGCAGCGTTCGTTGTTGATCAGGTCGCCGTAGCCGGGAGTGTCGACAATATTGAGGCGTAGACGCACGCCATTTTCCTCGATGATGTGTGAGACCGGGTGGATGGTGGTAGTGCTGCGGACCTCCTCGTCGGGCTGGAAGCGGCCCTTGCTGTCCATGAGGTGCGAGGCGAAGAGCGTGTTGATGAGCGTCGACTTGCCCAGACCCGTCTGGCCTGGTTACACCTGTCAGCGGGCGTGTACACAAGACAGTCAGTTCAAATAGCAGTCCTTACCAACACAGATGACATTGAACTGGAAGCCCCGCTTGATTGACTTGCGCTCAATCTGCTTGGTGATGCTATCGAAACCGACATAGCTGTCAGGGAAGATGGGCTGCGACTGGTTCTGGTACGCGGCAGCCATTGTGGGCGGTGGGGGCCTCGGGTGACGGGTATGTAGCTAAGAAGAGATGCGGAGAGTATATGTTATGGGTGAACTAGACCTTGTGGCAGACGGACAAGGTAAAAACAGAAAAAGGTAGGGTCTCTGGTTGGGAAGTAAATAGTCAGGGTCGCTGCGCTGGCGACTTTCTCGCGGAGACACCAGGCGCGGGAAAGGGGTCGGCCTTAGGAAGCGAAAGCGCGCTAGTGGGAGGGCGGTAAGGCGCGACCTGCACGCTCGGACACCCGTGCGCCGACAATTTGCAACTCTATCACCGCCATCGCCAACATTGCGGGCAGCCCAACGAGAGAAATGGCCCTTCCTCGCTCACTCCCCCCGCTGTGGCAGACCATTCTACCAGGTCTCCATGCCTCCATGCGACCCGTCTTGAATGTGCCTTCCCTACAACGCCTCGCACAGCCCTTTGGTGCACTAAACACACCTTTTGGCGCACTCGCAATACCCTCACTATTACTGCCAAAGATACCGTCATTAGCGGACATCTGGGACGGAATACTCAATGCAGTGCCCAAGAAAAAGACATCGTATCGCAAGAAGCGACAACGGTTCATGGCAGGGAAAGGGCTGAAAGATATCACATCGCTGAATAGATGCTCAGCATGTGGGAGGGTTAAGCGGCTGCACATTCTCTGCCCATACTGTGTAGATGGTAAGTAGCTATTCAATACAATGCTGACGGTACAGTCTGTGCATACAGCTAACAGACGGTACTAGCAATCAAAACCAACATCTTCGGCCAGATCAATTGGGCTATTCGCCGACCTACCGATAAGCAGGCCAAACAGCTGGCACGCGAGAGACGAGACGAGGCTCGGAGAAAGCGCACTATGGAGCCCGACCCACGCAAGGAGAAGGAAGAACAGATTTTAAAGCACACGGGTTGGAGGAGATGATGTCACCAAAAGTGATTATCGCGCAGGAATGGCAGTATCCAGCTTTCTCTCCGTTGGACAATATTCCCACCTGCACAGCGGCGTCGGACGGGAATTGAGAATTTTTTGTACATTGAAAATGTAACAACACATGGCATTAGGCTCGAGTCATACGACATACACGAGACACTTTGTATAGATCGAACCAAGCGATCCGAGGTGACCAAGCACCGAGGGCTCTATTATGCCAACGTCCACAGAAATTTGCAGACGAATACGGTGTGTCCTATATCAGTATATGCATCTTAAATGCAATTCACTTCTTTTCGCTGATGCCGAGCCCGCTCTCTGTCCTGGTCATCTGACTCACAGTGCTTCCTCTTCTCGAAGCGTCGTCCTTGCCCTCGGCGGCTTCCCGCTCAAGGAAGTCTTGCCATAGCTCGGCTAGCGATTCCTTGTTGCTTGAGCTGCTAGCCATGAGCATAGGATCTACTGCCGAGCTTAGTGACGGCGTCGATGGTGTCCGCCGGAAAGGGGCCAAGGGGAGGCGGAGACCCCCAGAGTTGGTTGCTGTGCCTGGGCGGGCGAGACCTGCTTGTTCCTTTTGCTCTGCAGTCCATGTTAGATTATGCTCACAGTAGTAAATGTCATGGGAGACTTACCATCAGTCCACCCCAGTAACGCAGAAATCAACTGCAGCGCCTCAAACTTCTTAGGATCGCTGCGGTCGATGCTCAGGAAATGCAAGAAGTAATTAGTGATGATTTGGCGATCGACATTATCCTCTGGTCGGCCCTTCTTCAAGATGCGCAAGGCTTTCGTGAGGTGCTCATTCAGCGTGACAGCCTCATGCCGCAGCTTGCCAATAAGTAGGTTCTTCTCTTTGACCTCCTTTTCAAATGGCAGTGCTCGCTCAAGGTCTTTCTTTGTCGACTCAAGTGCTGCTTTGGCGGCATCCGCAGCAGCGTCTGCAGCTTGTACCTGTTTACGGAGTTCGTTGATTTGTGGCTCATACGTCTCAACAGACTTTTTGAGCTCGGCTTTCCTTACTGCAGCTTGTTAGATTACTGGAACGAGACAAAATCGACGATACTTACGGTTCTGGACCTCCTGCAGCGCTTTTTGTAGGCCTTCTACAGCCTGACTGTTGGTGTCCCTGTCCCTAGCAGCTTTCTCATACTCATCCTTGATCGACCCGAGTTGCTCTCGTAGCTCTGCATCTTTCTCGGCAAGGTTCTCACGTAATGACCGCTCGTTCATGGCTAGCACCTCCCAGTCTTGCATGGCTTGCTTTGCATTCTCAAACTCTTCCTTTGCATATGCCTCCCGGGAAATGAGTTCATCACGTTCTTTGATCCAGTTTTGTTGTGACAGAGTGGCACGGCTTCGCAGGGTCTCAATCTCTGACGCTTGTGCCTCCTTTTCCTGTCGTAGCTTTGCAAGCTCTTCTGTGAGACTGTTGTTGTGCTCTTGTAATTCCCGGGTTTGGTCTTCAAGGTCCGCGACTTGCGTCTCGAATTCTTCAATACGAGCCTACAACTTGTCAGCATCCTAGAACGATACTTGCTGCAACACAGCAGCAGAGAGGAGCACCGACCGCATCAGCCTTCAGTCGGTCACCCAAACTCGTCTTGATTGTGTTTACCCTGCCCAGCAGATTCTTATACTGAGTCTCAAAGTGCTCCTTGCCCTCGTTTGCCTCGTCCAATTCCTCTCTTAGGCTTCGAATTTCCTCCTCATGGTTGCATTGGGACCCGTCAGCTGCTCCTGCACTCTGCTTGCTCTGAATGCCCTCTAGGCTCTTCCTGAGCTCGGTGACTTCCTGGCGTAGCGCATCGCGCTCCTTTGCTATCGCATCGAGGCGGGCGTTCGTGTCCGAGGCAGGCGGTGGGGATGGAGAGAGCCCTTGATGCGAGCGTGAGCGTGCCAATCCTAGAGCAATCGCAGAGGAAATGCTGTGGTGTGGAGTACCGTTTGTTTGTATTGTTGGAGACACTGGTGGTTCGTCGTCTACATCATCGGCGTCCGGGTCTGCAGCATGCGCGGTGGGCTTCTGTATCTCGGATTTTTAGTACCCAGACATGCATGCAAGAGGTATGGCATACATTTTGCTGTTGCTGCTGCTCCCCTTCACCCCCGGAATCATCGTCATGATCGTCTGAAGCCGCTTTGCCGTTGCCGCCATTTGCTTTTGCCGTCTCGTCTGGCTTGTTGGCATTGGAGTTTGATTTCTTCTTATTCTTCTTCTTTTGCGACTTGGACAAAGTTCCTGTGCCTGTCTGTTAGCCCGTTACTCCATGTTGCTTCACCACCACTTGCGACCGGGGATGCGGAGTTGAGCAGCACCTCCGAAAGCTGCCACCTCACCTACCACTTTGTTGTGCCGGGTCAGATGTGGCTAGCGCAGACATGCTGAGAGACGTGCTATGTAATCGCTACCTCATGGAGAATATTTGTTTCTGGAAAAGAACAGATAAGCCGCGTTACCAGGGAGTATTCGAGGCTGTCTTGACTTGGCAATTCGTGTCCCGTTCTACTATGCTGTTTCGGCCCGCGTGGCGCACGTCATCAGCCACATTTCATGAGCCACAGCTCTTCTGCCTCGGCGCACCATCTGAGCACCTTCCCCTTTCCAGCCCAGTACATGCCTGTCCACCCTCTCCTATTTGAACTTCACAATATCAGAATATTATCTTTGTGCAAACAAGCAACGTCACTGTGTTTTCACATCTCCTACAGCTTGCCGTTTACCCGGTATCAAGCCTAGTGACTAACGACAATGTACACGCGACGAGTTCGAGGGAGACCAAAACAGCATCCAAACCCTACCTTAAGAAACCTTACAGTTAACCATTTCATCTTCTGTCGAGCCGCATCAGACAATGAAATACTATAAGCCTCTTTTTTACTTAGTAGCTACCATCATTTATGCTTCATTTGCCTTCCGTGTCCTCCGGATAGGGCTACTACCAAGAATGATCATTCAGAAACGAGATACAAAAGCCTCATAAGTATACCCTGAGTCGAAAAACACATGAGATCGTCCAATATAGAAGATTCAACATTGGGACTTTCCACTCTGGATGCCTCTTGACATTGGACGGTCCACAAAAGAATAAGCCCTAGGCTCCGGTAAAGAGAATATCCGTACTCAAACCAGCTATCACACAATATAACTATGCTTTCCCAACAGGACAACTGCATAGCTTTGTTTCCTTTTGAGAAGCATCTCTTCTTCCTCGGGACATACAATGCTAGTTGAACCCTGAGGCTCTCGCAACCGTGCTCGGTTCCCCGCGTTGGGGCCGCTCCGCAGGTACCAACATGACAACACCACATCCACATAATCCGTCAATGCTTTCTCCGGATGCGCGTTCGCAAGTATATATGCAATGTATATCGTGGAGATGCCGTAGACGTGAGCCCTTGGCAGAGATTATATCGCCTGGCTGCTACCATCTTTCTAATTTACTTTCATTCGTCCATTGATCAAAATCGGTACAATATACGTGAGGAATACCGGATTACAGAAGATATACATAAGTTTCAGAGAGAATGGCGACTGCCAACACTGCTACGAGCTACTTTACACCTAACCATGGTGGCAGCAATGGAACTACTCACACCAACGGTACTTCCAAAACCAACGGCACATCCCACGCCAATGGCAAATTATCAAAAAACCTTCCAATCGTGATAGCTGGGGGTGGTTGTGTCGGTCTTTTCCTTGCTCTTCTTCTAGCTCAGTCGGATATCCCTAACCAAGTCATCGTCATCGAACCCGAGCAACCTGACCCTAGTTCCACACGAGCAATGGCCCACCAGCCCCCGACCTACCCCATATTCTCAAAAGTAGAAGGATTGCTACCTGAGCTGGTCAAGACTGGAAGTTTAAGCTCGGGATTGTGCTTCCGAAATGGTGTGCAATACGGAAGCAAGATTATCGCTGAAAAGACGTTTGACAATTCAGGAGAGGGAATGAAGGGGAAGGGACAGCTGTTGTTGCCTCAGGGTATGTTTCAACAAGTACTCATGGAAAGATTAGCTGCTTTGGATGCAAAGGCGGAAATTCGCCTTGGGGTCAATGTCACTGGATTAAGACCATCACGAGATAGCGTCGATGTCAAGACGACGCCTACACCTACCTCTTCGCGCCTTGGGATTGAATGGATAGAAGCAGCATATCTCATCGACGCATCTGGAGCCCACTCTACCATCCGAAAAGAGCTCGGTATCAAATTAGAAGGCGAGACGCTCGCGGCCCAACTCGTAGCTACAGATCTGTACTTTGACTTCCACAGCCACGGGTTCTACGACGCCAATTTTATCATAGATCCACAGAGCTATGGGCTCATCGGACGGATCAATCACGCAACAGACTCTAAGCCACCTTTATGGCGCGTATCCTACGGTGTGCCTCTGAATACTACGGAAGAAGAGATCAAGAAGGATGTAGATGAAAAGCTTTGTCTCATGCTCCCAAACAAAGGCAGGAACAGCGAAGGAGCCATCGACTACGAAATCACCCGGATAGCACCGTACAAAGCACAACAACGGCTCGTCGAATCACTTTACCACGCATCCTCTCACACTTGCCTCGTAGGCGATGCTGCGCATCTAACGAACCCTTACGCCGGCCTCGGTCTTGCTTCCGGCATGGCAGACGCTTCGTCTCTCGCTGAAGTCTTGATTCATATCATGGGTGATAAAGCACTTAACGAAGAGAGGCTACTGAAGGCATGGTCGGAAGCCAGGAGAGAAAAGTTTCTAAGCGCGATTGATATGCCATCGAGGATGGCGTACCAGCGCGTCAAGACAGACGTTAGCACCGAGGAGAAGATACAGGAGTTTATGAGCAAGGATCCGCTTGTAGGGGCGCTGAGGAAGGGTATGCCCGTTCAGCCACCCAGTTTGGAGACCAAGGTGCAGGAGTTGGAAGGATGGTGATGGCTCGTGCATACCGAAAAGATGCAGGGATAACTGTTGGATTTTGATTCCTACGATGAGGCTCCCCAAATATCAAACCAAATTCTCTGTTTCTTTGTTATCTGTTTTACCATCTATAGCCTTCTAGACCTTTCCTATCTCTAATATTACCTAGCATAAATATCTGAGAAGTTCTTAGCTTTTAGATGGTTATCAATCGATGTATCTCTCGTTCTAGCAATAACATGATGTTGTCGTAATAGTATGTGTTAAAATATAGTTGTAAACCGTCGTTTCGGATTCGTAGAAATGTACCTGCAACTGCTTCCGAAACTCGTTTTTACTACAACTGTTACTCGTTTAAAATCCTTCAGAGTTATTCATTACGTTTAAACATTAAAACAAGTCAAGCATCATACAAACTATACAGCTGGCACACACCCTGCGGCGTCGTATCGTCTTCTACTACCGAATTAATAAACTGCGTCCACAACTCCGTGTCTCGCGTGATATCCTGCAGCGTCTGTCCGCGCCGCTCTCTCGCAGGCACTGGCGGCGGCGCTGCCGTCGACCTCGGCGCCTCAGAATGCCTAATCATCTTCCGATACGCCAGCTGCGCTAGCGCAACCGGATCCTGATCTGGTGTAAAATACTCAAGATAGTCTTGCAGCTGCGGTATGGGGTTGCTCTCCGGGTACCCCTCCACACGCCCTGTTGAATGCTGGTTCCACGAACAGAGCACAGTGTGCAATTGCATGCCCTGCACTATCCTCCTCCACTCGTAGGAGACTACGGGGCGCTGAAGTAAGGAGTGGATGACGTTGCTATGGATCCAGTCTGATTCTGTGAGTCCTTGCTTCTCCATGTGGTGCGCGAGGTGGTTGCAGCGTTCGGTCCAGTCGGAGCTGAAGTGGCAGCAGAAGCCGCAGCCCCAGCCTGTGCGCGTCATTCGTTCTTTTCTTGCGGAGAGCATGTGCATTTTCTTGTTCCATTTGGTGGTGCCGCTGCAAGGGGCGCAGCGGTGCGATTGCACGTGGTGTGCTGTGAAGTCTTTTTCCAAAAAGTAGATTGCAGGACAGAGATCGCATTCGAACATTTCTGGGCGTTCTTGGTAGGTTTCTTCGTGGCGTTTCCAGTCTGCTTTTTCGACGAAGGGCTTTTTGCAGCTTGTGCAGAAGTATTTGTGGGATTTGGTGCAGGTTCTGGATTGTTTATGGGCGGAGACGCAGGTTTTGAAGTAGTCTTTTTCTTGTACGAGGGGCTTCCGGGATGGTCGGCGCTTTGATGTGACGGGACCGGTTTCTTCTATGGGGCTTGAGAAGTAAGGGGACTGGGCTGATGAACCGTGACTTAGCAGATACTCGGTCTGTAGGACGTGTTGGTCCCGAAACATGCCGGATGTGCGGGACCAGGCTGAGGAGGATGACGAGACTGAATCTCGGATGGAAATTTCTGAAAATCCGCTTGTCTGTGAGGATCGCAGACTTGAACCTGCTGAAGAGAAACTTGAGGCGGAGAGGTGTTGCGCGTGAGGAAAAGACCGGGGTGGGATATCTGTGTTTGACCAATGACCATTTTGCTGACCATGACCACCTATACACGTTGTTAGCCTCATTAGATCCAGATACGCTGCAGCGGTTATCGCGTATAGTATACCTGTAGAGCCCTGGTCGTAGTCACGGAGTTGCAGCTGTTGATTTTGCAGGTGTGGCCATCCAGGCTGCACACCCTCGAATGAATCCTCTTCAAGACCATTCGACATATTGTACATGTATTGCGAGCCAGCGCTGAGGTCCCTGTAACCATTCATTATGCTACAAATCAAAAGAAAAGTCAAAAAGCGAGATAAGTATGCTGATGCGCGGAGCAGAAAGAAAAACACATTAGGAAATCATCTGCCGCGGTAGAAAGACTTGCATCGTCATTCATATAGTAGCCTGCAGCTGTTTGCCGTAGGCAACCAGAACGATGGATCAATTTGTGCTGTCAGAGGCGTGAAGTTCACCTGAAACGCGGCGAAGGCCCGCTGACATCTGTTGTTCGGGGGGCCCGTGTTTCGAAACAATCGCCACCGAGGACTCGACATGACAATGATTGGTGGGTTTGCGCATGTAGGGAATGAATGCATGCACGCCTGCATTCCTACCTCGGATGCAGTGCGTTCACCGGTCTAGATGGAGGGAGGCGGTGCAGTTGCGGTTGGTTGTGGGGCTGAAGACCGAAACACAAACTAGCGAGAAGGCTGTACGATGGACCAATAATCAAGATTCAGCCTAGCTAAAACATGTATAAACCTCTGCACCCTGAATATCGAGAATGTGCAGCGGAACTCACCTCATACGTTTTGTTCCAAAAGAGAAAGAGTCCGCTCCGCAAGCTTGGCACAATCAGCCTGATGTCGTCATTTTCATCTCAGTGTTGCGGTGTTGTCGCCCAAGGTCTTGATATCTCTTCGGCGCCAAGGTCATTCTGACTTTTTCAAAGATGGATTAGCATATTCCGAATTGTCCTGCTCACAAGATTGGCTTTAGCTCCCTGAACCATCAGCCACCTCCACGGTAGAGTACCGGGCCAAATGTGCGTGCCAAGAATGCGTCGGTAATTTTCTTAAGCCACACCCATATTCTTCTTATCCAATTCCGTTGATCACAGATTATGTTTCCATCTTGATGTTGCCGTTCACTCTGGTTCACTTCCTGGCCATAGTGATTGTTCTTGTTCTTCGATGCAGCGTGCGAGGGTCTATTTTCGAAACTCTTGCGACTCGATCCATCCTCTTGGGGGCTATGAGTGCTATCAAAGTCGGCGAAGTGATCCACGCAATCTTCATAGGACACCTCAGAAGGTGTCCTCATAAATGGCATTGTGGAAAAGGAAGAGCTGCATGAGCGTACCATTGTGTTGTGTTTGTCTTGTGGCTAGGTGTTTTTAGGTATGAATTCGGATGGATTTCGAATTTGAATACAGTCACTGTCAAGTTTTGGTGCCCAACCGTTATAGAGAAGGAGTCATGTGGTAGGGCCTGGTTATGTTCAGTAGGAATGCGTGAGTAAGCGCGTCAGTTTACAGGGAATGTCAAGATTATTAGTAAATCACCGATTGTAGTTTGCTGGTCTTTCTTTCCCAGTGAGCCTGCATTGGTACTTCCATGTCTTCCTTCCTACCACCTTACTGTTTGTCCTTCCGTAAGCTCGTGCTCGCTTTGCGCTCCAATGGGACGCGTCGCTAAATAAACTTTTGGTTCCGTGACCACACCAGGGCGTCGCGACGGAAGCTTCAGGGCAGTAGCCCGCGAGTCCATTTACCCTTGACACTGAAATCGAGATGAATATTCAGCTAGATTCATTTTCAATGGTTTAATCACCCGATGAACGAAGAAAAGGGGGTTGTCCCGGGAGGCTTCTGGCCGAGGCGGAAGCGATCCAAGTATAGTATATCACATATTTTCTTCTTATATCCAGAGTAGCCTCAGTGATGTATCTAGCCGTGGTAAGGCAATCATTTCCTCATCCCGAGTTGGTAACGTAAGGAAGGACCGAATCTGTTGTACATGATTGTAAATACCATTATTCATTACTTAAACATTCGAGGGATTGGCAGGAGTTGGTCCAGTCGCCTGGCTGTTGTCGTCAACTCATTGTTCCATGAATAAATACGTTCCTGCAGGAACAATGTCCAGTCTCGAATCTTGTGCAACTCTAAGCCAACGAGTGCGGTGTCAAGGGATGACCGAGTCTCATGAGAGAGGCTGGAGTTTGAAAAGTCCAGGCTTTTGATCGCGCCGTGATGCACCTTTATTTCAACACCGATATCGTCTTTAGGGTCAAGTATGAGACTAAACGTTGGGGTCTGTGACCACATCCACTCTTCGGACTACGGTTATTAGCATTGAAAATGATGAACCGCAAAGCTTCCAACATACCTGGAGTTCGTCATAACCCTTTCGGATGTCTGGAATATCTAGAAACTCGTCCCCAACGGTCTGTACTATGCTTGCTGACCCCAGTCCGGCATACATGAGAGTGAACTCTTCTTGTAGGTGGACCTGAAATGTCTTGACATCTAAACCAATGTTTGAAACAGGCGAGCTGACGCTTTCCACACCTTGAGCACGAATGAAAGTCTTAGCTGGAGAGCGGAGGTAGTGTGGTATGATTTGTAGATTTGGGGAGCTCAACAGGGTGGTCGCGTGATGGAGGGCGCGTTGCCGTGTGAGTTTGTACGCCGAGCCAGAGACCTTGAGAGGGCGAGGGAAAGTCCCATTCTGTATGGTATAAGGCGTGCGATGGGTGTCTTCGGGGTCAAAAGGTTGCCCGTCGTTCCCTTGGCTTTGATCGAGAACGATATCGTGACGCTCATTGACCCTGGCGCGTTGAATCCCCAACTTTCGTAGTGCGCGGACAACCATCTCGGCATGCTTATCGCGTGTGAAGTCGGCGCGTGGGCACGTTATGCTCCAATTGAGATTTCCCTCATCGTGGAAAACAGTGCCTCCTCCCGAACGGCGGCGCACAAGGTCGACGGTGCCAATGCCTGAGGACTCGCTATCCTTGGTGTCATGTGTCCCACGAGCAGCATCTAGGATGCTTAGATTGACCTCGGACCATGGGTTCTGGTTGCGCCCGATCACGACGCAGGGTCGGTTCACATAGAGGAAGAGAATAGTGCTGTCTGGCGGGCTTTTGCGCAGGATATGGTCTTCGATGGACAGATTGAGGTAGGGGTCGCTACTAGTGGAGACATAGCTTTGCAGCTTATTGGCAGGGTCCGCGAGAGTGTCTGTAAAGGTCGAGTAGGAGCATCGTTGGAAGCTGCTCAGCCTGTGGAGAGGCGGACGGAAAAGACGTGTCTGGCTAATAGGATCGCGCGACGTCTTGTCCGCTGAGGCCGAAAAACAGTTTCGTTGAGGGGGGATGACATATCCCAAGAAAATCCTCTGCGCGCAGGAAATAGCGCG
This sequence comes from Bipolaris cookei, assembly GCA_002286855.1. NCBI lineage: Eukaryota > Fungi > Ascomycota > Dothideomycetes > Pleosporales > Pleosporaceae > Bipolaris > Bipolaris cookei. The sequence continues at coordinate 48,135 of NRSV01000066.1, read as the reverse complement.
ACCTCTCGATGGGGCCATGATGATGAGGATGGGGGATACGATGTAACTTTGTCTTGGTGTACCTCGTTAATGAGGTCCCCGCCACCAGGTGCCTGGATGCGCGTTCAGAATATGCAGCATTGTCGCGTCACCTAACATTTTCCGAAGGCGCTGAAGTCAATATTTTTCAACTGCACCAGGAAACATCTGTAGAAGCTTAACTTTGGTATTGCTGCCTTTACTGGCTCACAACAGATTCGCACTCTGTTCCGATAAATCCTGTTCTTTGTATGCCAAGACAACCAGCCACCCTAACCATGAGCGGGAGACCTCCTTGCTCTTCTCCTTATTCATGACACCAACAGCAAATCTTACGGCTCATGAACATGTTCATCGTACATGTTTCCACGATGGTGCTCATGTTACACGCGTTCTCTCTGTATTGGGAACCCGTCATCTAGTTCTGCCAGCGACGCGTACCCGCGTGGCACACTTACCATCGCGCCACCATCGCACTGCAGCCGCCATTAATACCTACGCAGTTCTATCTTGTATTCAACGTCGGGCGTTACACACTCGTAGTCCTCGGACTTCGTGTGTGGGTTCAGCAGCTCGGGTTTTCCCTCCATCTTTGGATGATTAGCTGCTGGACAAAGGCAGCACCCAAGAATAAGGCTTTGCGGCCCGGTGTCTACCATTTGCTTTGCAACTGCTGCTGACCCGCGTTTGCAATGCTGTGAGCCTATCTGGCGTCTTTGCCCTGCCATTGCATCTTCTTCTCTTCTGGTCTTTCGGATCAGCGGGGTATTGACGGGCGCACGGCATAGGTGGGATTGACGTTTCGTTTCAGCTCATACATAGTCTATTGATTCTATAGCAATTTGTTTCCTTCGCCAGTTTTCTTGCGCCTGTTTGCATGCTGAAAAAGCTATATTGGTAGCTTTGTTTGCTTAGACAATCGAGTGCTTAGCTTTATATTGTGAAAGAGATGCTGATTGGCACTGGCCTGCCACAACGTGATCAGTCTTCTCCACGACTAGGCAACCATCTTATTCAAAACCATCGAACCTCATCTTCTACAGAACCAGAAACAGCGCTATTCAAATCCATGGCCTTCCTTTCACGCGAGACATTTTTTAAAGACTATCTTTTCCCGCTTGAAGCACTACATGACTTCGAAAACGCTGGTGGAGCGGCTCAGTTGGCCGCCTGTCATCCGAAAGAGTGGACGCAAGCGGACAATCTTCTTAACTTCGGTGTTCATCTAAACGAAAGTGATAGAGGTAGCTATGCATCCTATTGCACGGCCATCAGCTCTGATAAAAAGTTGCTGGCTATCAGCACATCGGCAGAGAAGATATTAGTTTATGACATCATATCTCAAGAGCTACGAGAGATCCTGGAGGGAACTGGAGAAGTCTACTTTCGACCTTCGGTAGATACTAAGACAAATACTGGAACTGCCGACCAGAATCTCAACAAATATGCTGCACGCTCTGCTGGTTATACCCTTGTGAGCTGTGTCTCAGTTACGGGACGAAACAAGGCACTAGCATCCAACCAGCTGATTCTCTGGGATTTGGACCAACACGGGCGGATTCTTGACAAAGAAGAAGGGATCGACGCTGACGCTCTGGCTACAAAAGCAATTAATGCCATTGCTCCGGAACTGGAAAAGCGCCATGAATGGACCCAAAACTTTATTCATACTTCCACACTACACACCATGTTTGCGGAGGCACTGAATCAAGTTGCTACAGACTATCGCACGCGACATAATACCATTTTTGATGACGCACAACTTGGAAGTTTTGGTTCGGTGTCTATGAGCAACGATGGCAGGTTGTTTTTATACCATTCAAACAACAACTCAACTCAGCAAAGTTCCCGTGAGCCAGACGAGCTACCACAAGTGGTTGTCTACGATTTGGATGAAGCAATCGAACTCCATCGTCTTACTGGACACACTGATGCCATCATGTGGTCTGCTATCAGTCCAGACAGCGCCCATATTGCATCTGTATCCTGGGATGGTAGTTTACGCATGTACTCTGCCCTTACTGGAGAGCTTGAGTGGGCTGCCGGACGCTCAAAAGAGCAAAGCTGGGCAGGTGCATTCTCATTGGACTCGCGTTTCATTGCCTGGAGCAGCAAATGTGGTGAGGTCGTTCAGGTACACGATGTATCTGATGGCAAGAAGCTCGCCACGTTTCCAGTAAAGCTATCGGACTGGTGCAGATCTCTCCAGTGGCATCCTAACAAGGCAGAACTTGCTTTTTGCGCTGGAAAAGATGCTTATGTATGGGATGTTCTCAATGGGCCTGACGGCAAAATGGTACAACACTTTCGGATTGACGAAGACTGCGGCACGGGCAGTCGAATGGTCTCCATTCAAGATATTGGTTGGATGGATCAAGAGCCTACGCTGTATCTGAACATCTCAGAGGGAACAAAAATTGTTTACAATACTGAGAGTAACGCCAAAGAGATATTCAGACGACCTGCCGGTGTTGCGACGGGGTACGTTGATGGCGGGATGTATGGAGTCTTCACGAATGATGCAAGAGATAAGTACTACATCAGCATCGATGGTGATGCAAAGGTGCGGTACTGGCGACGAGGTATCGCTGCCTCCACCTCTTGGTGGGAGAAAGATCCTGCCCCTGTAGTCAGTGCGAAGAAGACGTTTCCCGATACTGGAAAGTACGTCAAGATCACCAAATCTAGCAGCAGATCCGCAGAAAAATAAGCAGAAAGAGGGAGACGAATGAATTGCAATAGGCGTAGTGCTCTCAACTACCGAGTTAATTGCTTAGTGATGGCGTTGACGATGTCATCTGCCTTCCATCCGATTGCGATAGCTACTTTCATGATTGATTATCAATTCCTTCGCTTCTCTCGTGACAGTTTGTGAGCTTGTATTTTCGTCCGAAAAATCCTGATTATGAAGAGAAAAACCAGACCCGGTCAATTGCAGCATCACAAGTTCAATTTATCGCGATCCTAAACGCGGTCCATTATGCGGAATTCGGCACAGACACGATGCTTAATTGGCATGTCTTGAGTAGCCACGAGGTCCGAACCCCGATGCATATAGCACCAGTAAACTCATGCTAATATCCGCGTCAGCGCTATTCCCAAAACCACAAATCGGATCGTGCACAAGACGCAATTCGGGTATCCTGCGGGGAATCGAAGATGCGCAAGTCATCGTGTTGTGTGAATGGGGGTGGCGCAAGAGCTGCCACGCGGCTGGCCAGCAAAGGCATTCCGGACCGTGTAACCGTCCCCGTGCTTCCATCTCAAACCTTTCAGGCTGAACCCCACACCGCCATTCGCTTAGCCCCACGCGGTGCGGCTCACTGTGCTGCTGAGGCGTGTGTATATGAAGTGCCCATGACCGGTGAATGCTCCCTGAAAATCCCTCACTACCTTTTGTTCCCTGTACGCGCTGACTAGGGTTCTGCTTTCGAGGTCTGCTCGAGCTTGCGTTCATTTCTGTTGTACTAAAAGAGTACTGACGAGCTGTGTTCGCTCTTTGATGGTCCCAACTGACCAGCACCAAAGTCTCATTCTCATATTGTAGACTGAGCTTGCTGCAAAGCTAAGAACGTTGTGGCTGCTGCGCATTCTCATCCTGCATCGCACCCGCAATCCACTTGTATTCTGCTGTATCACTAAAACACAGTAAGCTATGCCTCCTACGCCATACCGGCACTTATATCTTATATAACCAACCAGCCCTTTGCGGTACCAAGAGAATACCGTGAACGCTATAGATACCATTCATGCCTGCCCCTTCAGCCATGTTACGACCAACGGAGAATGGCGAGCGATATGAGCTCACCAGTCCAACCGAGATGCCCAAAGCTGGTGCATTTCTTTGGAATCAGCGTATGATGATACAGGTGACTTGTCGTGGATTCGCGACCGCCCAGTACATGCAACCTGAACCCGCCAAATACGCCTATGCACCAAACCTCGAAGCAAAGACGTTTATGCAACCGGAGCAAAATTACTACGCACATCATCCAGGCCGCTTCGTTTACATCAAAGACGAAGAGACTGGCGATCTCTTTTCGGCTCCATATGAGCCGGTAAGGGCAAAGCCAGATCGATTCGTTTTCAATGTTGGCAAGAGTGACATCAAATGGACTGTTGAGAAACTTGGTGTTCGCGTCGAGATGACGTTTCTTCTTCCCACAGATCACGTTGCTGAGCTATGGAGTATCAAAGTCACCAACATCTCCGGCCGTGACCGGAAACTAAGTATTTATCCTTACTTTCCTCTTGGATACATGTCCTGGATGAACCAAGAAGCACAATGGGATGAAAATGTTGGAGGTATTGTTGGCAGTTGTAAAACGCCATACCAGAAGGCTGAAGATTACCCCAAGACAAAATATCTCAAGGACAAGACGTATTTCCTTTGTGAAACAGCACCAGTAGCATGGGAAGCTAGACAAGAGTCGTTCGAGGGTGAGGGGGGACTACAATCGCCATCGTCGATAATGGAGCCGGAACTTTCAAAAAGCGATGCTCGTTACGAAACGCCAACCGCGGCTGTGCAGTATCGAGCTGAACTCAAGGAAAATGAAAATAAAGACTATCGATTCCTTTTTGGCCCCGCATACGATGAAGCCGAGATCCTGGAGATGCGCAAGACATATCTCAGTAAGATTGCATTCGCCCAAGCCACCAAAGACTACGAAGACTACATTCAGCGAGGTAGCGGCTGCATTCGTTTAGAAACCCCAGACAAGGATCTTGACAACTTAGTCAACAACTGGCTGCCACGGCAGCTATACTACCACGGCGACGTGAACCGTCTCACAACTGATCCGCAAACGCGAAATTATCTACAAGACAACATGGGCATGAGCTTCATCAAGCCCGAAGTCGCACGGAAAGCAATTCTGACCGCAGTCGGCCAACAAGAAAAGAACGGCTCAATGCCAGATGGTATTCTGCTAGCCAAGGGCGCAGTCCTCAAATACATCAACCAAATTCCTCACACTGACCACTGCGTTTGGCTTCCAATTGCTCTCGAAATCTACTTGAACGAGACGGGAGACTACACAATACTGGATGAAAAAGTCAGCAGCATGTACGGCGACACATACACCGTTTTCGAACGCTTCAGTCGCGCAATGGACTGGCTCCTCTCCTCCAACGCTCGCGACGACCGCGGTCTATCCTACATCGCCCAAGGCGACTGGTGCGATCCCATGAACATGGTCGGACCCAAAGGTATCGGTGTCTCGGGCTGGCTCACCGTCGCAACCGCCTACGCCGTGAACCTCTGGGCACAAATCTGCGAAGACGCCGACAAATCCGACATCGCAAAGAAATACCGCCTCGGAGCCGAAAAGGTCAACCAGTCTGCAAATGAGCATCTCTGGGACGGCGACTGGTACGCACGCGGTATCACAGACGACAACGTGACTTTTGGCATCAAAGACGACAAGGAAGGCCGTATCTGGTTGAATCCCCAGGCGTGGTCTATTCTCGGGGGTGCGGCGTCACAAGAGCAGATTGCAAAGATGCTGCCGCAGATTGACGAGCAGCTTACTACGCCTTACGGTGTCGTCATGTTCGGTCCGCCGTTCACAGCCATGCGCGAAGATGTCGGCCGCGTAACGCAAAAGTACCCCGGACAGGGTGAAAATGGGTCAGTGTATAACCACGCTGCTGCCTTTTACGCCTGGGCACTGTATACCATCGGCGATGTTGATCGTGCATACAGCACGCTACGAGCTATGATTCCGGGGCCTGATGAAGAAGATCTTATTCGCCGTGGCCAGCTTCCTATCTTTATCCCTAATTACTACCGAGGTGGGTACGGGATCAAGAATCTGGATCGTACGGCGGGGCGCTCGAGTCAGCTGTTCAATACGGGGACTGTGAGCTGGGCGTATCGATGCGTCATTGAGGGATTGTGTGGCTTGCGGGGTGTCAAGGAGGGATTGAAGGTTGATCCCAAGTTTCCGAGTGATTGGGACGAGATGAAAGTTAGGAGGGAGTTTAGGGACGCTGTGCTTGATGTGCAGGTTAAGAGGGGGAGCGCAGAGGGTGTGAAGGTGACGGTTGATGGTGAGCAAATTGTTGGTAATGTTATCAGGAATTTGGAGAAAGGAAGGACGTACAAGGTACAAGTTGATGTGCCGAGGGCAAGCAAAACGAAGCATGGGGTTTTGACGAATGGACATGGAACAAATGGTACGAATGGGACCAAGTAGAAGCGTGTGAAAGATTCGTACTTTTTAGATGAATTGACTAAATCAGATTTTACGAGTGAAAAAAAGTTTGAACAACAAGTGGGACAAGATTAATCGTGTTTTGTTCATAGCCATATGTTACTCACGAACCCGTTGATTGCGAGAAGAACATGGTTGTACTATTATCCCACGCACTATTAGCCACCTCCTCAACACTCAGTCCCTTCAGCCCAGCCACCACAAGCGCCACTTTCTCCACACTACAACTTTCATTCCGCTCCTTTACCATATCCCCTAAACTAAACTTATCCTTCTTCTTGCTCCCCCAAGCCCACTTCTCAGCGTTCTGCAGATAAGCCTTCGCAACCTCACTCGTTGCCTGAATCTCACCCCACGGGGCATCCGTCTCAATCTGCAGCTTCTCAAGCGGCACATCCCGAATCATCTCCAGACTATCTCTATCCCGGAACGCAAAATTATTAACACTGACATGCAAGCCCATGCTAACAAGCTTTTGCATCTGCTGCGTAGTCCCCACAAGCGAATGCACCAAGCCGGAGCGTAGGGGAAGCCGTTCCCAGTACGGCTCGAGGATAGAGACGAAATCCTCAAAAGCAGCGCGACAATGTAAGAACAAGGGTAACTTCCATCCCGCAGCCACAATCATATCGAGCTGGCGCTTGAACACGCGGATCTGTACTTCTTTAGGGGCAGCGGCTAGCTTATCGTAGTCGAGCCCTAGTTCTCCAAAAGCGGCCAGGACATGCGGCTCTTGCTCCATAGTCCGAGAAATGGTTTCGGAAAGCGATGCATAGTATTCTTCGCCGCCCTCGTCCGCCTCAGCCGCATGATAAGGGTGGACGCCAATAGTAATTTTGCATTGCTCTGGCCGCTTGCGAGCAATGGCAATGTTGATGGGCATGTCGGCGGGGTACATGCCTGTCAACATTACTTTCTCGACTCCAGAGGCTAGAGCGCGGTCCAGGACAGCGTCGAAGTCGGGTTCATGGTATTGCTTGCCACGATAGAATCCAGCAAACTCCTTTGCTGTTGCTGTAATAGCGACCTAGAGGTTGCGTCATTCCGGTTTAGTGTTGCCGTGGGCAAGATGGGAAAAGGGAGGTTGTGCATACGTCTGCATATCGGAGTTTTTGTGCAGGTGCAGACGGTGCCTTGGTCGGGAAGCCATCAAGGAGAGAATGAGATGACATGTTGGTGTCTAGCGATTGGATATGGGTGCTTTCCGGAGATGAACAATGCCGTCGTTGCGGATGAGAGGAAGATTTCGGAATACTTAGAGGTACGGCTCGAAGCGTCGGAAGGGGACCTTCCGGATTCGGAACCGGTTGCCGAGCGGATTTCATCTGGGCATTCTTGGCTTCTGAATCACGTCTTCGCACCGTCCAAAACTATTTTCTATTAGACCTTCTCCATGACTCCCTGTGGCGTTCCTTGCAATGTCATTGTGTAAATGTGGTTTGTTGTTAGAAATCCCAGGAAGCATGAATGTATAATTGAAGGGACCGGACACCAGCTGGACGCCTAAAGGTACAGTTGAATTTCGGTGATAGTATACAATTGGGATTAGTTTCAAACATGTTTTTGAAGAAGCGAGACCCGTTGTCTTGATGAGATCTTGCGCTTTGGCTGCAGCGAAGGCACCGTGACAATTTGTAACCAAGACACGACCCAGAGGATCCCGCAGATAAGCTGGTGGCTTACTATATTCTCGGTTAAAGTAGCCAGCACATATACTAACCCAGCACATATACTAACAGTAGATCGACAAAGTTATGTGTAGCTAAAGCTGTACTCCTCTTTAGTGGCGTTCGTAGGCTGTTAGCGTGCACGTCCGGATGTAGCCAGCCAAGAATGTAAAGTGATGTGAGGCCCAGACTGCACCTGGCGAAATAAATCTACAGATCAACCGCGAGGATCTTCTCCTTGGCTCAATCGCCACAATAAAATAAGGATTAACCGTGGCGATCTTGTTTGCTACCGGACACTCTTCTATATTCATACTGCACCTGCCAAAACGAACTTAAAATCAACCATGGCCATCCATTTTACGTGGTGCACTGCCAGGCTCGGAAGGTAGCCAGCCAAAAAAGATATCAGAATCAACTGTGGCGATCCAATCTACACATTACACTGCCAAAACAACCTTAGATCAACCAAGGCGAACGAACTTCAATTTCCTTACACATTGATGCCCTTGAGTGCGCCTGACACAAGGCTTTCATTGTAGTTTGTTGTGTTGTATCAAGTGATTACTGAAAATTCTCAAGACAAAATGGGTTCCGTCATGGATATAAGCCTTTCCCCTCAGTACAGCTCACAAACATTTTCAGACATGACGTCGCTATCGTATGACTATGCAAGGATGCGGCCTGATACCTGATACCTATCGGAGTGAGCAACCTGGGAAGCAAAGTCAGCATCTCAACTGCCTCGATTGACCATTCCGAAAGAAATGCCAAGTGTGTGCCTGGTAAGTGCAAGAGAGCTTATGATAACGACGTCAAGGTTCAGGCAACAGTCGTCGACGGTAATATGCATGAAATCAGCACGCTCAAGGCTATCCTATTCCATAGTGGGGCACCGTTAAGCATTCAGGGGCTAGTACTACTTAAGCAGGCGTTTGCTAGACTTGATCACGAGGATGTCGGATGGAACAGGGTCGGTTCACACGTCTCCGAGCGTCGTCCTAGCCAAAGCCATGATGCTCTAATGTTTTGGTCTTCAACGCCACAGTGTCTTAACGACGAGTGTGTCACCATAGGAAAAAAGGCTGAATACAAGAACGAACATTAGAGGTTCGTATGAGATTTTTGTGGTATCGCGATCAGACACGTGCGGATGCGTGCACAGATACCGACAGGACTACGGGTGATTGTTCCATCCGGCCCCCTGCTCTCCGCGATCGCAATATTCCACCCCACTTACTCTCCCCTTGATCGCCCCGTCCATTTTTCCTCGTCATTTCAATTGGTCTGTGTACGTCTGTTGTATTACACATGGCCATAGATTTGCCAGCAACTCATACCGGTCGAGCAGTAATTAGAGTAAGCACACAGCTCTACCATCACGCCATTAATTAACAACATTGTAAGCACCGATTACTTGTAGCCAGCAAGACAGGTTTCTAGCTAATGACTAAGCTGGTAATGATCGTCGTATACAAGATAGTTAACGAGTATTGTCGCCATCACGACATTTGACAGCTTTAGCGACCCTGAATCTGTGTGGTCTCCACATCGCCAATTCGACATACATACAGCTACTGCTAGTCTACCCGCCATGCTTTTTTTTCTTTTAATTTTTATAACAATCAGGGATCTGACGTTCGGTTGTAGTCTCGAGTTTCACCAAGAGGGGAAACGTTCAAACGATCGGCACTGCGAGGTGGGTGGGGGCCAGCCAATCACGCACATCCATGCCGGAGCTGCTATCTACTAGGCGCTTCGTCGATATTGCAAGCGATAAACGGATTGGGACTTGGCAATCGGACAAACGTTTAATCGGGAAGGTAAATTTGGGAGGTGTGTATGGCGTTTTCTAGTCTGCGATTATGTCCATTCCGGGTCTATGGCCTAACGCTGCCACATGACACAGCCTAACCGACGTGTTGCTACTGCATCTCTATCATATCTCTACGTCGCCTTCCTGTTTGGATGCTGGGGTAGTGTTGTAGGAGGTTGATGCATTTTGTTGACTTTCCTGTTAAGATCAGCCGCATCGACACTTAATAATACCCTAAGGCAAGTTGCCTTGTCAAGTGCCACTTGTGGAGACGCTGTATAGGCGAATGTCTTGTCAAATGCCTTTTGTGGTGTAACATGGTAGCAAAATGTCTTGTGAAGTTCCTTTTGAGGACTGCTTTTCCGATATTGTTGCAGCGTGTAGGAAAGGTCTTGCTGCCGATGAGGAAGGAGGCATTTCGTAGCGGCCAATGCAACATTGTGCTCTATCTAGGACTGAGACAGGTAGATCATGATGCAAGTGACAATAGTAAGAGGTCGAGTAGATATAAATATGAACCTGTGTTCCTGTCCAATGTCGATACTTCATCAGGATAGCAAGACAAGTCTTCTACAGCCATCCACTTCACAACATCGACACTTGATTCTTGTGTGTTACTTCCACAATCCTGACCATGGAGCTCACGAAATTCCTCGCTGCTCTCGCAGTCTTCCTGCCCATCGTCTACGGTGCCCCTACCGCCGCTGCCAACGACCTCCACCCTGAGATCCTGGCCGCCATGAAGCGCGACTTGGGCCTCGATGCCGACAAGGCTCGTGTCCGCGTTGCCCGCGAGATCCAGGCCACCGAGGTCATTGACCAGCTCCGTGCAAAGGCTGGCAGCGCCTTCGGTGGTGCCTGGCTCGTCGACGGCGAGATCAAGGTCGCCGTCACTGACGAGGCCTTGACCTCCGAGGTCACTGCTGCTGGTGCCACCGCCTTGGTCGTTGACACTCCTCTCGAGAAGCTCCAGGAGGCTCAGAAGGCCATCGACGCCCTCAACATCCAGCCATCTGCTAAGCGTTCAGAGGAGGCTGCCAACGGAATTGCCTCCTACTATGTTGACGTTGCCGCCAACAAGCTTGTCTTCGAGGCCATTACTAGCGGTGCCGCTAAGGCTGAGGAGCTCGCCAAGAAGGTTGGCCTGACTGAGGCTGACTACGAGATCCGCACCGTTGAGGAGTTGCCCACTACCTTTGCCACTCTCCGTGGTGGTGACGCCTACTACATTGGAGGCGGCCGATGCTCCGTCGGTTTCTCCGTCACCACTGGTTTCGTCTCTGCCGGCCACTGCGGTCGTGCTGGTACTGCTGCCACCACCAGCAGTGGTGCTAACGTAGGAACCTTCTCCGGCTCCGTCTTCCCCGGAAGCGGTGACTACGCTTTCATTCGCGGTAGCAGCGGGAACACCTACCAAGGCAGGATCAACAACTACAGCGGTGGTACTCTCCCCGTCTCAGGCAGCACTGCCTCCGCTGTCGGTGCCAGCATTTGCCGCTCCGGCTCCACCACTGGTGTCTTCTGCGGTACCGTCCGCTCTCTTGGCGCCACCGTCAACTACTCTCAGGGCAGTGTCACTGGTCTCACCCAGACCAACGTCTGCGCTGAGCCCGGTGACTCTGGCGGTTCTTTCTACTCTGGTGCTCAGGCCCAGGGTGTCACCTCCGGAGGATCTGGTGACTGCTCCCGTGGCGGAACTACCTACTTCCAGCCCGTCAACGAGATTCTCTCCGCCTACGGCCTTACCCTTGTCCGTGGTTAAATAACTCTTTCATGCCTATACTTGTTTATACCGTTGTTGGAAATGAATCATGGTCGCAGCCCACGCAATTTGTACATATCTCAATTTATCTATATCCATCTAACAATGTGCCTGATAATTCTTGGTGAATTCGTGATGCTTGGCTGCTTGGTACTTTTCCAGGAAAGGTCGGTGTTGAAGTAAGAGTGTTTTAGAGAAGGACGGCTTCACTCCAGGAGCTTTGATAATTCCCTTTGAAGTGGTGTCGGCGAAGTGAGTAGTATCTTCATCCAAAGCTGGAAGACCACTGTTGTTCCGGGATACTGACTAAGGTATTAGGTATGGCATTATGAACACTTATCAAGGACTTTAATATGGATGTTAGCTCGAAGATTGTGTTGTTGATTGTGCGTGGCAATTGGTACAAAACAAGGGTAAACGCAACGGTCCGACTGTACCATGACAGCTGAGTGGCGTCCAAAATCGCACGTGCGTTTCGCGGGTACCTGACATGAACGAGAACCATAAGCTTGTTTCCGTGCGCCAGCCGATGCCCCACTTATATGTTCCTTTACAATCAGCGAGGCTGGGGCTCGTAAAAGGTTCAGCTGCTTACCGAATTGAGTATCAAGCTTTGAAGAAAGGTTTGGTCCCCGAGAGAGGTTCTACAACTTCATGGAATATGAAGTACTCCAGCATGGCCGTGCAAGTGTGAATGCTTGGGACCGATCCCCACTAAGATGCGCCGCCTCGCTGCGGTGCGATGAAGCTGATGAAGCTGATGAAGCCGATGACGCTTTCTCAGGACTTGCGCAACTTTCCGTCATTGGCATCTTCTCGTCCTAAAATTCTTCTTCAACAGTTTCATTGATATGTGCTGCGCCAAGCACCAAGGTGTCACGCCTCATGCAAAGGCGCAGCCGTGTTCGTCAATTCGTGGCGGTGCTGTACGCGGCTCCTATGTGTAGCGGGACCGATGCGTGATCTAAGCCCAATTGAGCCTAGTATACGAGGAATACGCTCTTAGACCAAATACCTATCGTGGACCCACAATTAAGGAGGACCCATGTAGCTGCTATATCTTTTTGCGGGTAAAGAAATCTCATTTGTGGAGCGGTGCTGCAGGCCGGATCGTAGTTTTGACAGCCATTAGTTCAGCGCGTATGGATAGAAGCGAATACGCATACGCGTATATGAATCCTTGACCGGTCATGTATGGGGTCTCTCATAAGTATATATCGGGATGGTTTGGTTGCGATCTCGTTTCTACTCTCATTCCGCTATCGCTTCGACCTCTGCGAAGAATACGTTCAAATTGTTTTGACTCGATTCCTTGATTACAGCGAGCCTACCCAAATCAAACAAAATAGCCGACACAATGGCCGATAATGAAGGAACGATCGACTTCAAGTTGTTTCGCTACAACCCTTCCATGGCTGCGGCTGTCATCTTCATCATCTTCTTTTTCCTTATATCAGGATTGCATTTGTACCAACTGGTCCGCACCCGGACGTGGATACTCATACCATTTGTCATCGGCGGCTTCTGTAAGTCATCCTAGCAAGAATTATGCCGCATGATATTTGTGACCAATAGCTAATGTGTAACAGTCCAATTTGCTGGTTACATAGCAGTAGGTATCTATTAGAGCGCTCCTGATGAAGTGCTAACACTGTGCCAATAGAGAGCGACGTCCGCTGCCGAATCCCCCAACTGGACAGTCGGCGCATACTCCGCTTCCACCATCCTACTCCTCGTCGCTCCTGCCCTGTATGCCGCAAGCATATACATGATGCTCGGCCGCATAATCCTCGTTACCGACGGCGAACAACACTCGATGATCCCCAAGCGATGGCTCACAAAGATCTTTGTCCTAGGAGATGTCATTTCATTTCTGATGCAGGGCGCTGGTACGTTGTATACGCACTTCGATGAGTGCTGTCACGAAGAAAGAAAACAGACTAACCATCACGGTCGACAGGCGGTGGCATAATGGCTAGCGGCACAATCAGCGCACTCCATACCGGCGAAAATATCATCATCGGCGGTCTCGTAGTTCAAGTTTTCTTCTTCGGCTGCTTCATGATGACGAGTCTGCTTTGGCATTCTCGAATGCGCAAGAATCCTACAACCCGAATCCTCTCGACATCTATACCGTGGGAGATGCAGCTTTATTCTCTTTATGCAACTAGCATACTCATTCTCGTGCGATCAATCTTTCGTCTCATTGAGTATGGTCAGGGCAATGATGGTTATCTGATCTCCCGTGAAGCGTTCCTTTATCTCTTTGACTCGACCCTCATGTGGATTACTATGGCAATTTTGGCATGGGTACATCCAAGCAAAATTACGGGGCTGCTGAAAGGTGAAAAGGGGGCTGCAGTGCGCCATGGTTTGGAAGTATACGACCTTTGTTAGAGGTATTGGCTGAGAACGGCCGGATCGAAACCAAAATCAGGTTGCATTCCAGAAGAGCATAAGAATATGCCTCAGACCCACTGCTTGACCGGTGAAGAACCTTGACATGGCCGGGAGGTGTAATGTTGCAGAGTAGATGTTATATATGCATTAGTACGTGGAGAGATACCTGAAAATTCGATACAAGCATATCCAAAACATATCGTATGCGCTCGAGTTGGTCTCTACGATAGTTGTTGTGATACATCAATATAAATTTAGTCTTGTTGAACTGACATTGCAGCAGTGTTGGCCCATTGCATCAGATCCACGCAGTCTGGATGCTTTTTGGAGACAGATCGTGAAAGACTCTCGATCAGGCGACATCCGGTATTTCTTCCCCACCATCGATTCCGAGTGTAGAGCAACAAGGCGCCGTAGTGGATAAAAATCAGCTGTGCCATAGGGTCTTCCTGCTTGAAAAGGTCTAGTAGCGTCGGGCCAACTGTTGTTGGCCATCCAATGATTTGACCAAGATAAGTTGGATCTCGATTCATTTGCCCGAAGATTCTTTCTAAACTTTCAATTCCTGTAAGATAGGACCTGTGTCGCTCAGCATCGATGGAGCTTTGAATACTATTTGTTCTCTCCCGAAGTCTCGCTAGTGCGGTGGCAACTTCATCGACAGGCTTAGGATGAGGATCAGGATTGACAAATCGAGCCCATAATGGCTCGTACTTTACAAGATGTATCGTGAAATCCTCGGGGCCGCGTATGATGAATCGCAACCCTTGAAGAAGCTCAATCAAAATCACCACGCTTTCCTCATGAGAAGAATGCTCGGATGTTGGACAAATGTTGGGGAAAGCAAGAGCTAGTACGTTCAAGATAACAGAGAAAGCGAAAAGGGCACATCTGTTCTCATCGGTAATGCAGTTCAACGCGTCCCTGTATCCTTTTAGCGCAGAGGCGTGATAATTCATGGCGATCTCGCTGTAAACAAGCCTAGAATCTGGACATTTACAGGCATAATGAAGGGAAGATAGCGCTAAGATGCCGTCGAGAAGGAACTCATGATAGATCGCCTCATCAGGTACAATCTGTTGCCAAACGTGTATATCTTCCTTGCCATGTGACATCGTCTCAGACGTCGACGTGATGTAGTGAGCCATCAAATGTAATTCTTGGGCTCGTGTGACAGTAATGGACGTATGTGCTGTATTTGCTTCTCCAGAAAAGCTTTCACTTCTGCTCTTCGAAATACTGCTTCTAGAAGAGATTTCGCCCGGGCCATTCGGGGATTTGTAAACGCATTGCACACGGCGGTTGGTGCAGTTATTGCATGAGGGAAACTCTTCTCCGCACTGAATATCAAAATAAGTTTATGCGACCTGAAGGATTTGCAAAAAAACCGAGTGATTTGTTTTCCACTCATGAGGTGTAACGGTACCTTGATGTGTCTTTTTTTGCATGGCAAACAGCCAAATCGAGATTTTGAATGTGATTTTCGGAGTGGCATCGCGTGCAGTCGTCTTTAGCGGATACCAAATAACGGATATGAGAAAGTAGATATCTCTTGATTTTGATAAATGTTTCGAGATATAGGCTCGATGGAGAATGTTGACCATGAAGAGTCTGACTGCTTGTAGCTCGAGGTGGTAGCTTTGCTTAGGTAATGGGGCGCTCATGCGGCACGTGCACCACCGGTTTTACCATGTACACAAGATGCTCTTCATCATTTGCCAATACGGTGTATTGACTTCTATGGAGATAATATGTCAATAACATCGAAAATTATTCTTTTTGACCCTTTTTGTAGAATATCGTGGTATTGTTTCGAGAATTCAAAAAACACTATCTCATGCAGCTAGTGAAATGATCGGTTGATGCAGGCTGGATACTCATGATTATTCTCTGGGAGGCGTATAGAGCCAGATCTACTGAGTCGCCTAATTTAACATTTAAACTGTAGGGTTGTTAGCAAAAGTTGTCTGCGGAGAGGTCCAAGGGCTAAACCGACATCATTCTAACACCCGTTAGTTATCGTTAGCTGCCATAAAAAGCTTGCATCCTCTGCTGACTTGAAAGATCGAAGAGTACCATAACTGGTTCGACAAGAAATCAGTATGGAGGGTGAACACAACGCGGCAGGTGGATGCGAACTATGAATAACGTGTTGGATAAGCGAGTGAGCCACCCCACCAGCTTTGCGCACCTTTACAAGCGCGTAGCTCCACCATGCTATAATAATATAGATATATGTTAGTGTAGTAGATTAAGCAGTATCTATAGTATCGTTTTTGCATGTACGCGAATTATGGCCAGTCTCTCTACACCTACTACAGCGCGCCAGAGCCCGGCGGCTGACACCTGATCGCTCTCCTCCCTGACGCTCTTCATGAGCAATCTGCTCATCAGCCTCGCGTTGAGCGAGTAGATCCTCGCCAGCTCCCTTTTTAAGCACTCCTCGCTTCTGTATCCGCTTCTTTTTACGCTGTCTACGCTTTGTAGCTGCCTCGTTAGCCTTTTCAAGGCTGGCAATTCGATCGCGCATTAGCTCAGCTGAGAGCATCATTACCCACTCACGACCACTTGGCTGAATAGCTTTTGGCCGGCCTCTTCTCTCTGGCGCTGTTACGATAAGCTGAGTCGTGATCTTGCCTATCATAAGCCAGCTTCGTCAAAGTTATAGACGTCCTCGTCGCAGATGCCGTACTTGGCCTTTGTCTGCTCTATAAGCTCAAACCAGCTCTTGATCAAGACTGAATCTTCACATAGAGCTCTCTGCCTATCGTACGCCCGATTGAAACGCGTCGTAAGACTGTCTGTACGCTTGACAAAGTTGGCTGGCCACTTCTGCCCAACCTGGCTAGCGCCGCACGCAGCCAGCAGCTTATCAGCCATATCACGGACAGCAGCGTAGGTGGGCGCAAATCCACGTGAATCAAGATTAAGTATATGATCAACCATCACCTCCTCTTCTAGCTTAGTTAGCTTCTTTGAGTTGGGCTGGCAATCGCGTCGGGCAGGGCAACCAGCGCGTCGGCGGTGGATTGTAGCTCGCGAGATATTGAACGTCTTAGCAGCGCATCTCTCAGTTTGAATTTGCTTTGTATCAAGAGCTAAAATCGCAAGATACATATCAGCCTCACGAGAGACTTTGGGAGCTTGTTGGGGGGACGCCATAGTTGGTTGAAGTTAAGGCGTTGTGCAAAGTTGGTGGGGTGGCTCACTCGCTTGCCTGGCTCACTCGCTTATCCAACACGTTAAACAATACATAAAGCATGTGGCGAATCGAAATCATGGGAAACAATCTGACATAAGCAGACTGTGACAAACTTACCATTCAAGGAAGGCTGAAGGTATATGAATTGTGTTTCACATTGGCAGACAAAGCTTTATTTCGAACATGCCAAGCTCCCAAAGACCTTGACATTTGCCGGATCGCTGGTGATCTGCAAAGAAAGTGATCCTTATCATTAATACGGCATATCCAGTAGTGTCGTCAACATCTACGACTGACATCGCTTATGCTCTCATGTCTGGCTTCTAGTCAAATTTCTTTGTTTAGTTATCAGCTTTCAGATGTTCGCTGTAGACGAAGGCTTCTGCTATTAACCTATGTTTCTCCCTACAAAATCGAGCAGTGGAGTTGATTGGATCAACTTACGTATGCTTGCATTTTGCTGCCATCGCGGCATAAGATAGACTTGTTCTGGAGCGCTTGCTTCATGGAGGTATGTTTTGCTAGATCTTTTGAGACAATTGGAGAACGCATCTGAGGACCAACCAGTCCTAATATCTCTTGGTAATGTTACGCACATGATGCATGTTTTACCCCGAACCAGCAACAGGAGTCTTGGATAAATTTCTGAATGTCATCACAATACCGGCTCTGCCCCCCTGGTTGGCTTACAGGTCCGATGCGGAGTGCAACACATTAAGTGTCTGTAGTATAAAGCTAAGTTAGTTCATATCCTCTGAGCCAGATGCCTCGCAACCTCTCGCAGTATCGAACACTGTCTGTTACCTCCATTTTACTTGACATTACATCTCCTCGATTCGCCAATTTCGTCCCAATGCATTTCCTCCAAGTCGCGATTGCAGCTGTCAGCTTTAGTGCTGTTGTACTATCGGCCCCTGCCAACGTGCTTAGGAGTACCACCATTGTTAAAAGGCAAGATCCAGGCTTTTGTAGTTCCAGTAATGCCGGAGCGACAGCATGCTCTGGTAAAATTCGCTACAAATGTAATGGATCGGGGTTATGGCTCAACGCTGGAAATTGCAAATGATATTGATGCAGTAAGTATGCACCAGAGATCTCCCGGTCGAGTATATAGTTGATGCATAAGGCGGAAAGCGAAGGTCGTCAAGTATATGTACAGGTTGGAACGACAGTTCTTGGGATTGGGTATCGAGGGATAGTCCAAGGTAGTTTTGCTTTAGATCACAGATGGCAATATCGGCGTTTCGTTGTTAGAAAGATTAATTTCGAAATGAGTTCGTTTCAAATTGGTTTGCCACTTTCAGAAGTCTCTCTTCTCGCGCTGTAATAATGAATCAAAAATTTTCTCTACTCCCGATTGCTAAGAGCATCTCGTCGGCTCAAGGCTATGCATGGTCAGAAAAAAAGGTCTTTTCGAACATAAGACTAATCTCGATGATAAAATTGAATAGGACATTGTTCTGTTGATGCGGGTCGCAGGACAAAAAGAGATTAGAGGCATTATATAATCTGCGCACGGATCACTTACATGCCCAAATGACGTAGAAGCTTCGAGAAGCAACGTGAAGGTTCACGCATCTTCCTGACAAACATGGATGGATAAGCAACCTCGCGAACTATCTACAGTGTTCTGGCATACTCGTTGGATTGGGAATCCCGATATCTTACTCATACCCGTATTGCGTTACGATGTCTATAAAAGTGTGGAGTGCGGCTGCTCTACAGCCCATCATCAATTCAAAAGACAAACATCTCTAGATCTAGCATCTACAATCACCATAGCATCCAACCATCAACCTTTTTACTACCATATCTGAACCAACAAACTTCCCTTTCAAGTCAATCATAAAAGAAATGGCGTTCGTACTTACACCTACCTTTGCGCCGGCCTACCAGACGCACCAGTACAGCCCTCTCGGCTTCTGCAATCCAGCAGCACGGTCACCATATGGCTGCCGAGTTACCCGTCCTCAACCTCGCCGCCCACAGTACTCGCCATACAGCAACTTCTTCAGCCAAGTCAACGACCTATTGAGCGAGATTGACCGCGAAGTACAGCGCCAGGCACAACTCGAGGCTCATCGCGAGGTACAACGTGAAGCCCACCGCCAAAGGCAACTCCAAAGAAAGCGCGCACTTCGTGCCAAGTTTGATGTCAAACCCAATGAGCAAGGATGGTCAGTAGAGGGAGACATCCAGGGCTTTGGCTCAGAAAACATCTCCATAGAAGTTACCGACGAACACACACTGAAGATTGCCGGAAACACTCACTGGCAACTGGAAAAGGCACAGTCCGAGCTGGAACTACCTCAGGTCGAAGGCAAGGCTGAACCCGCATCTTCGCCTGCTGTCGAGCAGCCCCCTGAACAGAGTTCTGAGGCATCACAGACCGAAGAAGTCGACACCACTTCGGAAGCTGAGAGCACAACAGCCGGCGTCACAACACCAGATAGCGACACCCAATCCCACAAGTCCTACCAAGCCACCGTGGAAGACGACTTTGAAGACCTCGGCGCCGAATTCTCATCTCCGTCTCGGCCCTCAACTCCTACTGAGCCAAAGGGCAAAGAAAAGGCTGTCGAAGAGTCTGCTCTTACTGAATCCGCAGTAATACCCCAGCCACAACCCGAGGTACCAGCTCTTGCGCCACAAACTCAGCCTGAACAAGAAGAGCGCATCCACGGATCTTTCACACGCTCCTTCAGATTTCCCACTCGCATCGATGTAGCGAATGTGAGCGCAAGTTTTAAGGATGGAGTATTGAGAGTTCAGGTGCCAAGGCTGCAAGCACCAAGTGTCAGGAAGATTGCTATCCTATAGAATATGGCTATGAAGAGCCTGGATGGAAGTGTAGGTACGTATGGGGTTTTCATGGGTATTTGCATCGGAATATGGGAAGCATATGCATGGAGTTGAGTTTTTAAGGCGTGCATAATTGGAATTTGATGCTTGATTACTATGGTAGCAACTCAATATAAATGATATTTTGCATTTTATGACTTTGTTAGTTGCCTTTTGCAATGTGTTACCGAGTTTGACCATGTAACGCACGGGACGGCGTAACGCCCGATCCAAACACCAAAGCAGCCCTATAACTTGAGGCTGTAGAGCCTCACATAATAGCTATCGTCGCAATATTCTTGAGTGGTGAGATCTAGAGGGCTTAATTTATATATAGCTATAGAAATCGTGTTGGAGTTTGGATCGCACGCCCTTTGCGCGAGGTAGAGGCTGGTTAAGCTACAATAACACCTTGAGGCTCTCACCACCTGCAGACCTCGCGATAGCTCTCATTCTAGGAATAGCTTTTATAGGGGTCTTAAGGCTGCGCTACTTACTCTTTTGGGATATTCTACGAGCTTGTTGGAGTCGTTTTGTAGCCTTGCGAGCTGCCTGTCGTGCGGCCTGTTCAGTAGCCTTCTCTGCCTTCTCCTTCTCTCTCACTATCTTAGCTGCAGCCCTCGCCTGACGCCTTATCTCCTTCTCCCTTGCCCTTACCTGCCTTGCCTCCTCACGAAGTCTGCTTGCTTCAGCTTTCTGGTGTTGTACCTGCTCCTCCTCACACTCCTGGAGCTGCTGGCGATCACGTGCCTCCTTCACCTTCCTTGGAGACCAGAATATAGCTCCACCTTGATACTCCTTAGGATCCTGTAGGAGAAGACGCTTGCCTCGCTTGCTCCGTGTCCTCTCATTGATCAGAGCCTTGCGTAGGCCCTTAACCTCATACTCAAGGAGGGTCTTTTGAGTTGAGATTTGGTGGAAGGCCTGGCTCAGCTTTTGAGCTCGCCTATCACTTCAATCCTTGACCACCTAACGTAATAGGCCTTCAGCCTTCCTCTAGTTTGAAGCACTTAAGGCCGGGGACTCACTATCGCTTGAGGAGCCTGAGTTGGTATTAAACCTTTTCAATATAACCTTAGGATTAAAGGGTGAGAGGCCTGTAGCCTTAAAGGCCTTTAGTATCGTCGTTTCCTTGAAGGAGGCCTGCCACGCGCGATAGAAGAGAAAGAAGAAATGACTTTTACTCATTAATACAAGGCCCTAACTCCTCTCTATAAACGCTAATATCTCAGCCTGGTAGGCTGATGAGAGAGGCTTGAACAGGCTCACATCTAGAGGCCGCAGCGTGTGGGTTGAGTGAGGTGGGTATACTACGAGGAGGATTTTGTTCTGATCATAATAGTCAATAAAATCTATCGTGAGGTGAGATCCATGGCCGTCAAGGATAAGTAATCGATAGGAGGATCGAGCCTTCGTCTTAGTGTTGCGATCAAACATCTGTTTGAGCCACACGAAACCGATCTCATTATTTGTCCAGCCAGAGGGCGATGAGAAGATTCGAACCTGATGAGTCTCATGATCAAGGACCTGTAGCCATGAGTCCTGTATTAATCCTGAGGCCGACTGATAGATGAGGGCAGGCTCAAGGTAAGATCCATCAGCGCAGATGCAGGCCAGCAGCGTTATCCACTCTCGTGAGCCATTCTGAATAGTACTCCTCCTCTTCTGCTCCTCGTACGAGGGTCTGTCAAATATCCTCTTTGATCTACTTAGAATACCAAGGAGGAAGCCTTTCTCATCCAAATTGTATGTGTGACGAGGCTCAACGTGATACTGCTCAATTTTCTCACGTAGGAGTTGAAAGTAGAGGCTATAATTCCTCCCTAAATCAGCCTTATGGCGACTATTGTCGATGCCCGTCGTTCATTTTGAGATAAGCTCGTCCGGGTGTCGCTGCACGAAGCGATCAACCCAGTGTACTCCAATCTCTCTCCTCGCGATCTGTGAGGCAAAGTTTCGCATCATAGCTCGTGTATGTGGAAGGCCTCGCCTATTAAGCTGTTTAATATATTGTAAGAGCTCTACCTCCTGTTGAGGGTGGAGAGCTTGTTGATTTCGACCTTGATAGCGCGTGAGGTAGATGAGCCTTTATGTCGCCGCGCGAGCGTTGTAGGCTCAACACCATAGGTTCTTGCAATTTAAGCGTACACAAGTTTTTCTCCTGGCTTTAGCGATTCTATAGCTGCAAGCGCAGCCTCTATTGAGTTCATATTAATAGAGTTACGCGTTGTTGAAGTTTTGTTGCATGCGCGGATCGGGTGTTACTAATAATCTGCGCCTTCACCACAATATATATTAGCAACACAACAATACAATATAACATAGTAGTTACAGACTATTAGATACTACTAATAGCTTTCTTCTTGCACGTTCGTGAATTATGACCAGTCTCCCTGCATTTTGTACAGCGCGCTGAAGCCTGACGGCTGACACCTGATCGAGCCCTCCCTTGACGCAATTCTCCCTCAATCTGTTGCTCAACCTCCTTTTGAGCTATTATTTCTTCTCCCCCCTGCCTTTTTAAGCGTCCCACGCTTCTGAATCCGCTTCTTTTTACGAGCTCTGCGCGATGTTGCTGCTTGATTAGCTCGCTCAAGGCTGACAATTCGCTCGCCCATTATCGCAGCTCCATAGGCTATCTTCACAGTAACCCACTCGCGATTGCCAGGCTGGATAGCCTTAGGTCGAGAGAGTCTCTCAGAGCTAGTAACAACTAGGTGAGCTGAAATCCTGCTTATCTGGAAGCCAGTCTCGTCAAAGTTGTGCGTATCCTCGTCACAGATGCCGTACTTGGCCTTTATACGCGCTACTAGCTCGAACCAGGTCTGAATAGCCTGTGGATCCTCACAGAGAGCTCTCTGGCGATCATATGGTCGATTAAATCGAGTTTTAAGGCTCTCTATTTGCTTAACAAAGTTCTTTGGCCAGTCTCTGCCAACCTGGCTAGCGCCACGCTCAGTGAGCAGCTTATCCGCCATATCTCGTACAGCGCCTAGGGAGGGGGAATATCCACGTGAATCCAGATCAAGTATATACTCAGTAATAACCTCCTCTTCTAGTTTGCTGAGCTTCTTTGAGTTAGGCTCACAATCGCGTCGCGCAGCGATTCAAGCGCGTCGGTCGTGTAGCGTTGATCAAGCGACGTTAAACGTTTGTACAGCTAGCTGCTCAGATTGAATCTGCTGTTGATTAATATTATAGATAGCCATGTTGATATTTGCTTCGTTGTAGACCGATTGAACAAGATTTGGTGGAGCCATTGTTATTTGAAGGTGACGGGTTACGGAAAATTAGCAGGGTGGACGGTTCGCTTGGTTGGACGGCTCGCTTGGTTGGACGGCTCGCTTAGTACTTACGTTAATCGTTAATAACCAGCCCAATGAGGTTGTTTGTGACGGAGTATACAATGCAGTAATCGAATCCACGCCCCTACACCGCCTTACCTTGTCTTTCAAACAAACACCCCTGTCCATCAACACGGGCAGCTTCGCGAGCTCGACGGAGCACCACAAATATATAGATGGTGTGCTGAAGAAGGAGGTGGAATAACTTTACGTTGATATCCCTAGTGTTTTTGGAAGCGTCCCACGTCTGAGACCGGCGTCATAGGCTATATCTGAGAAGCTTAAGGAATGAGACAGCCCGCTCTACAGGGTAGAGAGCGGCTGGCTGGGCTGGGCTGAAGAGGCAAAGGCAAAGGATGTTTTGAGCTAGTTTGCCGCGCTTACAGACCAGCTGTTAGACCTCGTAGAGGAGTATCAGCCGGTGTCTAGGTGTTAGATTGTGATAGGTTATCAGGAATAGTAAATTGATGATGAAAGTGGATTGTATTGTTGTTCTTGTTCTCTTTTTCTGGAGACGCACCAGCGCGTCGCTCAAGGATAATGTATTGCTTTTTACACTGTGAGAGCACTCCTGCTCCAGCATGGGCTAGGCCTGTCCTGGCGGCGAGCTCTGACTGGCTGTACACAGAATCTAGGCGCCAGCGTGAACTCGAAAAATCAATATTCGCACGTTCTCGTACCCGGAGAAGTTAAGAGCAATCTATCAGCCGACAAAGCGCCTAAAGTATGGCTCGACCTTGGCCGATACGCGAGGAAAGTGCTCGCCACTCAGGACACCCGCCGCTTCGTTCTTGGCTTCACTCTCTGTGGACCCTTTATGCGGCTGTGGGAGTTTGATCAACTTGGATGCATCGCTTCAGTCGGCTGGCGGCTATTCTCATCCGCAGCCTAAATAAGTCCCCTTGATCGCCACAACCACGACTATGGATCCAGCGAGCCAAGCACTCACGCAATCTCCGCCTGGTCGCGTGCGTGCCACTTTTGCTGCTCGATCAGAGTATATCATTATTCTTATCTTGACCCTGATCCACAACGTCCGTTTGGAGAGCGCCTGTAGCCAAGATGTAGTAGACCGTATTCCGCAAGCCAGATACAATGGGAAAATCAGATCCAAGTTGGATCTGGATGACACTTATGAATGCTACAACTACCCAAACACTGTCTCGATTGAACAGAACACTCTGATTCTGTAGACTACAATGCGGAGACCCTTCATAGATCATGACGATACATTTTGATGTCTCTGCCCATGATGAAAGCAATATCGTGATTGTAAACACCCACTTATCACTCATAACCTATGAGCTAAGGATATGACCACCCGTAACTAACCAGCAAGTACGCTACATCCACCGTCATCTGATAGTCTCGATCTGATCCTGACCCGGATGTAAAACTTTGTTGAGCCATCCACGGAGGAATTATTCAGATTGCCTATGGCTGTCATCGCGCTAGGTGCAAACACGAGTGCTTCTCCAGGTTCGAGGTGGATGATTTCTTTGAAGATTTCTTTCGTAGTTCCTTTCCGAGTATTGAAATGATTGTCTCGCTGAGCGATAGAGTCAGATTCGTGCTGTTGCATAAGTGCGATGTGAGCGTCAAGGGCATGCAGCCAAGCGGGCGAGGAAAATCGGTGTATGATGGTTACGGTGCAGAGGTCCAAAAAGGCTGGTGCTATCGTCGGTTCTTGAGTAGATATAAATATCCGTGCTCCAAGATGTCTTTGAAGCCTCACGGTCGATAAGAGTGTATTTGTAAGTACTGAAGATTCTGGAGAGTTGGTCATATACTATATCGTGGTCATTTTCTGAGTATCAAGGTCTCTATAGCTTTCATACTGACTTTATGCGCTTCATCAAGAGCAACAACACGACCGCAGACTATTTTTTGTTCAAGAAACAAGCTTAAGCATATGTTAAACAACGAGCAAGCAGTCTCTGGCGAAACACAAGGACAGGAGAGATCGATTATTGTTAGCAAGCCGGGCTATGTTTGCGTCAATTCTGTTATAGAATACCATACATGGCTCGCCTACCTGATTTTTCCATGTTGTGCCTTTGTGGCTATTTTTTTTCTTCCCCTTTCTCATGTCTCCCATATGTGGCATGAAGCTCTCGAGCATGGCAAGGCGCTGGTTAAGGGGTGCAAGTTGAGCTGGTGAAAGGTCGGCCGCCAAAATCTCTGTTTTGAATGTCTGGTAGTCGAAATGCGCGCCAGTCGCTTGTTGAGACATTCGCATCTCTCTCAGTATGCGAATGACTGTGTGAACATAGAGAGGAATACTTCCTTCCTCTGGTTTGACGGCCATAAGATCCAAGATGCGTTTTGTGTTGAGATCATAGCTGTCGATTTGGAGTGGTTCAACATTGACATTCAGGTGCTGATACGTTTTCTTTTCTTTCTGTCAATGTTATGGCCCTGTAGCAGGTATAGAACTGGACTGACCTGAATCGTGCGTATATTGGTTGGAGCACATACAACCCTCACCTGAACTCCAGGTAACGACGCTAGAAAGGCAGCCTCGCAAGGTGATCCACCATCATCAGATATGAAGGTGTCGTAATGAAACAACAATGCTGAAAGAGGCCTTGGTAGTATTGTCGCATTCGAGTCTGCCAAACAGTTTTCCAGCAAACAGGATAACGTATGGCTCTTCCCTGACCCCTGCGAGCCACAAATGAAGATGCTTGAAGGAGTTGTGACGTTAAAGAATAATCGTCTGTCCGCATGGTCTTGACGGAGAGGTGGTGTGTCTAAAGCATCATGAGGTCCCAGGGGCAGATCTGCTAACAGTCCACACTGTGATGGTCTCGTCTGAGGTGTGACTGGTACATCTCGGGCTAGGGCTTGAGTCGTAAATAGTGGAGAGCTGGTCAAGTAATCGATTGTGGTTGACTTCTTACTGTTGTTTTCGGCCAATAGAAGAGCATGACGCTTCCGCACAGGTGTGGTCATTAAGACATTCAAGTGAAGGTTCTCCATTGCAGTAGTGATACATCTATTTGAGCATGAATGGAATGCTTTTTGAGTTTATATGTTGGGAAATCTCTTAGATGAGGTTGTCCTCGTGAGTAATACGTAGAGCTATACTGATAACTCGAAAGCACTCTGTATCACAATCTTATCGAACACATTGTAGAGTATAGATATTTCTCGTAGTTGAAAGCAGAGTTTATGTGAAGATACAGAAAAAAGCTTGCTCACCGATCGCGCGTATTCTCTAATCTGGATGAGAGATAAGCAAGCCTTGACTGATTGAAGGAATGAGATAAGTACGTACTGGCTAATCTGCAGGCGATAAGCGCACTATCACCATTTCGAGTGACCAGCACGATCAGCAATCAAGAATGGCGTCGCTGATACCCTATCAATATGTAACAGATACACAAGCGATAGACACAATTGCATGAAAGGATAAGCAATGTGCCTGACACGTGAGTACAGAAAAAGCAACTCCATGAGATGCAAAAGCAGGCCTACGAATCAATTCCACACCCTTCTTCATCTCATTCTTTCTCACCTTCTCTCATCTATTTTGCTTACCAGTTCTAGACTGTAGTTTTCTGTAGTTGATAGTCTTAGGCAACATGGCAGCTGGGCCCCCCGAGTACATAACTTCCCTTCAAGACGATTTGAACTATCACTTCTCGAACATAACTTCCCTTCAAGACGATTTGAACTATCACTTCTCGAACATAAGACTTCTTGTTGAGGCACTTCGAGCACCAGGCGCTGGATGCAATACGCAAAACAATGTCCAAGATCCAGATGGATACAAACGCCTAAGCCAGCTTGGAGAAAGTCTCATTCACCTGGTCATCGCTGACGAAGGGTATATTAAAGGTCATCAGCGAGGTAGGTAGTTCAAGTGCGACACCGTCAAAATCTGATTTTCTGTTAGCAATAGTCAGTTTCCAATCCCAAAATGTTACGCAGAGAGCTTTGACATGCGCAAATCGAATCAGTCTCAGCGAATGTATCAGCATGAACCTCAGTCAGCAAGGAACATCACCCTCAATCAAGATGATAACACAATCCATGATGGCCTTATGTGCGGCGATATACATCGATTGTGGGCGAGATATACTGCGGCTCAAAGATGCTCTGCACCATATCGACTTCATAGACAGCGGAGATTACGCGAACGCTGATATGGCGAACTGTTCATGAGCAAGACATGCGAAAGATGCATCAGTGTTACACGACAGAGTTTTAAGATCTGGGATGCCGGCAGTAGATAGATCAGTTTAACCCTAAAACAGTTCTTTATTCTATTACCTATTCTCATAAGCAAATATAATCTCTTGGCAGAGTTGATTATGCCTACTATTATTCCATCATAGTCTTTGCAGCTCGTATAACTATTTGCAAATTTGAGACAACGATAGCAAATTCCACACGTTTCGCGTTCACCGTGCTTGCTATATGTTCGTTCTTATTGATGGCCATATTTGCCGGAGAACTGACTAACATCCTCGTCTGTATCTTCATCATTGGCAATTGCCGATCCTCCGGCTACAGTTGCGAGTCGCATGTGCATATCTTCTAAAACGTCAACATTAGGATCCACCTCGGGTATTTCATTCTCCTCAGGCATCTTAATTCGGTTGCGTGAATCATCTCTAGCTTATCTATTGGCGATGAGACGACCTTCATCCCACTGATGACACTTGCAGGTCTTCCATAGCGTTGCGCACCATGCATGTGGTGGTGGGCATTCAACATCAGTCCCGGCAAATTATTTTATAGAATTATAGCAATATGCGTTACGTGCATAGAATTTCTAGTCGCTGACAGTTAAAGTACTTGTCGTAGCTTATGCAAGGCCTCGGAAGCAATGATTTCAGCTTAGCCGAAGCAACAAGCCACTGTAACGGCAACAGGGATGCACCACCTCAACAAGAAAAAGCAATGGTTGTGAACCAAAAATGAACGAAGACGGTAGATAGCAGAAAATATACACACGTCAATCTCACCGCACCTCCGCGTGCAATAGTAGTCCTATTCGTCTCGGTATACAGGGCATCTCCCTATGCAGTGGGGGATATTAGTTACCAATAAACCGTTTACGAGTGCATGCAGAGTCGTGAATGACTCCCAAAAATGACTGACCTTCGAATCTCTGGATGCAGGGACCTAAAAACCTCGAATACGAACTTTGCCTACAAAGGTGTTATTAACAGTTCTAAGCACGGCTGTGTATGACTAACGTGTTTTACAAGCGAGCGGGCCATACAAGTGAGCGGGCCACCCTACCAACTTTGCGCACCTCCATAGACGTATATCTCAACAACGCGATACTATAATATATAGAAATCGATATAGTAGATTAATTAGTATCTATAGTATCTTTCTTACATGTACGTGAGTTATGGCTAGTCTCTCTACACCTACTACAGCGCGCCAGAGCCTGGCGGCTGACACCTGATCGCTCTCCTCCCTGATGCTCCTCACGAGTAATCTGCTCATCAGCCTCACGTTGAGCGAGTAGATCCTCGCCGGCGCCCTTTGTTAATACCCCTTGCCTCTTTATACGCTTTTTCTTACGCTGCCTACGCTCTGATACTGTTTTATTAGCTTGCTCAAGACTAGCGATCCGGTCGCGCATTAGCTCAGCCGAGAGTATCATAACCTGAGCCCCCTTCTTAAGCTGGTCAATTGCTGCGATAATTGAGGTAGGTGAAGAGTCTTGATGCCGCTGGACGCGATTACGTATTAATGTCGATTGAGCTTTAAGCTCGCGTGCGTTACTAGGCGTACGAGCCTGCCAGAGAGTCTCTGCTAGAGCAGATGGAGGAGTAGGCGTACGTAGCTGCACGTCAAGCTTTGATAGAACAGCGTCTGGCTGGAGAGGNGTACGAGCCTGCCAGAGAGTCTCTGCTAGAGCAGATGGAGGAGTAGGCGTACGTAGCTGCACGTCAAGCTTTGATAGAACAGCGTCTGGCTGGAGAGAAACAAGACCTGCGCCTCGGAAAGCTGAGCAGATATTGGCTGGCGTGAAGGATCGATCGAACACTGCCTTGAACGCTGGCAGAAACTCAAGCTTAGTGACGTGGTTGATGTGGTTGCGTATTAGGCTCTCCACCTCACAGCTGTACGCGCGCTTCAATGGCGAGAAGCAGCCGATGTCAAGAGGCTGGAGTAAGCGAGACGAGTGGGGCGGCATGTAGAGCGTGTAGATATTGTTCTCCTTGCAGAGCTCTTGGAACTCAAGAGACTGGTGGCTCTCATGGCCGTCAAGAATAAGTAGGCGGCGTGCGCCTACAACGCGAGTCTTCGTGTAGGCGTTAAAGTGCTTTAGCCAAGCAACACCTAGCTCGTTATTCGTCCAGCCGTTGTCGCTGACTGCAATCGCCCAGTCGCGTGGGATATCTGCTTCCTCGTACCAGGCAGATAGATGATGCTGGCCAGCGAAGATAAGAAATGGTGGGATAGCCCAGCCAGCTGCGTTGATCCCAGCGATAAATGTCACCCACTCGCGACTGCCTGGCTGAACAGCCTTCGACCGGCCTCTTCTCTCTGACGCTGTAACGACAAGCTGAGTGGTAATCTTGCCTATCATAAAGCCGGCTTCGTCAAAATTGTAGACGTCCTCGTCACAGATACCGTACTTGGCCTTTGTCTGCTCCACAAGCTCAAACCAGCTCTTAATTAAGACTAAATCTTCACAGAGAGCTCTCTGCTTATTGTACGCTCGATTAAAACGCGTCGTAAGCCTATCTATACGCTTGACAAAGTTACACAGCCAGTGGACGCCGACCTGGCCAGCGCCACGCGCAGCCAGGAGTCTGTCGGCCATATCGCGCACAGCTGCGTAGGTAGGCGCAAATCCGCGTAGATCTAGATCAAGTATATGGTAAATTATCACCTCTTCTAGCTTGGTAAGCTTCTTTGAGTTAGGCTGGCAATCGCGTCGGGTAAGTATGCCACCGCGTCGACGCTGGAGTATTGTTCGAGAGACTTCGTAGACTTTTGCTGCATCTCTCTGAGACTTAATCTGGTCTTGATCTATAGCTAAGATGGCTAGCTGTATATCAGATTCACTAGAGACGTTGTGGGCTTGATTTGATAGGGCCATGATTGATTAGAGTTAGAGAGGTGTAGAAAGTTAGTGGGGGGGGCCCGCTCGCTTGTAAAACACGTTAATCGTCCTTAAAACATCAAGGGGTGACCCGCAATCGAGTACACAAAAGATAGCTTGTATTATAACACAACTAATCCTTAAGGTCAAAAAGTAATATAATAACTATATTGCACGCATACTTATGATATCCGTGCTAAATGGCATTCGCGTGTAAGTAGCGCTGCGCGGTCAACAAAGCCTCTTTAGCCGTATCATTAGCCCTTTACCTTTATTTTCTACCGCATCAGCTTGTTGATGCATGTGTGGAACTATTAATTGTTGTCTTGCCAATCACTTAGAATCCCTTACTTTAATCTCGCTCTAGTCTGTCCTATCGACCCAATTATACGGATCGTTCATCCAGCGGGAAAAGTGGTTATCGGAAGCAAGTGTGTGAAACATTATGCAATTCACTACCGCCCAACTTGCACAGAGAAGAGAAAGGAACCGAAAGAGCCAGCAGAGATCGTGCCAAAAAGTCAAAGATCAGATCGATGTTCTCAAACACCAGGTTCTGAACCAACTGTTTAATGTTAGATAATCTCATTAAAGGCTTTAGAATAAAGATCTTGAGCTAAACAACGTGTCGCTACAAGAGCGGCTGCAGCCTGCGCCAGCAGCCATCGAAGTATTAGAAAAGGGTGCGAGTTTACAATAAACGTGTTTCACCACCGGAGCGACGCACCCCACCGAGCGGCGCAGTCTCCTCACTAAAACAACGTCGCAACAATAACGCGTGATGTCTCGACAACCACAACCTCGTAGAAGCTATACTGAAGTTAATATTCAACTAGTAGTCTCTGAGCTTAGTAGAAATTAAATTCAAGGTATTCGACACGCTGAAAAAGTCTATAACGTACCACAAACAACAATACGCCGACGACACGACGGAAAGCACTCTTGACGCAACTGCGAGCCCAACTGTAAACGCCTAACAAAACTAGAAGAAGAGGCCATTACCCAACGTGCAATAGTTGAGGCAGAGCGAGGACTACCCTGTGGGAGAGACGACGTGCGAGATATGGCCGATAGACTGCTTCGAGAGAGCGGTGGAGAGGAGGTTGGCAAGAACTGGGTTGATAGGTTTGTCCAGCGCAATCCTGAGCTGCGTACATGCCGGAGCCATTCATACGATCACCAGAGAGCTCTCTGCGAAGATTCAGCACTTATTAAAGGCTGGTTCGAGCTAGTTCAGAATACAAAGGCGAAGTACGGTATCGTGGACGAAGATATCTACAACTTCGATGAGACTGGCTTTATTATAGGCAAGATTTTATCACAGTCAGTTACCACGGGCTTAGATAAACCAGGAAGAATAAAGAAGATCCAGCCAGGCAATCGTGAGTGGGTTACGCTGATACAAGGCGTCGGCGCAACAGGCAAGTGTATCCTAGCGTTTCTCATCTTTGCAGTCAACAAAGCGAAAAAATCGTAAGCGGCGCTACGTACAGGCAGAGGGGTCCCAGAAAGTTGGCCAGGTAGCTGATCAGATTGCTGAGGCAGATGGTGGCAGCTGTAATGAGGGTGCAACGCCTGCGAAGAGGGTGCGCAGTGAACGGCGCTGCGGGCGTTGCAGCCAAATTGGACACAGCTCCCGTACGTGCCAAGTAGAATTAGAGGATATAAAGGATAGCGACGCGTCTAAAGAATAATATCTTGTTCTACTTAGTAAGAAAAATCGTGGTGGTGTTGCGTAAGAAGTATTGCGACGTTGTTTTAGTAGGGAGACTGCGCCGCTCGGTGAGGTGCGCCGCTCGGTGGTGAAACACGTTACTCTAGATACTGCTTAATCTACTGTATTAATATATATTAATGTTGAGAATATATGGGCTCAGTCCAGGGTGGAAGGTTCTTGGGGGTCACATGATATCCCATTGTGGCAGGCACTGCCCAGTTGGTCATAACTCCAACCACAACAGTGTGAGAATAGCAGATTGATACACGATAGTCAGGACAATACGTTGTAGCCAGCCCACTTTTTATCTCCTCCTACTTTATTATCTATGGTAGTCATACTACTAGAGGGACCTTGTTTCAACAATTAAGACAATTATAATATGATGCATCCCCGTGTTTGCCCTGTATCTAAAGGCGACTCTCTAGTGTTCATTGACCCTTACGGGACCCAGTTAGCACTATAGATTTATTTTTTTTATTTATAATAGGGTGCAGCTACGCGCTTATATAGGTGTGCAAAGTTGGTGGGGTGTGGCGCTCGCTTATCCACGACGTTGTGTTTTCTGACTTGGAGTAAGATTATCGATTGCGAGTATGCTCCACACTTGATATACTAACACCAAATCCAACACGAAAGAAAAGCACGGCAACTTGCTCATTTAAGCACCCTTAGAGTTAGCATAGTCCGTAGCTAAGATAACCCCATCTGCATCCTTCAGTTAGAGAAACACCCCCTACGCTCGCACTGTTTAAACTTTCTCAGTCTCGATCCCAGGCACACCATGACGTCCTCCATCCATCCTGTCCATCATCGGAAAAAGGAGAAAGAAGACGACAATGGAAAAAGGGCATCAAGTCCACTCCTAGTACATACAAGTACTTGTATTCAGTCAAACCATAAACCCGTTTAAGTTTAAAAAAATATTAATATTCAAACTCTATCTTTCTTATTCCCCCCACCTCAACACGGGCTCCGAGGCTATTACAAATCAGACCGCCTTCCTACTTACACCACAGCCGAAATCTTAAACCCGCCGGGTACCAGTTTCTGGAAGATGCCCTCAGGATCGTACTTGCGCGCTGCATCTTTCATCTTTTTTACATTCTCTGGTCCGTAGCTGGACAGCGGATCTTGCGTTTTATCCGCGTAGTTGAGATACAAGTAAGGGTTATCTGCGCCGATACTTTGAGCGTAGGCGCGGATTCGCGAAATAAGATTTGCACCTGCGGCCTGGAAGAGTGCGTCTTGCTGGGAACCTTGCCAGGAGATGTAGGGTTGGTATACTAACACCTTTATTAATATTTTCGACTTGATCTGATTGGTTATGTTATGTAGTAGAAGCAGGAAGTGGGGGGGAAAGGGAAAGATAGGAGAAGGGGGGAGGGGGGAGGGAGGGGGGAGGGAGGGCACTTACGACACAAAACTTGGTCGCCAAAGCGTTCAAGACCCAGCACGTTCCCGCCTTTAGCAGCGCTCTGGCGCCAGTACGCAGGCGGCAAGGGCTGGTATAGAACGTAGATGCCCCAATCACCGGTTGCTTTTGCTTTCAATTTGGATAATTCGTCCTTGTAGATTTCGTGCGCGGCAGTCATGACTCGGAGGTCATTGGCAAAGGTAAGTGTACCGAAGTATACGCTTTGAGATTGGTTTGCTTATCAGCGAGGTATCCATGTTTACATGGGTGTTCGGGAGAGTTTCTGATTTACAGAGTACTTACCTGTGGGTGGTAGCTCCTGCAAGCTCTGCTGCTAGGGACGACATGTTGCGCAGGCCTGTTGTGTCTGATATGTTGCCTGGGACAGCAAGGAATTCCTTGTATGCTGCGGGCCGGGGGACCGGGTCGGCGTAATCGTATGCGTTTAGTATCAGGTCTGAGCCTACGGAGCTTTGGTATACCGGCATAACAATGGCGGCGCCTTTGTTGTCTTTGTCGATGTTGTTCGAGAAGTTAATGAGCGCTTTGAAGTGCTCTTGGATGGTCGACTGGGGATAGACGACTAGGCCTCCCCACATGCCTTGGTTTTTAAAGGTGCCGAATGTGATGCTGGTGACGATTCCAAAGTTGTTATTGCCACCTTTTAGCACTGTGAACAGATCTGGGCGCGATGTCTTGGATGCAGTTACAATGCTGCTGTCGGCTAAAACGACTTGGAACTCGACCGCATTGTCGCAGACCAGACCACGCCCCGGCGAGAAGTAGGATATGCCACCTCCAAGAGTAAGTCCACCAACGCCAACAGTCGATGATCGACCACCGGGAAGCATGAGTCCCATTGGTTCCAGGACGCCGTACACATCGTTCCATGTTGCCGCAGGCCCCACCTTGACTGTAGTGCTTCCATTATCATACTTGACGGTGTTAAGGTACTTCAGGTCAATAGTGACTCCATCCTGGATATTCGAAGCTCCGACATATGGTGTATGTCCCGCGCTACGGATAGCCAAGTTGCAGGGCTTGCGCGAGCTCGCAGCTGTCAATACTTTGACTGCGAGTGCAACTTCATCCGCACTCTTGGGTTGCACTATGCAGTTGGGTGTGATGGTCTGCTGCTTGACGTCAAAGTATGTCTTCTCGCGCGCCACGTATGCGTCTTGGTTGGGATATAGCAGGCGATCCTTCAGGGACGTCGCTGCAAGCACATTGCACTGGAAGATCTGTGGTTAGTCTGGTACGTTTTAGTTGGAGAATCGACTTACGCAATACTCCGCCTGTACCAAAGGAATGACAGCCGCAGCCGCTAGAAGAGCAACAGTTAGACGAGCCATCACAGCAGTCAACACGAAGAAAGGCAGTGAAAAGAGCTGTGCTCGTATTGGAGCGCAACCGCCATCTTATATTA
Source organism: Bipolaris cookei (assembly GCA_002286855.1). Classification (NCBI taxonomy): domain Eukaryota; kingdom Fungi; phylum Ascomycota; class Dothideomycetes; order Pleosporales; family Pleosporaceae; genus Bipolaris; species Bipolaris cookei. The sequence continues at coordinate 13,226 of NRSV01000066.1, read as the reverse complement.
ATAGTTCAAGGAATGTACTCTACCATAACTTCTCCACTGTGGACTTTCCAGTGGCGCTCCTATTAGCTATGCGCCATACCCGTTCACCAACCTCTAAAGGATCCCCAAGAATGTTCAAAGAGGGCTAGAGTCCGTAGGTGGCTTTTGGTCCCTGTAGCGAGGAAGAAGCTAATGTCGGTGGCAATATGGCATGTGCTTTTACCTGGTTGCCAATAGCAGGTTGCAGGGACTAAAAACGCAAAAAGGTCGCACCATACATTCGTCGAGGCTCAGTCAGCGATGCAGCTAGTGGCCTATCAGCTAGGGGTGTTGCGCTAGATGGCATGATACGTATACATAAATTAACACAGGGATGCTTGTCAAGAGATGGCGTGTTCACCGGAGCCGAGACAGTATTTACCAGCTCGATGGGTTGTATCGTGCTAGAATATTAGTAGTCTGCGTTACATGTCTGGCATATTGACTCCGTGCATCATGTGCTTGCAGGTGTGATTGGGAGTTCGGGTTACGGTTGTCGATGAAGCCGTCCTATCCATGTCGTTGCGTGGCACAATTGCGTGGGTATCCAACCACGCCGTGCCATCCACCAATCAAACCGCCTTCTTCGGCGCTTTTCGTCCATGCAAGTATTGGCCAATCTCTTACCAATTTGGTAGTTACAGCGATCATCCGAGACTCTTAAACCGACCTGCAATATGCCAGGAATATTCTTTCCCTCGGGGAAATAATAATGTAGAAAGGGCCGCCCGGGTTTTGTTCTATAGAGCAGAGAGTAAGTGGTCGCGGAATAGGATATGAACATCTTGCTGGTTGAGAACTCTTTTACATCTTCAAGGCTCCTTTCGTATATACAATGGATATGAATAAGCCTATATTTCCAGCTCCGCCTGGCTATGTTGTCAATATCTCCAACCCCCAGAGGACAGGCGAGGCGGCAAATCTATGGGTGGGAATAGTTGGAATGGTGATTTCTGCCTTATTCATGACCATTCGTATCTATACAAAGACAAGATTTGCAAAGCGCTTTTCTGCAGATGATGGTAAGTTATTCTGTGACCTCTTCGAACTGTCGGTAGGTGATGTGTTAGTAGTCGAAAGTGTCTAACAGATTGTGCAGTGGCTTTGATCGTAGCTTGGGTAAGTTTGTCTGAACTATGGTCGCCAAAGCGCCTAGATCATATGTTAATCAACACATGAATAGTTCCTCTCAGTTGCAATCCAAATAATTATACTCGGTATGTTTCCAAAACTATATTGGCGTTTGAGTGGGCTAACCGCCTTCCAGTTCAGTATAGTGGAGGAACACTGGGTGTTCACATTTGGGAACTGAGCGGGAACCGCATCAATTTTGGTCTGAATGTAAGTGTTTCCAAGCCAGTGAAATATATCCTTTAAGCTGAATCTCATGCAGCTGGTCAATGTTGCTAGCATCCTCTACTGCCCCTTTCTAGCGAGCGCAAAGTTGTCTCTTCTGTTGCTATACCTTCGATTATCGCCCCTGCGTTGGTTCCGAATCTGTGTGTATGGTGGAATATTCATAGTCGTCGGATACAGCATTGCGCTCCTCTTTCCGCTTATTTTCGCCTGTACACCTTTTAAGAGAAATTGGGACATTACGATCACAGAGGGGAGTTGTATCAATCGCACAACGCTTTACATGGCGACTGCCGTATTGAACATGGTGACAGACATTTTACTGCTCGTCTTACCTATACCCATGGTTGTTAAGTTGCAGGTCCCAAGGGTGCAGAAAGCGGGCTTGTTATGCATTTTTGGCGTCGGATCGCTGCAAGTGGTGTCAGCACTTACTCAAGGAGATGACAGACTGACATGAAAAAGGACTTGTATCACCAGCGGAGTGCGCCTCGCCCTCTTGTTCCCGATGCTCACCACTATCGACCAGACATGGGCCATAGTTATGCCCGGGATATGGATGTGAGTAGGCTCCGAACTTGATTTCGCGTTTTGGAATCCCAGCTAACGATTGAGACTAGTCTCATAGAGGCCAATCTTATTATCATAACAGGTTGTCTACCGGCAATGCGTCTGTTTTTACGCCATGTCGCACCACGTGTGATTGGAGAATCATCATTCAACAGCCGTAAGCAAATTCGGGGATATATAACTGACTCACATGGTGCCCATTCAGAGCTTCAAACGATAGGCTCGAAACACATTAACAGGGCGTACAACCAGATGGAAGACGATGGCATTAGTGTTGGCAGTGACGAAAGAGCGGCTACAGGATGGCAGGGTGATGGATCTTCCGAGCGCATTATCGTTGTTTCGCCCGCAGGTATCACGAAAACCCAGAGCTTCGCAGTCAACAGCGAAATTTGTAACGATGGTGGCAGCAACCAGGCCCGTAATAGTGCTTGTGATATACACGCGCTCTGAACTTATTGCTAATTCTTAGTGTACAAAACATAGACCATTATAATGGCAAAGTGTTGATCACGTCGAACAATCCACCTTTAGTACAGCTAAGATAAAGAGTAGAATATTTTCTAAATTGTTTTAGAGACAAGCTCGGATTCGCGCAAGTTTTCCTAATGTATATGTATAGACAAGATATGAAAAGGCCCAGAAGTGACAGCAAATGCGAGAAACCCATTTCATCTAGTAGGTGAACTTCATGCCACCATTGGCGCATATGACGCTGCCTGTTGTCCATCCAGCATCAGGCAAGCAGAGCATGCCAACAATACCAGCGACCTCCTCACTGTAGCCTGGTCTTCCTCCAGCGCCTTGGGACGCTTCATAGATTCGTTCTGGGTCAACACCCTTTCGTGGTGCGGCCAACGGGGTGGTTTCGATGAAGGGCTTGTTCAGTGCGATGAAGGATTCGTCATTACTCCAGTACATGTCTGTCGCGACTGGGCCGGGGTTGATGGCGTTGACGGTGCATCGCTCGGACAATTCACGAGCCCAAGTTCGCGTCATGCTTTCTAGGGCTGCTTTTGTTCCACCATAGATTGACTGGCCCTTGTATCCTAGCGAAGAACTGACAGACGACAAGTTGACGATGCGACCTGATCGGTCATTTGGCAGGTAGGGGACGGCAGCTTGCACAAGGAGCAGTGGGCCTCGCACGTTGACGTTGTACTGCCTGGCAAAGTCTTCGCAGTCGACGTTTTCGACGTAGTTATTGCCGGCAACACCAGCATTGTTGATGATGATGTCGAGCTGGAACTTGCCCGTCTTGGGGTGTTGGAAGTTGTTCTTAGTGACTTCTACGAGGTGCTTTGGGCCATTTTCTGAGCCCATGCTCGCCTGCACGGTGATGGCCTTGACACCATACTCGGACTGCAGATCGGAAGCAAGGTCTTGAGCAACTTGGGCAGACGAGTCGGAGGTGTAGTTTATGACGACATTGCAGCCTTTGGAAGCGAGGTTGCGGGCGACTTCGACACCAATTCCTAGGGGGGCTGAGAAATGGAAACGCTCAAGGAGAAGCAGTACGTACCTCTTGATGCTCCTGTCACAATGGCGTTTCTTCCTTCGAGGATGCGCTGGCCGGAAGTGCCAAGATTAGTGGAGGCAGTTCGCGTGTGTGCTGGTCTCTCGGCCATGTTGCTGCTTGCAGAAATGCTGGGCCTGGTAGACTGCGTGGGTATGCGTCGCAATGGTCGGGTTGGTGTGATGCGGACTATTTATGGCGGGGTTTTATAGGTGATGCGGGGCCATGGAGACGGCTCAGTAAACCAAGTGCTCGGTGGTTTCGCCGCATCATTATCCAGCTTCTGCTCGGCCACTGTCCGACCATCACGAGAAGGACCGGAGGGTATTGAGCAGTGTAGGATATATGTAGAGCATGGCGCGGTGTTGTTCCGTGTGGTCTCAGGAAAAAAAGTCGAGCTGTGTGGTTGGGGGATGATCGCCAGGGTCTGAGCTACTAGAGGCCCAGGAGGGCTGCTGAGGCGAGGGGCAGCAGGCAATGGCGAGCGAGTTGATTCATGCCAGCGAATTCACGCCAGCAGGAGATATGCAATCCCACAGCACATGGGCAGAGATTAGTTGCTATCGAGACCAAGCATGCAAAACCAAAGCAGCACGCATTGTTTTTTCTGCCACTCCGAGCGACTATCAAAGTGCCCGAGTAGCACCGAACTGGGTTGATTCAGTATGGCGTGCAACAGCATCGACGACGCTAACACTCGGAGTTTTGCACAGATAGTACCGATGTCGGATGGAGCAGCTTGCTATGGGGGCCTTGATTCGCTGCAGAGGGGCCAAAAAGATGCGCTTGACCGCGAGTTGCAGCAGCGGTGTTGTGGCATAGTCCGGCTAAGGGCGCTGTGCTGGTTGAGGCCCAGATAGTGTATGGCGATGCACTCTTCCCCGAAGGCGGTGAGGGGCACCGGCGCGCCATTAGCGGTAACCCCGCGGTGTCAGCATACGCCAGCAAAAACCATAAAGCACACCATCTGCTGCTCTTTCTTCTTCTGCCATCCCTCCTCACTCCCCTCTCCATCCCCTCCATCCTCCCAATTGACTTCATCCCCCTTCTTCCTTTTCATCGTCTCTTTTTCTCCCACACCACTCGTCCATCTCGGACACGCACATCACAATGGTACACTCATCAGTACTTGGTTTCCCCCGCATGGGTGCAGACCGTGAGCTCAAGAAGGCCAACGAGGCTTACTGGGCTGACAAGCTCTCCCGCGATGACCTGCTCAAGGAGGGCAAGCGCCTAAGGTTGGAGCACTGGAAGATCCAGAAGGACGCAGGCGTCGAGATCATTCCCAGCAACGACTTTGCCTTCTACGACCATCTTCTCGACCACATTCAGCTCTTCAACGTGAGTCTCTCTTACCTCATACCTAATTGTTGCTTTTTTTGCTAACAATCCCAGGCTATCCCAGAGCGTTACTCCAAGCACGGACTGCACAAGCTCGATGAGTACTTCGCCATGGGCCGTGGCCACCAGAAGGATGGCGTCGACGTTCCTAGTCTGGTAGGTGAACCGCCTCTCAGCTAACAAGCCATTACTAACATGCTTACAGGAAATGGTAAAGTGGTTCGACTCCAACTACCACTATGTCAAGCCTACCCTCCAGGACAATCAGACCTTCAAGCTTGCCGAGAACCCCAAGCCTGTGGTTGAGTTCCTCGAGGCCAAGGAGGCTGGCATCACCACCCGCCCCGTCCTCATTGGTCCCGTCTCCTTCCTCGCCCTCGGAAAGGCCGACCGTGGCCAGTCTGTCGACCCCATCTCCCTCCTCGACAAGCTGCTGCCCGTATACGTTGAGCTCCTCAAGAAGCTGAAGGAGGCTGGTGCCGAGTACGTCCAGATTGACGAGCCTGTCCTCGTCTACGATCTGCCTCAGAAGGTCAAGGATGCTTTCAAGCCTACCTACGAGAAGCTTGTTGGCGCCGACCTGCCCAAGGCTGTCATTGCCACCTACTTTGGTGACGTTGTCCACAACTTCGACGTCTTTCCTAGCCTCCAGGGGGCTGCTGCTATCCACGTCGACCTCGTCAGGAACCCTGAGCAGCTCGAGAGTGTCATCAGCAAGCTTGGCTCCAACCAGGTTCTCTCTGCTGGTGTCGTTGACGGCCGCAATATCTGGAAGACCAACTTCAAGAACGCCATTGAACTTGTCGAGACTGCTGTCCAGAAGCTTGGCAAGGACCGTGTTATTGTCGCCACCTCCAGCTCGCTTCTCCACACTCCCCACTCTCTCGAGAGCGAGAAGAAGCTGCCCGAGGAGGTCAAGGACTGGTTCTCCTTTGCCGTCCAAAAGGTGTCAGAGGTTGTCGTCATTGCCAAGGCTGTCAACGAGGGACCCGCTTCCGTTCGTGAGGCCCTGGAGGCCAACGCCAAGTCAATGCAGTCTCGCTCCTCATCTGAGCGCACCAACAACAAGGCTGTCAAGGACCGCCAGGCTAGCGTCACCCCTGAGCAGCACGAGCGCAAGTCTGCCTTCCCTGAGCGATATGCCCAGCAGAAGACACACCTCAAGCTCCCACTCTTCCCCACCACTACCATCGGCTCCTTCCCCCAGACCAAGGAGATCCGTATCCAGCGTAACAAGTTTACCAAGGGTGAGATCACCGCTGCCGAGTACGAGAAGTTCATTGAGAAGGAGATTGAGGAGACTGTTAAGATCCAGGATGAACTTGACCTTGATGTCTACGTCCACGGTGAGCCGGAGCGCAACGACATGGTGCAGTACTTTGGTGAGCGCCTTGACGGTTATGTCTTCACTACCAAGGGCTGGGTCCAGTCTTACGGATCCCGTTGCGTCCGACCTCCAATCATTGTGGGTGACATCTCTCGCCCTGCTCCCATGACTGTTAAGGAATCCAAGTACGCCGCCTCGGTGTCCAAGAAGCCCATGAAAGGCATGCTTACTGGTCCTATTACTTGCCTGCGATGGTCCTTCCCCCGTGACGATGTCCACCAGTCTGTGCAAGCTCAGCAGCTTGCCCTCGCTCTCCGTGACGAGGTTCTCGACCTCGAGGCTGCTGGCATCTACGTCATCCAGGTCGACGAGCCCGCCCTACGTGAGGGACTTCCTCTCCGTGCTGGCACTGAGCGCGAGAAGTACCTCTCATGGGCCGTCGACTCTTTCAAACTTGCATGTGCAGGTGTCCAGGACTCTACCCAGATCCACTCGCACTTCTGCTACTCAGAGTTCCAGGATTTCTTCCACGCTATTGCTGCGCTCGACGCCGATGTTCTGTCTATTGAGAACAGCAAGAGCGACGCCAAGCTCCTCAAGGTGTTTGAGGACAAGGCGTACCCACGCCACATTGGCCCAGGTGTGTACGACATCCACTCGCCTCGTGTGCCCTCTGAGCAGGAGATCAAAGACCGCCTGTCTGAGATGCTCACATACCTCAAGCCTGAGCAGCTGTGGGTCAACCCCGATTGCGGTCTCAAGACCCGTCAGTGGAAGGAGACCAAGGCTGCGCTGATCAACATGGTCAATGCTGCCAAATTCTACCGCGAGAAGCACGCGGCTTAAATTTCTTTTGCCGTTTGGCAATCCCTTTGCGACCGTGTTTCATCAACACGGCTGCGTCGAGTAGCATATCAACTTGCTCTCGTGTAATGTGTGTGTAATGAGTTTTATGATACCCAAAAGTTCAACCTGCATCATGGGTCGTTGAGCGGTGCAAAAGAAAAGCAGATTGTGTGTATGGACAGGACGGACATGGGCGTCCGGCACAACTCGCTCTGGCGTTTATTTTATTGGGAACGTTTGCGATAAGGGTCGCAGGGTCGATTGACCTGGACAGATGTGTGTATGTAGTATATGCCAGTGGAAAATGAGACGATAATTGTCTCCTGGCAGAAGCTGAATATGAAAAATCTATGGGCGGATGTATCAACCATTGTCACGTCTTTTGCGTGTGTTCGTGCCCGACGATGATTTACTTCTTGCTGCGTGGCTTGGGCAAGAGGGATAGATCAATAGTGAGGCCAAGTAGCTGCCATTGCTGTTGCCTAGACAGCAAGAGTGTACTTCAGTATGTCGGCGACCAAGTGGACAGAAAGCCTGGTGGTGGCGGAATGGGCGTGTGTAAGAGCTGGGATGTCTTTGGATGAGCCGTGCTGGGACAAATGAGGGGTACTTCGACTTTCAGCACTTCACGTTCTTCGCGCACTCTGATATTCGCTGTTAGTTTGTATTAACGATATGTTAGAGCTGTTCGTGAGCTTATCCCAATCCTTCTAACTATAAATTACGTTACTATTGCTGTCCATTTTGCGAATCTTACAAATAGCCTGTATTGCGTGCATAACAGCGTTGCTCTGCTATAGCACTGCTGAGAAGCTTTTACAATCTGTTGCACATACAGAAGGTCAGTATCTAGCCCTGATAACCTCCTCCCAGCGCAGAAAGCCACCGTCAGCCTCGTGCCTGCTGTGATGCCGAAAACTATGTAGGGTCGCCACGCTGATTGCTACTTGAACAAATGGCAGCTTTGGGAATACAAATTACTTCACAGTGTTACAAATTTCGCAATGTATCTTTTCCATCATATGCAACCCTCAGTTATCCAGGCTCTGTCAGAAGCCACTAGTTACTAGAATACATATAAGCTTTGGCTGCTGGAAAACAAAGGGTGGCAACCGCGTGTTTTTTCTGCAGTCATTGCGCATTTTGCTAATGCTTTTAGAGTAACGTGCGGGATCAGTGAGCTGGGCAGATCGGTAAGCTGGCTTGACACAGATATCATCATACACATCAGAATACACATACTTCTCACACACTCAACTGCTTACATACATCGTAAGCAGTAACGGGACATGCCAGACCTCACCTCATTGTAAGAACTAACCTAACTATAATCTCTGCCTCTAATATCCCGCTTACATCATAAGCAGTAACGTGTAGCGGGCTGAACGCCCTTTTGGATATCTCCTCGATAGAATCTCGGTTCGAGCAGCGCTCAGACAGCACGCTCAGACAACGCGCTCAGATACTTCGGCATAATCTTTCTCCGACAAGTAAATAAACATCACGCAAGTATGGAGGTGCCTTTCAAAAGTCCTTGCCTGACTTGGCGAGCAGGAGTTCATGTGCTATTCCCAATCTGAATCATCCTCCGGCAACCCCTGCTCTGGCTCCCTAAGCCGCCTACCCTCCTTGTACTCATTGCCGCCTTTAAGCTTGATAATCTCTTTAATGGGAACTAGAATTCTCTCAATCTAGGCTTAAATCTGCTCTTGAGATACGTCTCCCCAGCACTGCTCCCACGCTCGAACTCCCTTCGCCCTACTCTTTGGTGCTCCCTTCTTCGTTACAGCTCTATTCATCCACGGCTAGCAAGGCTTAATAGTATTAAGATTAGGAGAGTCGCCACACTAGAACAGCTTCTCAAGACTATGGAGGCTGTATAAATATTGTTGAGCATGGTAGTCGTGAGCAGGTGCCTTATCTTCTTGTATAACCGTCTTGGGCCGTTCGGCTATACACTCCTTTGCAAAAGGGAATAGCTTCAGAAGCAAGACAGTCGTCTAATATCTGTACTAATCAATACCTAAGCCGCTGCCTCTACTAAGCTTTCCAGTCTTATTATTCCACCTCTATTGAGGTTGCCAGCCAGGCTTATTGTGTAGGTTAAGGCGGCGCATGCTATTTTCAAGCTCCCACTGCTCCTTCAAGATAGGCTCAAGCTCTTCATTAAGTTCCTCAATTTGACGAGCAGCAGTCTCTTTCTCTTGCTTCGTTCCAGGTAGCTAGCAGTGACAAGGCCCCTTCTTATCGTACGAAAAGCACCCCTAGAATGTAAACTCACAGTAGCCCTTCCATCGCTCGCGAATACAGCTGCGTACAAAGGCTTCATCTGCTTTTCTCTAAACTCTATATCCCCTACGCCTATAGTTCAGAACAAAAGATGTTTCATCTGACCAGATCACATTCTTCTAATCCTCTAGCGTCCAGTCTTTATAATCTAAACACCACTTATAGTAGTCCTCTATTATCTTCTTCGTCGGTATAGGCTTCCTCGTTAGCTCGGTCTTCTTAAAGCCTGCTTTCTTGAGTACCCGCCATACTGTTGATGCCGAGATATCGAACCCTTCCAGGCTAAGGGCGCCAGCAATGTCAGCATATGACTTCTCTCGCCCATATCGATCATTGCGTACGGTATTAACCACCTTTTGTGAGACTGCAGCTTGTTTAGATGGCCTGCCAGATCGAGGGGCATCCTTAAGGTGTCTATCTAGAAGCTCCATTGGCCGCTTAAATGGTTCAAAGCCTCGTTCAATTGCTCGAGCGTATATAGAGTTCACCGTCCGCGTTGGAATCCCAGCAATAGCAGAAATCTCTTTGCTTGACTTTCTAGTAGCTTTAAAACAAACAAATATAGCACGGATGGAGTTCTCGTAAGGAGCGATAGTATTAAGAGTTTGATAGAATATTGTAGAGATACAGTATGAGGTTAGAAGTAAGAGCCACGTTATATCAGAGATACTTCCTAATTTGGTTGGTGCTATGAACTCCTGCTCGCCAAGTCAGGCAAGGACTTTTGAAAGGCACCTCCATACTTGCGTGATGTTTATTTACTTGTCGGAGAAAGATTATGCCGAAGTATCTGAGCGCGTTGTCTGAGCGTGCTGTCTGAGCGCTGCTCGAACCGAGATTCTATCGAGGAGATATCCAAAAGGGCGTTCAGCCCGCTACACGTTACTGCTTATGATGTAAGCGGGATATTAGAGGCAGAGATTATAGTTAGGTTAGTTCTTACAATGAGGTGAGGTCTGGCATGTCCCGTTACTGCTTACGATGTAAGCGGGATATTAGAGGTAGGGATTATAGTTAGGTTAGTTCTTACAATCAGGTGAGGTCTAATATGTCTCTTTACAATTCTAGCTCTATACATTTTTTAGCTCGGGCCTCGATAACTAATATATATATCACACTCCTTAACGTTCTGTCTAGAGTTACTAAAAGCTTTATACCTTTTGCTCTTAATAGAGCAATTAATACTCCTACGTTTTACACTTACTATACCATACAATAAAAATGAATCTTTTTTACCTACTCCTTTCAATCGCCTCGGTATCCTTCGCCGAGGTAGTTGTCGATTGGTCGATGACGGGAGTTGATGTGCTTAATCCCAATACGACCCCAAACACCAAGATTACTGCTCGAGCATTTCCTAATATACGGAGAAACCTTGGTCAAGAGGCTTGTGCAGCCGATACCCGAACTGTCGCTGATCCACGTACCCGAGATCGACGTTATACCTACCAGACAAAACTTCTATCGGCAGTTTGTGAGAACGACATCGATTACACTGCAAAATGTCAAACAGTAATTCCTACGAACAATAATGCTGTTCTTACACACCGGGATAAATGCGTGGACGATGAAATTTGTCAGCAGGTCTCTTATAAGAACTTTCTTGGGCAAACATCAAGTGAAGTATCCTGCGTAGAGAAGGATGCTAAAAAACATCAGTTTGAATGGTCAACTGATTCCTCATCAACTGATGGGAACCACTGTGGTCCTGGATTGACTGTAATTAATGAGGAGGACGATCTTACGATTAGTGTTCAATTTTACGGTGGCAATCCTAATTCACATGCGTCGCGAAATTGGGTCTCTGAAGCATGGCTTCAAAGTAACAAAAGAATTGAAAGGATCGAAGACATCAATGGAGTAAATGGGTTGTATTGGAAGGGAGCAGCTCATACTGGAGAAACGATCCAGGCATGTTTTCTTCGCAATTCAGTCAACGACGCTACAAACGCATTGCTAAACTGGGTCAATGGTTAGGAACTTGTTATAGGAGAGAGCCTACTTACAGATAGCTAAGTTTTTATAAGGTCTTAGGCCTAGAAGGATAACTAAACTATTACATACGTCACCTTTTATCCTAGCGCCCTTACGTCACTCCTTGTTTTTTACATAATGCTCTTTACTGGTTGTTGTATCACCAGTCGTTGTATCACTAGTCGTCGCTCTTTACCCTTTGCTATTTGCTATTTATCCTTTATTCTTTACTCTGTGCTTCTAGCTTAACAAGCCATAGGAATAGCAAGCTGCAGAGTAGCTGTCAGAATCAATTAGGACTCGAACGAGTCCTACTAATAAGCGAAACTGATTGGTTGACACGAGCAGTCGCAGGGACGTCGTTGTCCCCGCTGCTTACCGAATCGTGCGTCTGCGTCCGTGCGCGCAGACGCTGTAAGTACTGGACACAATAGCACATACAGAGAATCAATCCGCTTCCTCACCATAGTATTGCAGCTGCAAGTTGATTTACCCCGTGATCCCTTTATCGTGCCAACAGTAGCAATCTAATTGCTACTTAATCTATTTGCCTACGAGAGCTTTCTTTAAGTAATTAACGTGTTTCACCAGTGTGCGCCCCATCCCAGTGTGCGCCCCACGAAATCTTAGTACCTCACCTTCGCAATAACAACGCGTGATGTCTCAACAACACCAAACTCCAAAGACCTATACTGAAGCTGAAGTTACCATCGCTATCTCTGATCTACAAAAACGCGAAAACTTAAGCCTAAGGCGCGCTGAATTAATCTATAGCGTGCCAAGACGGACGATACAACGGCGACGTAATGGAAAGCCCTGTCGACGCGACTACGAACCACCTACTAAGCGCCTAACAAAACTAGAAGAGGAGACTATTACTAGGCGTGTAATAGTTGAGGCCGAGCGAGGGCTACCTTGTAGGAGAGATGACGTGCGAGATATGGCCAATAGACTGCTCCGAGAGCGCGGTGGAGAGGAGGTTGGCAAGAACTGGGTTGATAGGTTTGTCCAGCGCAATCCTGAGCTGCGTACACGCCGAAGCCGTCCATATGATCGTCAGCGAGCTACCTGCGAAGATCCAGCGCCTATTAAGGGCTGGTTCGAGCTAGTTCAGAATACAAAGGCGAAGTATGGTATCGTGGACGAAGACATCTACAACTTTGATGAGACTGGCTTCATTATGGGCAAGATTTTATCACAGTCAGTTATCGCGGGCTTAGATAAACCAGGAAGAACAAAGAAGATCCAGCCAGGCAATCGTGAGTGGGTTACGCTGATACAAGGCGCTGGCGCAACAGGCAAGCGTATCCCAGCCTTTCTCATGTTCGCAGGCAAGGTTCTGATCTCCACCTGGTTCACTGAGGATCTACCACGCGACTGGGTAATCCAAGTCAGTCCCAACAGCTGGACGAATAACAATCTAGCGCTTGACTGACTCCGTCACTTCGATTCCCATGCGCGCCCTGTGGGGACGCATAGACTGCTTATTATTGACGGCCATGAGAGCCACTGCTCAGTGGATTTCTGAGATCTCTGCGAAGAGATGAAGATGATCCTCCTCTGTATGCCTCTCCACTCGTCGCACCTCTTACAGCCTCTTGATGTGGGCTGCTTCTCGCCGTTGAAGCGCGCGTATGGTGATGCTATCTCAGTCTTGGCACGCAATCGCATCCACCATATCAGCAAAGAAACCTTCCTACCAGCGTTCAAAAAGGCCTATTACAAGGCTATCACACCAGAGAATATCCGCGGAGGGTTTCGAGGTGCTGGGCTTACGCCACACGATTATAACGTTGTTTTATCACAGCTTAACGTCGTGCTGCGTACGCCAACTCCACCAGCGCAAGAGACTACTACCTGGGAGCCGAAAACGCCGGGCAACGCGCGCGAAATGGAGGCGCAGGCTACGCTTATTCGAAACCACATGCAAATCCAGCAAGGGTCTCCTACAACTTCTCTTAAGGAGCAGATGCAGCAGTTGAGTAAGGG